>OX376372.1:184536532-184989032 GCA_947369275.1 Nemotelus nigrinus | reverse complement strand
GAAATCAAATCGAATATCATATGATAAATGGAGGAGGAATCTGCTTAAAAAGCCATGATAAGGCTGCCAGCTATTGTTTGTTTTGTATTTATTTCCAATATCTTTACTAAGCGATTTCATTGTAAAGTTTTCAAACGGTGATTATCTTGTAGTGACAATAAACAACAAATATTGAGCTTTTTAAAATTTGAAAACTTTTGCGACTGGTAGCTCTTAATTAGCCCTAATGAAATATGCACTTAAAGTCTGCACGATTCTTCTATTGTTCATAGAACATTAGTATTTCTAGCGGTTCTGATGCGCTATAGTTTTTTTATGTTCCATAATGTTATTCAAGCATAAACAATCAATACTATCACAAATTCAACCACGAAATGTTGTCAGTGTGAAAATAGCATTTGTTTATAAGGAAAGCACTTAAAGGCCCACCCTGTATGTATTCACAACAATAATCAAATGTATTCATTATTATAAAGCAATCAATATATTAGAAAACAAATTTTAATAAATATTCCGTTGACATTGGTAAAAATATATTACTCTTCAATGAGCATTTAGACAAAAGATGGCTTCAGGCGACCCCACGTACAATGTTGAATGTAATGTGGAATAATTACCTCGAATCCAATCATTCCTACCGAAAGTATAAAATTCAATAGCAATTTTAAATTCGCCCATATTATGAAACTCGAAAAATATTACCAAACTATAATTTGCATTATTACGTTAAACTTGTTGTTCGAGTCATTAGTAAGTCAATAGCATATTTTTATTACTATTATTTTATAGCTAATTTATAAATGATTTGTATTTTTGGCCTATTCACGTAAAAAAATGAAACCGCGTTGTGCAGTGTTGTTTTTTTATTAGACATGTTAATAAATCAAGGCAATAATTTCAAGTTTGGTATGATTTGATTTTGCTACAATTTAAATTGGTTGGTGGTACAATTGTGGTACGATTTGTTCATATTGTTGAAAATATACTAGTAGCCATATGGAAGGATACTTATTTAGACAAATCAAACTGCGCGGAAATACATTAAGTATTTGCCGGATTACTCATTTTTTCTAGGTTTCGAGAAATTATATTAATCATGCTAGTACACAATTTTTTTTTTATGCAAAAGTAAAATTTCATCTTTCGTACATTTCACCGCAAGCAATGTGAAATTCGAACGTTTTCGATTTCAGTCAACAAACCTCAAAACCCAAACCACATTTCCAATGACTGCGATCACGTTACTAGTCGAACTCAAGCCGATTAGCGACAAGCTGCGACCAAAAAGTAGGTCTGATTTTACCAAATCAGTTCCCATCATTTCCATTGTCCATCCTCATCATTGACATCTTGGTCACAACGAGCAAAGTATTACCATTCATATCATCGTCGCACCGGCCGCATTGAATGCATCAAAAGAAAAGAAAATGTCACACGAGCGCTGATATGTAGATACATATCTTCGGCAACGAATTACTTACGGACATGGGTATTATACAAGTGGGAAGCTTTCCTAATTTGATTAGGCGCTGCGATTCCGAATTTGCATTAACATTAGGAATTTGAGTGATTCAGTAAAAATAGTTAAATGAATTGGTGGATCGCTTTTTTGCTCGATGGCAGAAACAGAGTTGGCAAATACTGGTTGAAGAAGTGCGAAAATTACTTAGATTGTAGAATTGAATCTAATTACAGATAAGAGCTTTCTTGCATTGTTAGATACAAAGCATAGTTTCTTTAATCAAATTTATGTTTGACATATTCCCACTTTGGTGTAACTTGTGGTGCTAATTTTTTATTGCTCTATATCCCAGTATAGAGAGACAACACTGGTGTACAACGATGAGTAGGTCGATAAGTATTTGATATTCGACTTAAGCGGTTTATCGAATGAAATCCGAAATGTCGATGATGTCGGCTTCGTGGTCAGCTTCCACATGTATGGTAGATACTTACATGACACAAGTATGTAGGTAGTCCAGGCTAGGCTAGCGAAACTTGTTAGTACGTCGCGACGTCAACTGAAACTTGCATAGGTGGGCATTCTAGGCGATTCCAGTATTTCCACTTTGTGTACGCAATTCAGCTTAGATGTTTCGATGCAAACACTACTACGTGCAAAAATCCACCAGTTTCAAATACTTTTAGGTTTACTTAGCCTAAATGAAACATCCAGGGGCTGATTCGCAATTGAAGTAGTGGTATAGAGCGCTGTATCTACTTTACTTTACTATACTGTATTGTGGAATAGATGCAGTGCAATATAAACTAACAACAAAAATAAATAATTTTATTTGCCATCGAACCTCATGTAGAGCGAACGTGATTCAAGTCACCTCACCCTGACTCGACTCGTACTGTTTTGCAACGGTCGACGAATCATTCTGGATTGTTGTCTGAGGTAACGTGTGACATTCTGCCGGTGCAGAACCGATGCAATGGTTATGTAACCGTTTGTCCAGTATGTATATCTTTGGTGGAACGTGTCCATTTACAGAGAATACAGCAAAAGTAAATTTATTCCGTATAAACATATGGAATTTAATTTATTCCTTCGTTTTATTAGATTAGATAATTGTAGTCAGACGGACTAAAGCTAGTTTGCAGCAGTTGCTGAATATAACATGCATGATTGCATTTTGTTTATTGAATTTTTGCGTTAAAACGTTTGTAAATTTACACTAATCTTAACTACAAAGTTTTTACCATTGTTTCTAATGGTAACAATACATCATCAAAAGCGAGTAAATGATTGAATGAATTCAAAACAAGGTTAATTTTGAAATTCACTTGATTTTCTAACAAATCTGTGAATGAGTGTGAGGATTCAAGTTTATATACATGGGCCCTTTGTACATAGTTTCGTTTCTCCATCGAAACTTGACCCAGCCATTTCTCTTCAAGCCCGTGTTCCCAAGTAAACTGGAAAGTATAAAAAATAAAATACAATACATATTGTACGGTTTAGCACATCCATTTACATCCATTTGGTGGAGGACACATTTGCAAGTGTGAAGAACGTCGATACTAAATTGCTCAAACTATTTTATTTTATAAGATTTTCCGTATATAGCTTGTTGCTCGAATTTTTTTCGAATAAAAAGCACAATTTTTATTTTATCCATTTTATTCCTATTTTTTATATGAAAAGTAACATTACAACATTACTAATATTAGTAACATTATTCTCAATTTTAATTTAAACTTTCGCGTGCCAAACAAACTCACACTATACTTTTCCTTTTTTGTCTCTCGTTCTTTTTTATATTTTCGAAAAATTTGACGAAGAAAAAGATGGCGCAACGAGAAACAAGTTTGTTATTTTAAGATTAAGTCGTTCCTGGTGCAAAATGTAAAGGAGCTTTAAAATGATCCAAGGAAGCTAAAAATTGTGCTTCTTGGAAATTTCAAACCCTAATTTATTTGAAATCGGATTGTGGAACATTATGAACGTTGCCAAGGAACGATAACTGAAACTTGAATGATCAAACCACCAGCATTTCGAATTCACTGCCTTGGATTCGACAACAAGATACGAAATAAAACTGACGATCCTCAAGTGAGAAACTCATATGTGAAAAGGAAAATACATATGTGGAAAGGAAAATACATCGATTTCTTTTCCTGGTGAGCGAGTCTAAAATAGAGACTATAAGCTCAACTGAATTTTATCTCAAATCGAAAGATACAAAGTGATGGTCCGTAGTTTTTTTTCGATAAATATCAGGCTTTTAGCAAGGTTTGATCTCAGGGTTTGTTGTTCAAAAATTGGGACCCGAAATATCGCTAAACCTCATTCAACTGGACAGGGTGAGTGTTCTAGATTAAAGTTTCAATTTCCAAGGCCTCAAAATCATCAAATGTGAAATCGAGGTAGATATTTTGTATAATTCTGGGTCGATTTTTGTGGTCGATCTTCATTAAATTCATCATCTCTGCACACACTACACCTTGAAAATTTATTATCGCTTTTGGAATCTAGATTATCAAAAAATTCAAATTTAAAAAACAAAATAAAAAATATGATAATATGAATATTTTTATAACTTTTTTCATTCTTTTTAATTTGCATTTTTCAAACTTATTTTTCGAAAAAAAAAACTAAATAGCTTAGTGACCAAAAAATTCAAATGCGTTTGATTATTAAATCAGAAAAAAAACATTTAAAAAAATACAATACGTTTGATCATCAAATCATTAAAAACTAATGTTTTGGTGTCTTTTAAATTATTTGTTCGCGTGCCAACCCCACCATCTTCATTCACTTGGCATGGGTTTTTGGCAATATTTGCCTCTTTATTATGGCACACGTATAAAAACAACACCTAAACACCGACCGCACACATTTTTCCATTGCCTCCATGGCTATGCAGTTGTGTTGAATTTTTTTTTGTACCTTAGTAAGTCATCACGCCTCTTCATCGACTGAATTCAGTAAATTAAATTTAGATTTAGGAGAATTACAAAAGAAAACAAATGAAATAAGTTAAAACTCTTCAGTTTTCGGGACAACGGCCGACCGTTTCCAAAAACTAGGACTCTGGAACTATAAATTATTATTTTCTATACTTTTTCACTTTGATGAGCACACAAATTAACATTGGTAAAAAAATTTGACAAATAACTCGGAAGAAATAAGCCAAATTTCTTTCACATACGAAAATAAATCATAGCAATGGCTAGAAGTCTTCATCCAACCTGCGAAATTATATCGGATCTACAGCAAAAAGAACTAAAAATAATTGAAATAAAGAGAATAAAGGGAATAACATTTTTTTTCTCTTAAATTAAAGAGAAAAAGAGGACACTAAAGAGGGAAATGAAATCAAAAATAAAAGAGGAGTTCCCTTATTTATGTTGACTTTTGATAACAAAGAAAAGATTGAATATATCTACATCAGTTCAATATTAAAAATGAGAGTTAAGATTGAACAGCTAAGGTAAAAGACTAAACTGATACCACAGTGCAAAAACTGCCAAGGATACAACCATATGCAAAAATACTGCTCAAAAGAGCCATGACGTGTTAAATGTGCTGGGAAACAAAGTACTAGACTTTGTACAAAACCAATGGGCGAACATCCTAAATGTGTTATATGCGGAGAGCCACATCCGGCCAATTACAGAGGCTGTACGTTTGCTAAAGAAATTCAAAAAATTGGAAATAAAAACCTGAAGAAACCTGTAATTAACAAACCCAGTGAAATATAAAAAAAAAGATAGACAAATACTAAACAAAACAGCTTACAAGGACGTCATACTTCTAATACAAGTAACGCACGAAAACTAACTGATGCTCAAATAGCTGCAACTAACAATTAGTTTATTAGTTTATTTAAAACAACAGGAAGAAAAAATCAATAATACACTGAACCTTATACTAACAAAAGTTACTAGCATGGAAAGCTCGTTTAGTTCAATGTATGATCGAGTAAAAATATAAATTTTTTATAGAAGGAAAACTTCAACACGATGTTCCATTAAGAAATGAACAACAAGTGGATAAAGAAGTAAAAATTTTTATTAACGTCATTCAAAGTTCGGCATGGTTAAATACTGCGGAAATTAAAAAAGAATTAAAGTTAAATTATTATCCGGCGGAAATAATAGAATTTCTTGCGAAAAAACAAAGGACGAGAAAAAAGTGGCATCAGTCCAGATTTTCTCGCGATAAAACAAAATTTAATAGCATCACGCAACAACTGAGAAGTGAAATTAAAGAATTTAAAAATCAGTCAGTGCAGGCTTACCTGCAGTCACTAAGCAACCAAGAAATAAAAAGACCAATAATGCAAGTTTCGCAATTTCGTTACTACCTATTCTATCTAAAATTTTTGAAAAACATTTTCTAAATAAATTAATGTCATCGAAAGAGCGTTGCAAGGTAAAAAAGTGTGCAATTCTATCATTCCGAATGTAGCTCAAGCTTTTGACAAAGTCTGGCATGAAGGATTAAACATCAAGATAAAAACCCTTCTTCCGAAACAGTACTCCGACATATTGAAATATCACATTTCAGGGAGCTACTTTAGGCTAAATCAGTATGGAGCTAACTCGGAATTGAAAGAGATAAAGGAGTACCTCAAGGCAGTGTAATTGGACCAGTTCTTTACATTTTGTTCACAAATAATCTTCCAACGCTAGGAAACATTACAACAGCAACATTTGCAAATAATACTGTTATAATAGCTATGGGAGAAAATAATGAACAAACAGCTATAAGTCAAATAGAAAACTAGTCCAAGAAATGGAGGATAAAACTAAATGAATCTTAATCAGTTCATGTAGACTTCACGAATAAAAGGACGGTACATAAGCCTGTATTTATGAACAGCCAACAAATACCAAATTCCAGCTCAGCCTAGGCATGTCATCAGATGCTAAGTTGCGCTGGAAAGTTTACGTGAAAAAGAAAAGGGAAGACATACGCTGCAAAAAAATTACTGGCTATTAGCGAGAAATTCAACAGAAAACAAACTATTGCTCTACAAGTAAGTCCTAAAACCTGTCTGGTCATATGGCATGCAGCATTGGGGTTGCATTAAAAAACAACTAATTTGAATATAATACAACGGTTCCAGAGCAAAGTACTAAGAACCATCGTTGATGCACCAAGGTACATAAAAAATTCAATCTTGCTCAGGGATCTAAAATAGACACTGTAGAGAAAGTAGTTAAAAAAATGGCACAAAGTCACGAATAAAGACTTCGACAGCCCGTTAATGTTGAGGCTGGCAAACTCCTAGACGTCACCGACAGAACACGGAGACTTAAAAGGGTAAAACCTTTTGAACTGATTTTAATAATATTTAAACACAATTAAATAAAATACAATGGCTAGAAGAAATCGCTGGATAGCTTCTAAGAGTCTGAAATCAAAATGAATATAAAAATCTCTAGCGCATCACAACCGCTAGAAAACTGATTTTCGAAGAAATTGTCCTTGAGTGACTGAAAAGTGTCGAAAGATGTAAAATGCTTTTGAGTAGTATCGTATCAACAATTTCTTACCCGAAGCAACACAAATCATTTCCCGACAGCATTTCCTATAACATAAATGATGAAAATGTTCAGTGCTGGCAACACTTTTCCAATGAAGCAGCAATAAGTCTACCATAACAGGCTCACGCTACAATCAACCTATCCTTTGAACTTCGTTTTCCTGCGAGAATTTCATCGGAAGTTTCTGCAATATAACGATGTTTGAAACTGCTATCCGAAAAATTTTCAAAACTTGGAAAATTTAAACGTTGGTTCTTTGTTTTTATTGCAAATTCTTTGCATATGAATATATAATGGAAATATCTGTTGGTGCAAGATTAACGAAAATTACTGGTGCTGACAACCCTGTGTTAGCAGCATAATCAAAAATATACTAAATCTGCTGCACGTTAAGTTAAACTCACCCTGTGAACTTTGTTTCGATTGAATGATTGCGCTGGAAGTTGTAAGGGTGAACATATTTTTAAGGTTAACACCCACAATCTTCTTTGATATTTATATTTGAAAATTTCCCACAGCCGGAGAGTCCTTTTATGATTTTCCTGCGAAATTCCCACAAAATTTGGCTTACGTGAATTTCGTTTTGATTTCATGACTGGATCGGAAGTTGTAAGGAAAAAAGCTTTATTTTGCTGAGCAAATTTACAAGATTGAGGTCACAAAAATTAACCATAGCTGGCAGTTTTATCCTAGTTGTTCTACCAAATGTTGCTTAGAGTATGGTTCAAGTACTGTGGGAATTTCGATAAAACCTGATGGCTGAATCGGAAGCTATGAGCCAAAAAGCAGTTTTTTTTCTCAGTGATTTTTCAAGATGGCACCACTGCCACAGGGTTGCGTGCATTTCAAAATCACTTCTATCAGACCTGGTCCTAGTTAATACCAACATGGTCTGGAAATTTCATAATGATCGCATAGTCTGGTCGTCAGTTCTCCTGATCCGAAGTTTCGAGTGCTGAAAATAGAGGTAATTTTGTGATGTGCTGCCGTTATTGTGCAAATTGAATTTTAGAAAATTTTAATTTCACATGGTGGACAAAATTTAAAATTGACCACAAATAAGAATTTTTCGTCAGAAAGCAAAATTTTTCAGGAGGATCGATGATTTGAAGGAAATTGTTTTTACATGCCTGTTGCATAGCTTTGGTCAAGATCAGTACGCTCTGCAAATTTCACGATGATCGAATGTTTCTGTCATGAGCTATCACAAATCGAAATTTGAAAAAAAATCCCTGCATTATCTCAGGGCTCAAAATTTCCAATTATTTGCCATAGAAAGCATTAAACATAATAAGTGTTTATTTCCAGTACTTACTTTTAACAAAAATGTACTCTGGATAGAAATATAGAAGTCCCAGAAAATTCACTAAAATGCCCACAGCCACCAAAGTGTTAAAGAGATGCTATTTTTAACAAGTCATGGACCTACTTCTCATATACATCTACATCCTCCGAAAATTTCAGCTCAATTGAATCGGCCACTCCCTTAGTTGTTTTATAAATCAGTTAAAACGGTGGTTTGATATTAACGATTGCATTAGCTGCAAAACGGAGTGCAACAAGAGTTCCCCTCTCTTTTTTCGACGTTTTTGTTCATCACAATTATAAGTAATGTTTTGCGGTGCAAATTTGTACGATTCTCGTACAGATCTTAAATTTGTTAAAACTAGTAGCTCTTGACAAGCTTTTTATTTCAGGAGTTTCGGATTTTTTTGGCAGAAACCCGCGGAACAAATCTTTTCCAGCAGAAATATTTTTTACCCAACTGTCCAGCATTAGTGTTTGATGAAGCAAACTCAAAAGCCAATTTCATCACGTCTACCTGAGTTAGGTCATAGTTCATTTTACTGCATTTTACTAAGTACTTGACTAAAATCGGTTCCTCTGAAATTGTGAGAGCATGGAAAGCTTTGTATCGACCGTTTACATCGAATAGTTGCAGCTTTTCCTCGTTTTTACAATTTCAAAGTAAAGTGGTCCTCCCGACCCCATACGTCAACGTTGTTTTTATAAGAGAATAGTCAAATTTTACTCTCTGAATAGCATTTTTTTAATTCTGTATATGTAGAACCTAATTTAGCTTTAAATTGGAACGGCATGACGTTAGTGCCCGGAAGCAATTGAAATAATGTTTATATTTCTACCATATATACCTGAGGGACACTTGAATTGCTGATAATTTCTTCCTTAATCACTATGGATCAAATTTCTCTAGGCTTAACTCTTCACTTCGTTGCCTGTTTGTGGAAATTGTTTAATTTGGGATACTAAGATACACTACACGCTACTTGCCATTAAACACTATTTCCCATTAAAAAATAATTGCGTGCTTTTATGTATGTTGACGTAATTTAAAAACAACAAAAACCATTTTTTTCACTCGCAATCACAAAATCATATTTGCTTCAATTATGTTGTCGAACATCATGTAAACGAGCATATTGCCACATGTTGAAGAATATGATGGCGCGATTTTCGAAACGATTTAAGTAATGTGGCTCATTTCTCCTACTTTGGGAAAATCTCCCGGATTCCCCCCAGGGCATAAAAATGGCTGCATATGAAATTATTTCAATGGCACCTGCAGAAAGACTTTGACGTATAACACTCAGGAATCAAATTCTAAATTGTAAAACTTTCTCTGAGCCCATAGCATCTTTGTCGAAGAAAACTTGCGATCATTGTTTTCACAGTAAATCACTAGCCTTAAAAATTGCATCGAGTAATCCAGTTCATTTGAACTAGCATTCTGTGGCATCGAACCGCATACGTCAATGCAATAATTTTTTTTAGAGTACTCTTCAAAAATTAGCAAAGAATGACTCACTATCTAGACATACAATTTCCATTATGACATGACAAAAAGATAATCGAATTATTCTCAATAGTCATACCGTTAGCAATATTTCTAGATTAAGTTTTTTACTATCTGGCATCAATCTTTCCCTTGAAAACCGCAACAGCGCAAAATCTCAAATTTCACACAGCACCGTACTTTTGTATCTTTGTAACCGCATCTCACCTACATTCCCATTGCACCTTTTGCGGTTTACGGGTGCAACAGGTAATGCGGTGAGTAACTTCACACCACTCTCCGTCACACGTTGCTGAACACACTTGTGGAATTTGTTGCTTGCCAGCCAAGTTGCACTTTGCTCTTCAACATTTACCTGAAGAGATCGTTGTATCTGCCGTGAAACCTGAAAGTATCTTTCAGATACAAAATGTTGCTAGCAACTCAGCTCAGCTCAGGTGAGCGCGACCAGGTAGAAGTAAGAAACGGTTTGAGAGCGCAACGACTGAATCTTGAGGAATTTCGTAGGGGACAACTATAGACGTTATACAAAGCACTCTGTTGGTGGATTTCTTCGGTTCCTCGAACTAGTCTTCAACTTTAAGCCGCTCATTGCTGACCAAATCTACTTTCGCGCGTGCGTGTATTTCACGTTACAGATCTTAAATCGAAGAAAAAGTTTATCTGAAGATATTTGTTGCTGCGGAAAATTAGCTTCTGGTGTTTGGATCGGTGGCATCTTGTAAGATTTTTCGGGTTCGAGGCCTAACTAGAATTAGGCTGGGATCGACTGTCGAATTCGAGATTTATAGATTGACATCACTTGAGCTGGATTTTGTAAATTGAAGTTTCTAGCCTTGCACCTGTGGAGTATTACCGTTCCGATTGGAACTGGAGGCGAGGATCATAGTCTTCATCATCATCTAGGCTTTGTTTCTAGGTTTGATAGTTCGAAGCATCTCACGCCATTTTGTCGCATTGCTTGTTGCAGCCTGTGGGTTTCTTTAAAATTCTCTAGGTGTTGTTCGAGCGCCGGCTATTTCTTTTTTTGTTTGTTCTTTTCGCTGATTTGCATTTTCCTGCATGTATGCTTGCAGGTGTAATTGAAATGCAGTACGGCATCGAGCATATGTAGGAGCTGACGTGACAGTTCTTTTCTAGCCATTTCGGGTCGACGGTATTGTATAATGAGTGTATGGTCTTAGTGCTATCTGGTTGCAGTGCGGTCGAAGTGAATTTGGTGTAGTGCGCGACAGTGTGCTCAGTTCAGCAAAGAAGGGACTCGCGGATTTTTGTTTTTGGTAGTCGTCTTGCATTCCTTGCTGCTACACAAAGTCGGTTGATTGGCTGGTTCTCGACTTCCTTATTGGTTTGGTGGCGATTTGATCGCTATCGCTGTGGATACACTTCCTCGATTCGGGTCAACGGAACGAAAGAACTGTTCGCTGCTGCTGCTGTTGTTGCTGCTGCACAGCTGCATTTGGATTAAAGCCAGGAAGTGATTGTCTTTGGCGCAATAAGGTAATGCAATGAAATGTTGTTGTAGGTATGGTGTAGGGTACTTGAAGATTAGTCATGGGCTGTTGCAAGAAGTTGATATGGTTGTTGATGCCAATGACCATGTCAATGTGTAATTGAGCAGATCAAATGAAATGAATTACATTAAGAGGAATAGGGAATTAAATGCATAGGTTTAGTGTTTAAAGTGAGCGATTTTTACTGAAATAGTTTATTAAAAATAAATTTATGTAATGTGATGTGGTGCGATGCTAGGCTACAAGGTTCGTCAACATGTTTGTTTTCGAAACCTCAAATAATTTAAACGAATTAATTTGCAGTCCTTCATTCTACCCGAATGCATAATTCCGCGATGAATCACTAAAAATTTAATATCTAGGCAGAATATTTCCGATATATGCTTCAGGAAACGATAGTGAATAAAAATGTTGAAAATTTCCATTCCTATTCTGTAAACATGAGGTCACGGTATTTCTCTGCCTATTAATTATCTACTTTCTTTAATAAATTCATTCAACCAAGAACTTTCATGGAATTCTAATGAAGGGCTTGAAACATATTATTTATGAGTAGAAAACTCAGAACAGAGAGGTAGAAAAGAACTTATTTGGTTTTGAGAAGTGGATTTTCTCCGAATTTCACCTTGAGGTATTTAATAGTAAAAATTTCACAAATTCATATTTTAGCATAATGAACTCAATAAACCCTAAATCAGGTTTTCTGCTCACATACTTCGAATGGATTATGCTAATAAGTAGGCATGTCTGACACGAAATTAATTGTGAATGTACCCATTTTTTTCATATCTCATGAAATTTCGGAGCATGGAATGTACAGATCTATTAACATTAGGAGTCCTATTAACATCTACAACACCTCCAGCATAACCCGAACTGGTTTTTCTTCAAACTATTGTCTCAATACCGCTGTTGTTGTTGTTGTTGTTTTATATTGTCATTGGAATGCAGTTTTTCATTTGCTACTCTGATTGGATGCGGTTTGAGGCTGCGGTTTGGATTGTTGGGCTTGCTGCCTCATGCCATGATTCAACAACATGCTGCTCACAATCTCAGTTTACATCGCGTCTTTTACTTTCTACGTATGCCGACGACTTGCCCTTGGCTTAATTACCGTCACTGTAGAATGATTTCGACTACAACGTACCGAAACTAACTGGTAGAAGTAATAGGTACAAGTAGCATTTATTTGTGCAGATAATGTTTCGGCGAGCTGGTTATCTTATGGCTGTATTTTTTTGCATTAAGATTTTTTAGGAAGGTTGGTCCGAGACTGTGCGAATAACACTTTAAATGTTATTGCTAGTTGTTGAGCGAAGGTCAAAGTAATCTGATTTTTTTGGCAAATGAAGTACAATGAACTTGTGATCTTTACGAAGCGGCATGCTAACAATTGGGAAAGTGTATGTATTTGGAGAGAAGGTTGATATGTGATTGAGAAGAGTGAATGTTTCTGCGGCTTTCGAGCTCAGATATTGGAAAGCATCTGGATGAAATACTGTCATCAAAGATACTGCTTCATACACTGAAAAAACACATAGCGCCAGACGCCATAATTTATAGACTTCTGGCGCCATGCACATAGTCGATTTGGGGATTGTGATAAAATATAGCGCCACACGCCATAGTACATGGCGAAAAGTACATAGGAGCAGGCGCTATGCTTATAGCCCTCCACGCCATGTAATATAGTCCACGCCACACACACTCCACGCCATGTACATGGCATGGAAGTCAATAGTACATGGCGTGGAGGACTGTAGTACATGGCGTGGACGACTATGGTACATGGCGTAGAGGACTATAGTACATGGCGTCTGGCGCTGTGTTTTTTCAGTGTATAGTTAATTTTCATCAAGAAATTGTATGCACGGTATTTTTATAGTTCGATTATTCAGGTAGTTCGATTATTCAGGTAGTTCGATTATTCAGGTAGTTCGATTATTCAGGTGGCTCGATGTGTCCCGATTAAAAGTTTTACTGTATAGCCCAAAAAGAGTTTTCAACAAAAATATATAGTCCAAATATCGTTTTTCAAAACAATATACACCCTAAATATAGTTTTTCATAAACAATATATAGCCCAACTTCAGTCTTTCAAATACATTATGTTGCCCTAAATCCACCAACCCGCGAAATCAAAAATCTTCCCTCGCCAGTTTAACTTTTAGATAGCACGATTGGCGTGAATTAGCCAAATCTGGCCACAGTGCTTCTATCGTTGATACTCACATTTATACGTCCCCTCACACACTATGTCTGCGAGTTATAATTGGAGTTATCTTCTTCAACTGAAGCCATATTACATGGCTCATGGCACTATGTAATATAGCGTGTGGGGTCATAATTTGCCATGTAATTATGGCACTGGAAGCCATACTGCATAGCTCAGGGCACTATGTACATATTGTGTGGGACCATAAATGCTGCGCCATGTTACATAGGACCACGCGCTATGTAGATTCTGACATTATGGCGCAGGGAGCTATATTGCATAGCTCAGAGTACTATATACATAGCTTATGGGGCCATAAATAATGCGCTATGTTACATGACTCTGGGCGCCATGTGGATTTTTTTCAGTGTACATGGCTGGTTAAGCTGGCTGTTAGCGCAGTCTATTCAAAATTTGTTTTAAGACTTTAAGCTTAAGCTTAAAGCAAAATGGTTCAGAAACAGGCTTGTAGCAATCATGGCTTTTTACTCGAAAAATTATAAGTTATTTTACAAATTTCTCTGATTGGTTTCGAAAATAGTGTATCATGAAAAATCTTTAACCTTCCTTTTAAAGTAACATCTGAGTTTGGTATAAATGAAAATAGCAGGCAACTCGGACATTTACAATTTTTTTTGCTATTTAATGTACAGTATAGTCACAATACAGGATTCCACTATTCAATAAACCTATGCACACTGCACAAACCATTAAAGGTTTGTGTGGATTTAAATTTTTTATACACTTACTACTGATTTCATTATTACCTTATAATATACGAAAATTGGATTTTGTCATAAAGAAATGAAGCAAACGTGAGTAAAATGACACTGTCTACAACGGAAGTTGTCACACGTTTTCAATTTCAAAACTCTTAACAACAGGTTCTCAAGCTAACTAGCAAATTGTCTACCACAGCTTAAACTGCTACATAATTTCCGAGAATTTTCCGCGTAACTGTAAGTATCCTCTCAAATTAAAGGTGCATCAGGAATGTGGTTTATCAGAGATACTTCACAAACAATTTGCTCATACTTGAAACAATAATGCAGAAGAAAAAAATTATACAGCCATATCAACGCTAACCGAAAATGTGGTTTTCATGACAGATGACACTGAGAACAGAGATTCCAGTCAATGGAATTTTTCCCTAGATCTGGGGAGTTTTTTTTTGGGAAAATCTAGGGATTTTTGTGGAAGAATTTGCATGTTTGCTATATTGACTATATATGCATTTGTGATTATACTTTATAATGCACAGCTATACAGGGTGATTCATTATGAGGTTTGGTTTTTAATCTCAAATAAAAGGCATAAAGTTGAATTCTGTAGTAAATATCTTATTGTGAGTCGAAAGAACAATCTATGACATTTAGTTTTTAAAGATTATCTCATTTATATGTTGACCGCGACTACGCCGTAAGTGGTCGATCCTGAGGGTCTAATTTTGGACCTTAGTGATGGGGCGCATTTTTGGCTCAATGGATACATCAATAGGCAGAATTGCCGTATTTGGGCAGATGAACAACCTGAAGAGCTTCAACAGCTACCACTACAGCCACAGAAATGCACAGTTTGGTGTGGTTTATAGGCCGGTGGCATCATCGGTTCATATTTCTTTCAAAGTGAGTCCGGTCAGAAAGTAACCGTCAATGGCGGCTGCTATCGCACTATGATAACGGATTTTTCGCTACCTGAAATTGAAGCCCATGGTATCGGTGAACTTTGGTTTCAACAAGACGGCGCTCCTTCGCATACAGCGAGAGAAACAATGGGCTTATTGAGAAATCATTTTGGTGAGAGCCTGATTTTACGTTTTGGACCAGTCAATTGGCCGCCTAAATCGCGTGATATCACACTTTTAGAGTATTTTCTCTGGTCTTCAATGATAAGCCAGCTTCAATCGACGCTTTGGGAGCCAACATTACTCGTGTCATTCGCGAGATACCGGTCGCTATGCTGGAACGCGTCGTCCAAAATTGGACCCTCAGGATGGACCATTTACGGCGTAGTTGCGGTCAACATTCAAATTCAAAAAGTAAATGACATAGATTGTTCTTTCGATTCACAATAAAAATGTTTACTGTAGAATTCAACTCTATGCCTATTATTTGAGATTAAAAACCAAACCTCAAAATGAATCACCCTGTATACGGATTCGGAGTTATTGCCATGCATGACAGCGTTCAAGCTAGGTCCATTGAGCTTATGTGTGCGTACTCAGAAAAGAATTATGTATTTTGTGGGCTGATCCGAAATCAGCAGAAATTTGCCAAACCTATACAAAATAATGCATTATATCGCAGTTTAGTTATAAATGCGTTTCAATCGTTAATTAGGTATAAGAAATAGAGCAAAGTATTTTGGGAGTGGCTTTAAAGTGCTCACCTTAATATCAGCTCTAATTATGGTCTTTTGTCGTCTATGCGTTTCCTTTTACACATTTTCCTGGAATGCAGTGTGGTGTATTCTGCATTTGTTGATTGTTAAGCATTGGGCTGCCTTCTTCTTTAACTTACTTGGGCTGCTCTAGTCATTGGCTGTTAGTAAATGCAATCACTGGTTGGAAGTTGTTCGATCCCGATTTCTGCAACAGGTTGATTTTTATCTTCGGATCATCTCCGAAATATTCGCTGTGAAGTGTTGAGGAATATGTTCGCGTTTTCGATGAAGTTCACTCGCAGTAACGTTCTGTGGTTTTGAGAGTTTGATAACACCTGAGAATGTAATAGGAAATGAGTGTGTTTGCAGATTGACCGTAACTTCAGTTAATAGAACGTCTGTTGGTCTCCTAATGCCATATACTATAGGATGATGTTTGTTGATTGTTGGTCAGGGGTTTTCCCAGGCATTTTTCTTGGGGGGTGTGTTCAGAATTTTAGGAGGGGTGTCCCTTTGGAACAAAGGACACAAAGGTTTCTTTGTGTAGGAAAATTGTCCGTGTTAGGGGGGGGGTGTATGCACTTTCCAGGGTGGGTATTAGGGGGGTGTTAGGGGGGTGTAGGAAAATCTCTGTTGTTGGTATTACTCGTATGTTTGGTTGCTCAATCGCTGATACAGCTGGTAACTAGCTACACTAATCATAGTGGCTGTATTGATGAATCCATATCCGCGGATATCGTTGACAGATATCATGCCCACTCAGCGGTCCCAAAGCACACACTTACTCAGCCCTATGGTGTCTCTTAGTTCGCTTTTGGAGTCTCTTAGGTTTGCTGCATGTTGAACAGTGACTGCGCATTGTTCCAGTCCTTCCACATTTATAGCAGGCTACTTGTATTGAGATTGCAAAACTATTTGTTGCTTCTCTGGAAACACTTCTGTTGCCCTCTGAATATGCTTGTTGTGACCAGTGACGCTTACAACACACGTTTGCTATGTGACCAAAGTTGTGGCAAAAGTCACATTTTGGTTGCTTCTTGTGGAAATCTTTTGTTTGATGCTATTGCTGAGGCTCGTGTTAAACTAATTTCTCTCGAATGTTTTCTTCTATCACTTTGCTCTCTATTAGAAACTAAATAAAATATTTTGCTCCTCTTCTTTGTATATGACTGCGAATCCTAATGTTTGGAAGTCCAAAGATAATGATAGAGTTCTTCGGGCTGTGAGCTACCTAAAAGCTTCTCTAGTAAAGAACATGTCTGACACATGAAAACACCAGTAAGCGTGCTTTCATCTTGTCGGCTACTGGCGGGAGCAAAGGCCCAACAAGTCGATTGCTTCACTCTATCTGTGAACTTGTCTACTGACACCTCCCATCCACTGTTGTGAGGTTTTCGTGGCCGAAATTCCCTCGAATATGCTCGTTTTTCCCACAGTGCATGATAAAAATTCGCACGATTTTTGCCATGAATAATGTGTGAGCTATTTGCCACAGTTTGCCACAGTATCAAAATCGCGCTAATGCCAAGACTTATAGGGAAAAAAACAGCTGCTTCATATTTTTTATATACATATATCTATATTTCATAGCAGTAAAAAAAAGACCATATATTTATTTAAGAAAAAAACCGATTTATAAACCAGTAACCGAAATGTGGAGAGACTGCACACGTAGATGTTATGAGCTTTGGAATTTACCAAACTGCGTTGTATCTATTGATGGCAAACATACCCATGTATGGATGTTGGTGCTACAGGTAGGAACAGCGAGGGTGCAATCTTTAGAAATTGTCAAATTGGAAGATTACTAAATGACAAAAATTTAAAACTACCAGAAGCCATTAGCCTAAATGGAAAAAAATTTCCATATTTCACATGCGGAGATGAATCTTTTCCATTATCACTTTATTTAATCATCCTTATCCCCAAAAAGTTATTAATGGGAAACGAAGAATATTTAATTACAGACTGTCACGCGCACGAAAATCTGTTGAGTGTGCATTTGGTATGTTAACATCCAAATTTCGTATAGGTGGGACGGCAATATGTTGTGATGAAGCGTCTGTATCTATCATTATTAAAGCTGCTTGTGTCCTACACAATTTTATTCGCTGCGACAAGGAATATTTTCGCAATCTGCCAAACATTCAAAATCAGACCGAAATTCCTATTATAAATGATCCTGAAGATGGCTGTAAACCAAAAAACGAGGCTATGAAAACGCGAGAATATTTAGCAAATTATTTTACAACCCTACAAGGCTCAATACCTATACAATGGAAATATTCTTAAATCGAACAAACGATCAAAAGACGGTTTAGTGAAAAGGAAATTTGAATAACACTTTGCTACTAATACTTGATTTTAGACTAATAAAACCAATTTCAGCATTAAAGGTTTACCTGCATCTATTATTTCCTTTGCCACCTCTTTCCAAGTTTTTCCCTGTTCATCTTTTTTGCTGTATTCCAGCAATGTATAATTCCACAAACAGTTCTGTCTCTCGACCGCTTCGACGAATTTAATATTGAACAGAGGATTACTTGGCTTCAGATTTTAAAAGTTGACTTGTTGAATTTATTAACATGGAAAATAAGCATCGAAAATCTCCTCGTGCATTACGCCAAGAGACAAACCCCCACCGTCGCTTGAAGACAATCTTTCGTTAGCATATGTCAAACATGAGAGACATATCAATTCAATAATGTTGATATTGTCTCTTTGTGGCTCAAATCTCATGGAGACATAAATCTGCTGCGGACTTATGCCACCTCAATGTGCAATATGCCTTACAGGGTAACATTATTGTTTTGTCATCAATTCAGCCGCAAAATCAATTGAACAGAAAAGCGTAATTAGAGAAAATCAATTATATATGTAGGTATAAAGATTGTCAAAAATAAATAGATAAAATGATACGCGCATTTTATCACATACAGCTACTCAACTTTTTGATCAAGTGTTATAGCAGTATGCCTTGTTTTGGAATTGTAAATAAGAAGACGAAGTTTTATAATAAATTTTTTTTTTATTTTTTATGGAAAAGTGTGAAAACATAATTAACGAATAGAGAGACAGCAAATTCTTTTATATTTTATATCATTTTAAGTTTTTTCTAAAATGTTGAAATTGATCAGTTAGTTGACTTTGACGCTTTCATATAATTAATATTTGGTGTAGCCACCCTTTGCTTTCAAAACTGCTTGGATACGTCTTGGCATGCTTTCTACGAGATTTTGACATTTTTCAGGTGGTATTGAATTCCATACAGCTTTGCAACGCTGCCACAATTCTTCTAAGTTTTGGCTGTCGGTGTCATACTTCGCAATGCTACGTTTTAACTCGCTCCACAGGTTTTCTATAGGATTTAAATCTGGAGACTGTTGCCAATCCAACAACGCAAATCCTTTACTTTTAAACCACTCCTTTGATATTTTGGCCGTATGTTTATGGTTATTGTCTTGTTGGATCTCAACATCTTTTTCTGTTTTACCCCATTTGTCTAAACTGGATATCAATTTTCGGTCCAAAATATTGATGAAGTCTTTAGCAGTCATTCGCCTTTCTATTTTTTGGATCATACCAACTCCTTTTGCCATCATACATCCCCAAATCATAATAGACCCCCCACCAAATTTCAAAGTTGGGTAAACATGTTGATCCTTTAGTGGTTCCTTTGCTTTTTTAAATGTCCATTGACGTCCGTCTGATCCAAACCTGTTAATTTTTGTTTCTGCAGACCAAATTACGTTGCTCCAATCATCATTATCATGTATTTTATATTTTTCAGCTAATTCCAAGCGCAATTTTTGGTGCCGTTTAGTCAACAGTGGTTTTTTAACCTTCGCTCGAAACTTATAGCCAGCCTTCCTCAAATGTTTGCGTATTGCTTCGTTACTTACAATAATATTTTCGTTTTCACGCAAGGATTTACTGACTTCTACTGCATTATCGTGCACTCCATGTTGAATTTCACGTAATATTTTACGTTTGAGATGCTCAGTAATGATAGGTTTTCGTCCCGGATCATTCCTTAAAGTAATTGATTCCATATTTTTATGTACATTACTTACGCTTCCGACTGAGCAGCTCTTTTTCGTTGCAGTTTCACGATGTGTGCAGCCATTTTCAATCAGTTGTTCTATTTTTTTTCTATTTTTTGCACTTTATGGACGCATTTGATTAAATTCACAAAAAAACGCAAAATATTATAAGTTAGAAATAAATTATTTTATAAAATAAATTATTTTCTTACCACAAATCACAGTTTTCTATCAAAATCACAATCTTTTACCATGAATCCCAAATTACCAGTTTTTGAGCGATGTTGCCATCACGAATTACTAAACTCAACTAATTGATTAAATACAGGTTTTGACTGACTGTCTATTATCTGACGCAATATTTCATGGAATTGCGTAATGTGTGCTGTATGTTCAATATACATGTTAACTTAAACCATAGTGTAGGTATATGTAACAGAAACTAAAGCAACCACGTCTAATCGTACATACAATCCATACAATGCATTCATTTGATCAAAAAGTTGAGTCACTGTATTTATGAAAGTTTTTTGTTTTATTTTTTTTTATAGATATATTGTTTTCCCCAATAACTGTCAAAAATTTTCTTCAATTATTGAATACAAACTTAAATTATTGAATATAATACCAATCAGAGTAAAAATGTCAACAGTAATTATCCTTTTTGGCGGGCTATGATTTATTGTGTTTTATCACGGTCGAATCATTGATTTTACTGGCTAAAATACACAGCTGACTTGCAAAATATATTAAATTTAATCCGCAAAATTTCGAAAAAACCTCAATAAATTATAAATTTGTCTCAAAGATTCAATGAATAGCTATTAATAGATGCTAGTTTCTTTATGGATAAAAACTGATTCCAAAAAGTAAATTTTACTATGAACCGACACAACCACCTTGACCACAGCTTCCATAAAACCATACATATTATCATACTTTCTCCGTGCAATATTCTGTATTTAGTGTTATTTTTATTGCCAAAAATTTATGTGGCATGTAACGTGAAAATGCTGTACATCACGTTAAATTAATTAAAAAATGTTTAGATTTTCGTTCGCATGAATATTTTGCTTATTAAGCACCAAAATATAATTATATTTTCCGTAACAACGTTGCTTCAAAATACATATGCATAAATTCATAATGCTAGTAGTTATGATAAATTTGCGTACAAACGCGTGCTACTACTTTATAGTACATTTATTACAACGCTGTAATATCTTATAACGCATCTAGTCATGAAAATGATTTGCGTTTTGTTTATAAAGTATGCGCTACTTTCGCACAAAAAGTAGAAAAATCTTCAAGCTGCTCATCTGACTATCTAAATCTTTGGTGCTTATGTATCTGTATCTACCTCTTTAAATTAGAATTTCAAATGCGCTCCAATTATATTCCATCTAATTTTTCTGCGAATTTTTTTCGCTCGCAAAAATTTGTTTGGTAGCTTATCTAGCGTAAAAATGCAATAGAGGCCCGGGGTCGATTTCCATAAAGTTCTCCGTTTCGTTTGAATAACGAGAAAAAAAAATCAGCAACAACTTTCATTTCATCAGCCAACAATCAAATCATGGGATTATTCATCATCGCATCAAATCGTTTCATTTGAAATCGAAAACCCGTTCGAATTATGCTGCAGAAGATTAAACTATTTAGTGTGTGAGCATCGATGTAGTAGTAATAGGTTGTCTGTAGTTGTATTGCATAAATGTCATGGAAACTATACGAAAACAGAAAGCGCATCGAATTGGATCGGTTTCAGCTCCAAAGAGCTTGGGGATACACTGAAATGATCGAATTTATAACGAGGGAGATAATTGACAGAACCCCATTCAGCTGATCGATGAAGTGAAATGATCCCGAACTTGTTGTGGAGTCGTGCGGAGTTAACGATACGATAATGAGTTTGAGATCAGATCGCGGGGCAAGTGAAATGAAATGGAATGGGATGGGAGCTACACTAACAGCTAGTATCTATTTAATCTATCTGATGCTGAGACTGTTGCACTCTTATTGATTTATTCAATGCTACGGTCACAATACGGCTATAGATTGAGTTCGTGTTGCTATTAGCTGTTGTTAACATATCATTCTCACTATTGTTACAGTTTCTCGTATGGTTGCAATCAATTTTACTATTTCGCGATGGGCACAATGCATTCCACCGAACATTGGAAGTAGTAAGAGGAAGTACAATGAAAGATTTGAAATAATTCACAAACATGCTATTCGAAAGCTTCCTGTAATTTGACTAGTCTGATAATGATTCCATTGCTATTAAATGGATGCTAACATGATCGGAAGTACTGAGATACAATTCAAGTGCGAAAATCCCATGCAAAGTTGAAATATTCCTGCATACTTTTTGTTCGACCTTTCATAGCAATCAAGCAAATTTGCCTTTCACATGCATTGAACGTTGAGTTGACTATTGTCTAATGCGAAAAAATTATCGTTGAGTTGGAGTAATTACCATTGAGATTCAGTAGATTATCCGCCTTAATCTTGTGTTTTATTTATTTATTCATAGATATAATATGAAGATTATAAATTCAATTACATTTTGGTATCAATTGTGTTAGTTAGCTTCGTTAAGATTTAAGTTTTTAGAACGATTGAGTTACAGGACATGAAAAAAACTCCGAAAACTCATCAAATGTTAATTAAAGATCTTCTGAGTCGAGCAAATTTGGAAATTAATAAGACGCTAGTAAGGTGCCCCATATTCGTTATTTGTTTGCCTTTACAATTTCGACAATCACTTCTTTTAAGTATTTAATAAAGCTTACGACTAGCGCAAAGGTATAATAAGCTTCGTACATAGCAAAGAAGATGTAACAATGTGCAGCAACTATAGGGGTATAACATTACCTCCTATAAGATCCTCTCCTCTATCCTGCAAGAACGGATAGCCCTATACACTAAAGCCATCATCAAATAATATCATTGTGGCTTCATCCCAGGCAAATCAACAATTGATCAGATCTTAACTCTCAGGCAAGCGATGGAAAAATGTCTGGAGCCCAACATTCCACTGTACCGTCGATTTAAAGACTTTAGGACCACCTATGATAGTATCATCATCAACGTGGCACAACAGCCCAACGTCGGGCCTCGGCTTCCTGGATCGATCTCCTCCAATTGTCCCGTTCAATCTTGGAACCCCAATAGTTGCTCGGCGTCCACATACACTGAACTCTCCCAACGAGCTCTTGGTCTTCCTCTTGGCCTCGCTCCGTCGCCTCGTCTTGCGTTCATGACACGTTTTGGCATGCGATCTTCATTCATGCGTTGCACGTGCCCAGCCTACTGTAACCGTTGTAATTTGACGATTTTGGAGACTTCCAGCTCATCGTAAAGTTCGTACAACTCTTTGTTGTACCGGATGCACCATCCATCTCGGTCGCAGACAGCCCCGAAAATCCGCCGTAGAACTTTCCGTTCGAAAGTGTCGATCATATTTTCGGAGGCTTGGGTCAGGGTCCATCTTTCGCAGCCATAACACAGCACATGTCTTATGATAGTTTTATAAACGCGGTGCTTAGTCTTTCTGTGCACATATTTCGATTTCATAATGGGGAGGACCGAGAAGAACGTCTTATTTGCTAGTTGTATCCATCGCTTGATTTTGTCAGATTCGTTGGCGTCACTCGATAGATTGCTTCCCAGGTAAGCGAGTTTGTCCACGAATTTGATGCAAAGGTCTCCCACGTTGATGGTCGTGTGTGCTGGCGTCCTTGTCCTAGATTGCATCATAACTTTCGTTTTGTCCTCGTTGATTTGTAGTCCAATTTCCTTTGCTGCGGTGTCAAGTCTAAGCAGAAGTTCTTTTGCATCGGTCAGTTTTCGCGCCATGATGTTAATGTGATCTGCGTACGCTGCCAATTGTGTCGACTTAAAAAGTAGCGTGCCGCTTGTGTTCAGGTTCATTGCCCGAATAGCGAACTCAAGTGCCAGGCTCAAGAGCGTGGGCGCTATTCCATCGCCCTGCTTCAGGCCACCCAGAGTTTCAAATGGATCCGTCAATCTGTTCTGGATCCGGACTTGCGAGACAGAGTTGGTCATCGTCATCTTTATAAGTCTCACTAATTTGGCCGGTATACCAAATTGCAGCATGATACTATATAGAGCGCCTCGGTTGATGTTGTCGTATGCTTGTATAAAGTCGACAAAGGTTTGGTATACGTCGACGTTGTATTCCCAGCACTTTTGCAAAATAAGCTTGACCGTGAAGAGCTGGTCGATTGTGGAGCGACCAGATCTGAAACCACCTTGATACTCGCTAATGGTTTCTTCCGCGTACGGTTTAATCCTATACTCCAGGATTTTTGACAGGATTTTTTAGGCCGTACAGACTAAGGAGGTGCCTCTGTAATTCTCACACCGCAGTTTATCTCCCTTTTTTATGTATGGGACAGGTGAGGCTTCTGCGTCAATCGTCTGGGATTACCTCAGTCTCCCACATTCGCAGCAGTAGTTGAAGTAGTGCAATTAATAAACCCGCCTCACCAGACTTCAGTTATTCAGCTGGAATCTCGTTAGCGCCCGACGCTTTGTTCCTTTTCAGTGAACACAAGGCGAGATCAACTTCTTCGACTGTCGGGGGTTGTGTGGATGGGGGTTGACCAGCGGTATCATCATGGAGTTCAGCTTCTGCTGCCAGGATGTTTGATAGCGGATTCAGAAGCTCTTAGAAGTAGGACGCCCATCGTTTGCTAATACTTTCGGTGTCGCTGATAATATTTCCATATTTGTCCTTTGTTGGGTTGGTAGCCATTTTTGATAGTGTTTATTAGTCTGTACGCTCGTCTGGTGTTCTTACTAACTAGGTTTACATTAATGTTCAGCAACTGCTCGTCAAAGTATTTCCGTTTCTTACGCCTAATTATTCTATTGGATATTCGCCAATGAGTTTCTGCATTCTTTGTCAAACCATTCATTTCGCGCTCGTCGGACTTTGTATCCCACAACGTTTTCTGCCACATTCTTGATGGTATTTTTGAGATCTTCCCAAAACTCGTGGACACCACGTTGCTGGAGTCGCGCAGCATTGATGAAATTCTTTCCTCAAGCGCGGTCGTATATGCCTGAGCCGTATAATTGTTAACCAAATTCTCAACCGCGAAGATTTTGGGATGGCCATTGGTGCTCTGAAGAAATTCTGCACCGGTATGTTGTTTTCACCAGGAAATGATCGAAGTCACAGTTAGCTCCGCGGTACGACCGAACATCCATCACACTTTACGCCCATCTCTTACTAATAAGGGCGTGGTCGATTTGGTTGACAGTATGTGCGTCTGGAGAATTCCAGGTCTGCTTGTGAATGCGATGGTGTGGAAAGTAAGTTGAGCTTACAACAAGGTTTCTGCTGCAAGCGAAGTCAATTAGACGATGGGCGTTATGATTGCATTCTTCGTGGAGGCTGTGTCCTCCAGTGGTCCCCCGATGCCAACTTTCATTCCCGACTTTTGCATTGAAATCTCTTAGTAGCATTTTTACATCATTTGATGGAAGTGAGTCGAAGAGAGTTTCAAGGCAGGCATAGAACTCGTCTTTTACAGAGTCTTCGTGTACTTCGGTGGGAGCGTGCACATTGATGAGCCAGAGGTTGAAAAATCGCGCCTTGATGCGAATCGCACACAGCCTTTCGTTTACGGGTTTAAAGTCGGTAACGCGTGACTTAAGCTGCTTATTTACTATGAATGCTACTCCAAACTCTTTGCGGCCCGATGGTTTGCCGCTTGTAAAAATTGTGTGCAATTTCTTGTCGTTGATCTCGCAGCCTAACCAATTTGTTTCCTGGACTGCAGTAATGTTCAGTTTGTACTGTTTGACCTGACGAAGGAAGGCCTTTTTGGCCCCCGGTTTGTTCAGGGAGCGTACATTCCAGGTTCCGAGAGAATAATACGTTGTGCGTTTGCGTGGTCGTCGTTGTTGATCCGACCAATCCGAGGCTATTGTTCCAGGTTTCTTGACAGAGGAAGTTTTTACAAGGATGAGTTGTCGGCACATCGCTCAACCATTTCCATGGGGGGCCTCGGTGATAGTTGTTTCAGGAGACTTGCCTCGTGCCAAAGTTCGCACAACTATGTTGTAGGTCTGACAACGTGGCTAATCCCCCCTAATGACCTGAGACGCTTAGGTATAATTCGGCCATCACGGTCAAACTATGCAAGTTTTACTGAGGATAGAGTTACCTCGTTGCCTCAAACCCTCCTCCTTTCTTCGGGCTTAGGACCGGTATATCACAAGTTAGACTTGCGACCGGCGGAGATACTTATAAAAGCATAGCTAGGGTAAAACCATAAAGTCATGAGATAATTCGGCATCCAAACAAACTGACACGATTGTGTAGGTTGACCATGGGCGAATGTAACAAGCAAAGTTAAAATAGTCGGAATGCTATCCAGACCGTTCAACATCTTTAATGGGCTCCGCTGCTGTACAAGACCATGGTCCTGCCAGTACTCACGTATGAAGCCGAGACTTGGGTGCTCAGCAAAAGGTACTCTGATCATATGTGACCAAAAAAAACTGTGAATTATCTGCTATCTACCTAGAGAAAGATTTAATTATTAAGACTAAGCACGATAGACTCCGGTGGGCAGGACACCTAGTTCGAATGAGCGAAGAAGATGCAGCTCGAAAAACATTTTCCGGCAGATTTTACAGCAGACTACAGCGTGGGAGACTTCGCCTGCGCTGGAGAGATGGCGTTGACTAGGACGCTCGGAGTTAGTGGTGCCCAATTGGGTGACATCGGCTCGCGATCGGGATGGGATAGTATAAAATAAAAGTAATTATATGAATAATTTTTATTCATAAAACTGTACATCGATTACTTAGCTTAACAGAAAGTTCTTATAATTAGTGGCAATTCTATATTGGCCCACAGACACTTTTTGGATTTTTTATTTTTATTATTTATGTCTCTTCCGGTCTGCACTTATAAAATATTCCGCAGGTTGTACATTACCTTGAGTTGGCTTAGCTATATAATACTTAAATACTAACTTAATTTACTAAACTAAATCTTGGATTAGATAGCTTGGATCATGTGGGCTGCAAAATCAATCATTGATATACAATCCACTATAAAAATGTCAGA
Source organism: Nemotelus nigrinus (assembly GCA_947369275.1). Classification (NCBI taxonomy): domain Eukaryota; kingdom Metazoa; phylum Arthropoda; class Insecta; order Diptera; family Stratiomyidae; genus Nemotelus; species Nemotelus nigrinus. The sequence goes on along the minus strand of OX376372.1, from coordinate 184,961,950 downwards.
ATATTCAGTTCTGAATTCAGGCGAAAGAAATAAAGTGGTTCCATTCAGTTGGGACACTAAAAAGTAGCAGTAAAAGCTACTTATAGCGCTTTTGAATGACTTTGATAAAGCAGTTCATTAAAAAGAGTGACCAACTGCGTCGAATCACTTCAAAGATCACTAATTACTATCAATAGAAAAACCGCATCATAACTCAGCCTTAATAATTATAATGAACAATTTTCCCGGTCTATATTCAGATGCAATTGGACGCAACAACAAATGAATGTACAGTAGACGCTCGGAAATTAGAACCAGTTTGTACGTCGGGTAGTTCTAGTTTCTGAAATGTTCTATTTTCTGGACGTCTTTTTAACTGTCACAGAAAGTTACAAATATTGATGAACTAGTTTAAAACACTTTATTTTCAAGTAATTCAGTCTTATATTATCTCTTTTGATTTATATTATTTGCTAATTAAGCTTTTTTCAACAATTAATCAGTAATATTTGTTTGTTTTTTGGGTTTTTTTTTTGATTCCACGATGTCGTTACGGATGGCTTATCATCATGTGCTTAGCAGAGTACAGCTCACTTCTTTTACACCATTTTATTAAATTATTAACACTCTCGACAGCTGTAGAATAAGGAACAAGCAGCATGACATCGATAAGATTATCATCGCCGATATATGAAGCCTCGTCATTACTATTATCTTCATCGGATTCGCAATTAAAGATGTCTTCATTCCATGTTTGGATTTCCTCAATAGTAACGAAGTGGTTGGGAACGATAGCTGCTAGAAGAGATTGGTTTCTTTTGAGGAGTTCCGCTTCGTTTTGATCTCGATTGGCTCGAACAAATTCAGTGAGAGGCAAATCGTCCTCGCTGTCAAATTCTTTGTCGTCCCAATTCAACATTTTGGACCACGACTTTTTTTAAATTTTTTGCGTCAACTCATCCCAAGCTTCCTTCAGTATGACTATCGCGATGCGGATAGTATGTCGCTTTAAGCGTTTGTCTAGTTCACCACCATCGGCAATCAATTGTGATAGCAGCTTATTTCTGTAAATGAGCTTTGTCATCTTAATAGGGTTTTGGTCAATTGGTTGCACAGCTGCGGTTACATTTGAAGGGAAAAATGTTCGAATATATTGCCGTCTTCGCTTTGCAGTTTTTCAATAGGTGCGTGAGCAGAGCAGTTGTCGATTATCAGCAGAGCCTTCGGAGGCAAATTATTTTCCGCCGAAAAGCGGAAAACCTGTTTAAAAATATGAAATAAATCAGCAACTAGCGAACTCACTTCGCTAACGAATATCCTGTGAAACCATTCATGAAAGATTTGAGACGTCATCCAGGCATTTTTTGAATAGTCGTAATGAAGTAGGTTTTCGAATCCTGTAAAGCATCTTGGGTTTTTGGCTTTACCAATTACCAATGGCTTAAGCTTGTGCGATCCATCTGTATTTGCTCTCAACAAAAAAGAAATACGTTCCTTTTGTTTTTCGAAGCCTGCTGCCTTTTTTTCACAAGCAGCAACATATGTTCCGTCCGGTAGACAATGAAAGAAAAATCCACTTTTGTTCACATAATATATTTGTGTATCCAATAAACCCATTTATTTGTGTATCCAATAAAGCCTTCTTAAAAATGGTACGATTTCGTTGACATCATTAGAGAGAATTTCGCCACCAATTTTCAAATAACAAATGCCGTGGCGATGTTTAAATTTCTTGAACTAACCATCACTTGCGTTGAAACCATCTGCACCTTCATCAGGATAAATTTCCACGAAAAGTTGTTGAACTGTCTCTTTTAGGATTGGCCCGGTCAGTGTAATATTTTTTTGACGTTGATTCAAGAACCTCTGGTAAAGACGGCTTTCCATTGCAGGATATTCGGCACTGTGCAAAGATTTATTGCGAGATTTCTGATAAGTCGAAGAAACTGCAGTTAAAATCGCATCTTTTTTTGATTTTATATAGCTTATAGCCGGTTTAGACTCATTGAAGTCATGTGCTAGGCGATTTGCTTGAATGCCTTAATCAAGCTTCTATAAAATTGTAACTTTTGTATCTAGAGATAAAGTGTTCTTTTTACGTTTAAATTACATTCTTTGTAATTCACTGAAACTTTCAAAAGCAAATCGAGTCAAATATGGGAAAATTACGCGAATTAAATTGCACGTGGACACTGACCAAACAAATTGAACCACTACTCACATAATCACGTAGCTTCCCTTCCAAGTTTAATTACACGAAGCAAAGTGAAAACGAATATGGGGATTCACCGTTTTGTGGCGGGAAAAAAAAAGAAAAAAATAAAAAAAGGACAGAAATTAGAACCAGCGGTTCTAATTTCTGGATGTGCAATGCATTGAATCTCTTAGTTATAATTTCTGGAAGATTCTAATTTCCGAAAGCTCTAATTCGCGAGCGTTCATTGTATTATGAACTATGAATGTTTGCATCGAGTTTTCGTAACTGCTGTACTCTCTTAATCACTCCAACGTCATGCCACGTGATGTTGTGCACCTTTGAATATTCTAATTAGTAATGTAATCATTTACTAAGCTACGAAATGACAAACTGAAGGTAGAAACACCAAAAACGTTGCAAATTCATTCGATTTTTATTAGCGTACACTTGTGGGTAGTTTTTTCAGAAGAGTCGCGACAAGAGCAGAGCTCGAAACAACGAAAAATAAAATAAAAAACTATTAACAAACTATTAAACAAATTTAAAAACTATCTTCGAATAAATTAATTGCCAATCTATCATGAGGCAGGTCTAAAAAAGTGTTGGAACTAACAGACTTTTCACCTTCAGAAAAAATGAATAAATCAAAAGTTTCTTGAGCGGCATACGGAATCAACGTCAAAGGAAATTAAAGATCACCAAATGAAATTACTATAAGACAGATCAATGAACTACCATGATGAAACATTTCACTATAATATATATTTTTAGAAAACATTTTCCATGCAAATGCACTCAATCATCGTTTGTTAGCTTCATCATTGCTCATTATCACTCATTACTTAGACTCTCGACTTTCCGACCTTGAAAAATACTCGTACATAAACCACAACAAGTTCCAAAGCGACGCAACTTCATCTGATTTATCTCATTGCATCAGAATGAAACTACTGTTCATTCAGTTAATGCTTCGAATTTCGGAACTTTCCACGAACGTTAACTGTTTACTTTCAACAACAGCCAAGAAGCAGAAAGCGTAATAAATGCATTAATAGGAAACATGTCTACAAATCATGTCTAATTAGACAACTTGAATTTCAAATATCAACTAGAAACACGTGTTGAATCATCAACAGGTTTTCATAGTTGAACAACAATATTTTAAAATAATATAATTCTGAAGCTCGGTGTTTATATCGCAGAGAAGTTAATGACGTGAAAATTGACTGGTCCTATGGATTCATAATTTTTCCATTTCTCAAAAGAAAATTGTCAAAATCTTAAAGGTACACTGACTTTGAAACAATAAGGTAAATGTAGTTTAATTTGTTAGTATATGTATACTTGTACTTTGTTCGGATGCTCAATAGTTAGGTCCGTTTGGGCTAACTTTATTTAGACGTAGGACTAAGATGCTCAATTTACTCATTGTAAAAAGCGTGACTGAACGAACAGCACTGCGATGAAAACTTGTGAGAGAGTTGTGTGGGAAGAAGAGATCTGCGAATCTATTATTTCTTCGTATCACTGTTGATTGAGTTATTACGGTCTTTGCCTAGAGCTGTGACGTTAAAATTTGTCATTTTTCGAATGGAACTTCGTGACTCAATGCCAAATTTTATGATATAATCTACTGTTAATGGAATTTCTTATCTATTTTATTAGTGTGGGGACATTTTCGACGGTACACTCAAGCTCATTAACTATTTTTCTAAAGTCTCACGATTAGAATTACTTCTATTGAAACCGTTAGTTTCAAATAACTCTTTGAGCTAGAAACCTGAAGTGAATAATTTTTAGCTCTCAACAATCTTAACGAAAGAATTATTTGCTTCAATCAATTACTCGTTGATTCTGAAATTAGTCATGGTTTGCATGCTAATCAGATTGCGCCTAAGAACGTTAGATTCTAAACCGTAGAACTGAAATTGCGATTCACATCCTATGCTAGTATCTTTGTGCCCTGTTGTCTACCACTTAGAATCTAAAACACCAAACGTTACAAAGTCATTAGCATCAGCAATCGACTTTTATAAATTACGAAACGGTTTAGTATTTTTACGGTTTATCGGAAGTCTGAGAATAGGCATGGCATGTAAGTAAGTATTGTATACTAACATAGACTCTCTCTCACACATTACATGCCTCCATATACCCAAGACTTCGTGCTGTCTAACAAACAATGAAGCTTGCTTCAAGAAATCATGTACTCGACCCCATGTACATTCTTACAATGAGTACTTTTTGCTTACCGTTTTTGCTCGGGTAACAAGTTCTTAGATTGTCTTTATACATACCATATTTCAAATCCATCTTATTGTGCCTTCCCGGCTCTTTTTATGAACATTGTTTTTGTTCCGCTCGCTTCCCATCGTAGTGATTACGGTAAAGACCACCTGCTCGAAAAGATTGTTTCGTTCCTCTAATAGATTGTTTGTTCTTTGGCCCAGAAGAATATCGCGTGACTAGCGTAGCGCAAAGTACCTTCAATTACGAGTATGTAATGGTATAGAGATGGCAGGGATTGGGGAAAAGTTTTATTTTCTTTTGAATATCAAGTGGAAAAAGAGAATATTCAAGATTTCTTCTCGTTAATCGTTTTTTAATTTATCCGTGTTGTTGTTTCTGCGTAAGCGCTATAGCTATAGAATTGAAATAGCAAAGGCAATGACAGATGGGTTTTTGACAGAGCAGATTTTAGTACTTTGATGCGGCAATCATTTATCAATTTGAAATGATTTATCTTTGGCAATCAAAAGCTGTTGGGCGGTGGAAAGGTGTTGCGGTTTTTGCAGATGATGATGATGATAAATCTGTTGAATTCAGCAAGTGCTGCTACTAGTCCTTCCTAAAACGAAACAGAGTTCACTTGAGGGTATGTTTTGGTTGGATTTATCAATAGAACAAAATTCATTTAGATGGATTAAAGTTTAATTCTTTCAAAAAATCTTCAAAGGATTTACATATATCACATTGTAGTTTAACCAAAATTTTATGTGCAAAATCCATAAATACTGCTATTAGCTCACTACAGCTATTAATTTGAAGATGCTACAATCCAACATCATTGGGACGAAAATATTCAGAATGACAAATCGGTGAAAGATACTGAGTTGCTTTTTGATGATGATCTGACTAATAGCTTGCAAATTGCTGAAGATAAAATTAGTCTCGACAAGTCTGACCACAATATACAACAATATAAATTATTATGCAAATAATGATTACTGGTCAGCTGATCGCTTAGCAATATGTTAATTTACGGTCCGCGATTTGATGGACTCCTTTTGTTATTACGAAAGAAGATCTGCTCATTGTACATCATTTGTTTTTCTTTTCAAGCTACCGTTCTCATCATTACCGGTAGTGGGTCAATACCATTGTTCTTTTATCGTTGCAATTTTAGTAGTTTGCGTACTGGAAATATATAAATTGGAACATTGCGCAATATTGGAAATATATAAATTGGAATATTAGAACTAAACTCAGCGTAATGTATTAAATAATTCTATGTAAATTTTGCGTTATTTTTAGCGGATACATACTTCATTCTGGCACTATAACTGTAGATCAAATTTGGATCAATTTTTGCATAGTCGTATCCAAAAAACAGTGACAGAATAAATCTGGAACGAAACCTACAGTTTTCTAATGACAACATCACCTAAAGTTATTCGATCTGGATGTTCTCTTTGTAATTTATCTATTTAGTAATTCAGGGCGACATGATCATATATCAATTCTTCTTACCATGTATACAGCCATTTTATTTTATGCACTGAGAGCTCTTAAACCAAAAGGAGTTGAAGTTTTCCGATTTTTTTTTATTTTTGTTTTGTATTCTTAAACTTACTTAAACTTTTTTATCAATAATTTTTTTAACTGTTGGGCATAGGAACCGCTAGAAAGACTGATTTAACTGAATACTAGGCTTGAAGTTATTGGCTTTCAATAAATTTAATGATTACCACCCGCAGAAATGTCAAATTTGTCGAAAACGAAGCATTTATTGCTTGTTAATTAACAGTTCCAAATTTTATGTCAGTATCTTTGAGCTAACAAAAAATACTAATTGCTACATCTAGTAGCCCTATTCTAATTTTTGAACTTAAGCGAAGCTTAAACTAAAATAAGCTTCATCTCCTCTGTGATTTTCGTTGAAATCTGATGACTACATCAGAAAATATAGATCATAAAGCATTTATTTTTTTTTATTTTTTTTTCAAGATAGCGCCACTCCCACGGAGTTTATTCATATTTTCAATTACGAGAGGTGATCCAAAAGTAGTGATAATCAGTTATTTCCAGTTGTCGAAGAAAGGATATCAAAATGGAAAAAAACCGAAATTAGAGCTGTCATTAAAAGTACCTGTGTTTACCAAAGCGACTTGGTCGAAACACCTGCTCCTCCATGTTTCACCACTTCACGCTGGGCCAAGGAGTTTAAGTTGAAAAGAGCATCCACTGAAGATGAACACCGCAAAAGATGTTCATCCACGTCCCTCACTAAAGACAATGTGAAAAAAGTCGAAGAGGTTGTGTTGCCAGGTCAAAGAGTGACCATCAGGCATGTAGGTAACTGAGGTCACAGAGATCTCGTATGGTAGTGTTCAAAGAATCGATATGAACGAATTACATATGGAGAAGGTCTCTGCTCGTTAGGTGCCCAGACTGTTATCCGACAAGCAAGAGCAGAAACGAGTCGACATTACGAAGGTGAATCTCGAAAAGTTCCAGACATATCTGTAGAAGTTTTTGTCATGTTTCGTACCGATGCACGAGACCTGTGTCCGCCACGTTCCAGAAACTAAACAGCAATCGATGACCTGGAAGGGACCCTCTTCACCGATGCCGAAGAAATTCAAGGTGTCGAGTTCGGCAGGGAAGAGTATGCATCAGTTTCTTGGACGCTGAAGGAATTATTATGATGGAGTGTTTAGAAAAGGAAGCCACTATATCAGGTTCTTTCTACGCTGGACAAATAAGAAGATTGTTCAGGGCTATTAAGAAAAATAGATGCGGCAAACTACAAGCCGGAGTGCTGTTCCATCAAGAAAACGCACCGGTTCAATTCAAAAAACAGGATTCGAACTGCTTGAACATCTGCCCTGTTTGCCAGATCTAGCTCCGAAAGACTTCAACATCTTTCCTTGGCTCAAGGATGTTCCGGTGCTTAAGTGGCTTGAAAAAGACGATGCTGTTGGTAGCAAATGTTTAGATCAATATATCTCAAAAAATGGTTATGGTTACAAGAAAAAGTTTTAAGATCTTTTTTGTAGGAAATTTTCTAAGCTATAAATGTTTTTCTGAAGACGTGACCGTTACTGAGATATTTAGGAAAGGTAACTTTTGGTGACCTTTGACCCCGTATAAAAAGTAACGCAGCACTCGGATCGATGGGGACTTTTGACATTTTGTTAAACATGCCAGTACCAAGGTTCACAACAAAATGCAGCTCCCCTAATTTTTCCGAAGTTTCGCCTTTTTTTCATGTCGGATTTCACAGGACTAGAAAGCGAAGATATGAATTCGAAGAAAACCATAGATTTATTTTCCACTCTCTGCTTGAATATAAAATTATATGTCCTCATTATGATGTATTGTTTCGATTGAAAGGAAGATTATTGTAACTGCTAAATTCTACTTTTGTTACAATTATTGCTGGTGATAGTAATCTGTGTAGGAACTCATTACTGAACATAAAAAAAAGTTTCACGTCTATTATATCATCGTCATTCTTTTCAAATCATTTTACTAAGAAAATTAAAGACAGGATATGATCAATTTTCTATAAAGGGACAACTATTTCAAGTAATTTTTCAAAATTATTAGTTGTACCGATTTGTGTTTAGAGCACCCAAATTACTGGGTATGGAAGCATAATTTAATTATTTGAATTGGGGTGCTTGATCCGAGAGTGGGGATAGTTTCATGCGAATAGGAGCTTTTTTTTACTTTAATAATAATATATTGGGCAACGAAATAGTAATATTAATATCGTAACTGTCGCTTTGCTGCGAATTTTTTTTAATACTTAGCAATGCGAGTGTTTATGCGTATACAAAATACAATCTGTCAAATAAGTTTCGGAAATTATCAAATAAAACACAAAATATCAATAATCCATTCAAATTTATTGCGTCTCCTTCAAATTAGGCTGCATTTGAAGCGATGCATTTGCCAATGAACAATCCAATTATCCACAAACTTTTTGAATTTGTATTCCAGCATTGCTTTTAAAAAAAAGCTGAAATTTAAGCTTTGGAAAATGAAAAAATCACCCAGAACCAAGTGTAGTGAATATGGTGATTGTTCAATGATATTTGTGTCAAATGTTCTTCCAAAGGTTTAATCTTTTATAACGAACGCTCTCTCTCAAACGCCTAATAGCAATAGCACCCATTCCAAGCAACAATTTTTCAAATATAAAAAAACAACCAGAAGAACCTTAAATTTGGATCGGTTTTTTCGATTTTCGGCTCGTTTGTTAAGCCCCAATCTGATGATTCCTGGCTGGTTTGCATATACCTTTCATAGACCAACGTTTCATTACAAGGTGATGACGCGTTTGATAAATGTGGGGTCGAATTTCACGGATTCTAGTATGTCTTCTCACACTCGATTATGATGCTCCATTCGAAGAAAATTGAGTTTTTTTTTTAAATGAGTTCGAGTCGGTTTACGAAAGATGTTGACTTCAGACTATCGCCTTCTGGGACTAAAACGACTATCGAGCATTAATTTCTTGACTTTATCGACGTTTTCCTCATTATTTGAGGTTGAAGTTGATTCGTTGATTTGTTAATGGCTTCACAATCCTCTTTGAGCGCTTAGTATTATGCAAATGCACTTATTTTAGATGAAATTGACTCACCAAAAGTTTTCTCTAACAATTTTTAACGCTTCAAAACACGGAATTTCATACGCAACACAAAATTTCAAGCAAACTCGTTGACCGGTTAATTTTTCTGTAATAAAAATTGCCAGACACTATGGAACTAACTTTTGTTTTTGATTCTTGTAAACAAACCAAATGACAGATTGCGATAAAACTCAGCGTCGTAATGTATTACAATGCTACCAAGTTACGAAAAATAGAAATATTAAAAAACACAATTAACGTGGCTGATTTGAGTGACTCATTTATGAAACTTATTTATCAAATTCTATATGTGATTAGTTTTCAAATCTACAGACTTTAGAATCTTTTGAAACATTTTTTTCAAATATAAAATGATTTACATTAAATACAATGCCACTAATAATTCTTTCTTTCTTTTTCAGGTGAGTTATGAAATTATTTGGTAAGCACTTAGAATGTGTTCGTACGAACTTATTGCTTCTGATTTAATTTTTATAAACAGTATGCTCAAAGATGTTCAAAACACCCCACTGAAATTAGTACGTTGGAGTCGTTATTTCAGATCTTTGTATGTAAGCTGTATGAGAATGAGGTGTTTTTACTACCTGTTGCTATAATATACATATATACCCACACAAAGTCTTCCGTTATAGAGTATCGACAAAAGTACAGTAAAACACCTTGTTCATATGGAAGAAAGTTGATATAGAATCGTTGACCAAACTTGGCGCAGACGAGAGTCTTTTCTTGTCTCTTCCCACCTGTTGTTTGTCGCCTCATACGATCATTCGCATATATTCGTACATATTAGGGTAGAATCAACAAACCATTTGTGTAGCTTTGTTATATTAATGTGAAGTAACCATTACCTTCCTATCTATCTTTGCATGTCGTCTGTATTTACTTATATCACACGTGCCCGCACCTTATTCTTCCATTTACAAACGTCCACTAGTTACAGTATATCAAGCTTACTGAATCGCATCATTAAGGTCAAACAGTTGGATTAGTGGATACTCAGCAAAAATACAGTCAGGTGAACTTCAAGAGATAGGTATCTGCTAGTTAGGCGATTTTGGATGACTTGATGTAATGAGGTCTTGAAGCTATTGATGGATTGGTGACACAGCTTCTTGTAACTGGTTGCGCATAGATGCTTATGAGTATCTATGACACATGTATGTTTATTTTTTTTGTGGACGGTTTTGGTCTATTTGAATCTGGGTCGAAGTATCTAGCCGTAGAAAGAAAGTTCGGACAAGTGAATTTGGATAGATAGAATGGAATGCTCTATTTGGCGTCTAAGCCGCTTCTTAGAATGATTTTGAGTGCTATGGATTGTAGTGCGGGTAAATAAGATTTTTTTTGGTCCACGAAACAGTAAAAAATTGGTTGGAATTCCCCTTCGAAATGACACCGTTGAAATGGAGTGCCTCAATTGAAATGAAATTGCATTCCATCAAATGTGCCAAAATAACGAATATGAAAATACGTTTTATGAAACGCAGTGAAAATATGTTTTATGAAACCCGAAAGTATGTGTAATGAAAGCAGATAAATAGGCATCTGCTAGATTTTTTGATCCATTCCAGGTATAGTTTACACCTGTACCCAAAAAAAAAGACTTAGGATGTTCTAGAAAAAAGAAAATAGGATGTTCTAGAAAAAAGAAAAAAAAATGTCCAGAAAAGACTAGAATTTTTTTTTCAAATTTGAAGTGATTCTCATGTCGCTTAGTTTTCTTGCAGAGAAAAGATGTAAATTATATGAATTTGCAAAGTATTTGAATTCAATTAAATTAAGCTGAGCATAGAGAATATTTATAAAATAATAAGCAAAAATTTGCACTGCTTTTAGTATAGTAAAGCTCTCGCAAATTTTCGGAAGTTTATTTGCTGATTATAGAAGAGGAAAAAAACATTTTTTTTACTAGTATTGCATTTAAAGGGTGTTTTTTTTAGAGGCATAGAACTTTCAAATGTAATAAGATACGGATAAATTGTTTTGATTGCCATGAAGTTGGTTTTATTGGAAAGATAATTCTCTGCCATTTTTATTTGAATATGATTTTGGGCATGTGAGAGCCACGATTGGCACGGATGAAGTCCAAACGAGAGGTCTAATTTTTGACTACTCTAACCAATAATTGGGGCCGTATCCCGCCAATAACGCGGGGAATGTTCTCTTCTAAATGGTCAAGCGTCTCGGGTTTATCGGCGTAGACGAGTGATTTGACGTATCCCCACAAGAAATAGTCCAGCGGTGTTAAATCACAAGATCTTGCAGGCCAGTGCATAGGTTCAAAACCAGAAATTATGCGTCATCAAATGCTTCTTTCCATAAGTCGCCATCCTGTTAAAACATGAGGTCCCCTGCATTACGGCAAGTCAATTCCGGAACGAGAAAGTCATTGATCATGGCTCTATAGTGGTCACCATTGACTGTAATGTTATTCCCAGCAGCATTTTTGAAGACATATGGACCAATTATTCCACTGGCCCATAAAGAATACCAAACAGTGACTTTCTCCGGATGTAACGGTGTTTGGGCAACCGCGTGCGGTTGGTCATCACTCCATATGCGGCAGTTTTGCTTACTGACGTAGCCATTCAACCAGAAATGAGCCTCATCGCTAAACAAAATTTTCTTATGAAATTCGGGATCTGCAGCAATTTGTTCTTGGGCCCTTGCACCGAATCTACGCCGTGCCCGGTGGTCGTTCTGCTTCAATTCCTGCACGAGTTGAATTTCGTAGGCCCGCAAACCAAGACACTTCCGTAAAAGCGTCCATAATGTGGATGGCCACAGGTTTAATTGTTGAGCACGATGTCGAACGGACTCACTTGGGTCTTGATAGATACTTCTCTCTACAGCTGCTATGGTTTCTTCATTACGAACTGTACGACGTGTGGATGGATGCGTATTATCAGTGAGAGTAAACTTGGTGCGGAAACGATCTATGGTTAATCGAATTAATTGTTCTGATGGACGATTATGTCGACCATAAAATTGAACAGAACCGTTTTTTTCGAAATAAATCTGCACAATTTGCAGACGTTGCTCAGACGTCAGCCTATTCATGATAAAATGGCAAACCAAAATAACCATAAAACGCATGACAGCTGTCAAACCATATGGTGCAGTAAAAAGTGTTGCCAAGTTAAAGTCCTACACCTCTAAAAAAAAACCTAAATCCTAAAACTTACTTAAAATCCGCTTCTTTTGATTTTTTTCTGAGTTGTTTATGATACAACCAAGCTTTTGAATTCGAAAGCCGAAAATCCAAAAAGAAACTATGATATTTTCAACCATATATTCAGTTTCGGTTGATTTTTACTTTGAAATTACGCTTGGATAAAGAATGATTCAATTTTCATTTTCCAGCAAATGATTTGTTTTGTATCTTTTAAAGTCGTCTAAATTTCTTATCAATTGAGACCAATGAGTTTCTGCAAACAAAAATATTTCTGATATACAGCTTTTAAAATTTACAATTTTTTTCAAAATATATGTATCTCATTCATTTTTTCGTGCCAAAAAACTGCTCAAATTGAACTCGAAAAAGTCTTTATTAGCTCAATAGTTTTCACTTCAAATATGTTCGAAGTTTTCAATTTTCTTCTGTTGGAATTATGTAATAATTCGAATTATTATGTTGATTTGAGACCTTACTCTTATAAAAGGACACATCAGAGGTCTAAGGAGACTCGGAGATGTCCCCTAACTCTCTACTCTGATCTGAACATTTTTAAAACTTTCATATTTTTCGAGAAGTGTTGGTGAACATTTCAACGATGCGGACTGTTATTAAATTAACTTTAAAGTATGAACAAATTATTTTTGTTTGAACTTAGCTACGTAAAAGAAAACTATTAAATGCCATTTTCAATGACGCTCTACTCTCTCTTACTCTGCCTTCGATTATCTTTGTGGGGTGATATCTTCAGCATCATCAGAATATTTTGTGGCTGATTTGTCTTTGTCATTGGAGAATGTTGCCCATAAAACAGCATCCAGTTTAATGTTGGATAAGTAGTGTTTTTCAAAAGTATTAAAGTTAGCTCCAAATTCGAAATCGATTGCAATGGCTGTAAACTGCTGAAAATTTCTTTTGCAGCTTCATGAAGTCATATGCAAAATTGTTGATGGGCTGCACCTCTTGCTATCATTTTGGGACCAATACCTTCCAATGTACGCATCTATCTTCAATCGAGAGTTATTTTCAACTCCCAACTACCTCTACACCTTCAGCAGAACTGTATATAAATAAATGTAAGAGAACTCGGTAAACGCAAATTTACGTGGGAGGGATTTTTACTTGGTGTTTTGTGTGCAGGTAGCGGAAGCATACAGCATCCTGTGTTAGAAGAAAACCCGTCAAGATTGAAGCTAGTTTTGGCTTAGAATGAATGCTTTGAGTTACATCCACTGGAGCTGTGGACAAATAGGAAGAGCTCAAATTTTGACTTGTAATTCGAAGAGCTGTTAGAATAAGTGGGATCAGGAGGTTTGCCTTACTCGACTTTTCTGAAGATAATCTCACGCAGATTGAGCTGTGTAATTTTAGCGGGTATAATCAACCAATTGACGTCCCCTCACGCAGAGGCCAGTATAATAACTGCAACGAAAATCTGTCTGTCCTCTACATGCAGGGATTGGATGTTTTGTTTTTTTACTTTCATTTTTAAAAACTCAATGAAATTTGCATTTTTCTTTTATATTATTTTATATATTATTATTATTAATTTTATTATTAGTATTTTTTTTTTGTATTTATCATTTCACAAAAATTTGGTTTGGTAAATCTGACCTATGTATGGGCGAAAATTTATACCGTTTCTGATGTAGTAAAATTCTCGTAAACAATCGAATAATATTTCCAGCGATATATTTGACGGACTTAGCTCTGTTTACTTAGCTCATCAAATTTTTGTATTTATTTTGGAGAATCAGTATGGTAGTCGTTGAAAACTACTGTTGTGCTTAATCTGTAGTGAGGAGTGACGAATTGGATGCACTTAGCAGATATCGACCCACTGGAAGAGCTTTGAGATGACACAACTTTATCAAGTATACGTAGGACTACCATCAACCACCAAAAATTTCGTTGTACTTTGTTTCTCGTCCATGTTTGCAGATCTGAATACTAGGTAGAAGGAATATTTTGTTCCTTGAATATATTCTCTTCGCTAAGGGGATATTTGATATTTTTTTTCAATTTTCCACTGAACACTTTCAAAATGCATAGCCAATAAAAATGTGTCAAAAGGTGGATAACAGCGATTTCGACCTCAATAGTAATGGCTCGTATAGTATGTAAAGAAACACCACATAGTTTCTTGAAGAGCTTGTAACCATCTACTAAATATGGCGGAATACGATGTAGGAAATGTGAGGTGCTTCGCAAACCAACGTCAGAGTTTGCCTTACTGAAATGGTAATGTTCCTACATGCTGCCTAGTTTGAGCATCATTAACGCTACATCAAACATGCTTCCATTTTATTGCAGATATTCTGAGAATGCCCCAAATTTATCAGTCCAGTCATTCCACGTTCCGGGGATAGCTCTCTGTTGAATTTTGACATGAATACTTGGTTGGCTCAAGGCTGTGATATTATAGAGAAACAATAAAGACGATTTCTAGGCAGGTAAACGATATGCTTTAACGAACTCTTACCATTTGAGAAAAATTCAGGTCTGTAAAATGCTATGGGAAGGTCAATTTATTATATGCCAAAAATAATTGTGAAAAATTGAAGGGAAAAATTTTCAAAAACTGTAGCTTAGAAACTAACGGGTTCACAGAAGCCATTAGATGCATAAATAATAAAATTAAGTTTTTACCAATGAAGTACTTGTACGTCAGTGAACCTACCTTGAAGCAAGCATTATTTGTCTTTCTTGTAAACATGTAAATCCGACCATTTTTGCAGCGATTGTTTGCGCAGACAATCTAGATTCCCACGTTTATGTGGAGAATGTTGCTTTCATTTTTGCAGTATTGTTTTTTCCCACCTGATACAGTAAGACGAAGCATGGTGAAATTATATATATTCCGATACAGCAGCTATTTGAGACTCAAGTGATAAAAAACAATAAATTGTTGCAAGAAATTTAAAAAAGTTTTAAGCCAGATTTATTCATTAAAGATTTTATTTTATTTAGAAACAAAAACTAATCCATTTAAATTATTCATTACAAAGCTATTAACTAAAAATAAAGCAAAGTTGACAATTTGCCTGCAATAAAGTCTTCGTACACTTACGAAACAGTTTACGAAAATCTTAAAAACTATAGATACTTTTTTGGTATTATTTAGTTGGGTAGCCTTTATTTTTAATCACGGTTTTAAGGCAGAGTGGCATCAATTCTACAAGCATTTTTGCACAGCTTGGCTCTATTTTCACCCATTTCTGCTAAAGAGCCTGTTTCAACTTAGATTTAGAGCTAATAGGATGAGTCCTGATCCTTTTTTCTAGCATGCCCCGCATGTGCTCAATGGATTTGAGGTCAGGACTTTGCGGCGATGTTTTAAGCAAATGTAGAATTTTGTACGCCAAAAACATCCTTTTAAAGTGTGGAAATAGCCAGGGGTGTCTTACAACCCAAAAAAACACAATGAAAACTGTAAAGCACTGTGGCGGCGGCGTTGTGGTATGGGGCTATATGTATTTGTAATGAATAACTGAAATGGATCTGTTTTTGTTTCTAAATTAAATAAAAATGTTTAATGAATAAATCTGCATTAAAACTTTTTCAAATTTCTTGCAACAATTTATTGTTTTTTATCACTTGAGTTTCAAATAGCTGCTGTACGGGGACATTATTGGTACACTGTAATTAGTATCAACTTTCATATGCTAATGTCCTCTCAATGGACGAATAACAATGATATTAAAGCTGTGTTTAATGAGCTGCTCTAGGTTGAGCTAGGTTGAGATATCTCAACAAAATGTGTTTAATGAGCAATTCGGCTGCTCTAACTTGCTCGAAGTTGCTCTGATTTGTGTTTCATGAGTCTGCTCTAAGTTGAACTAGAGCACTTAAGAGCACGGTTTTTACTCTACTTTTTTTTGTAGAGCAAGTTCGAGCAAGCAACCAGCTGTTTTCCAACTGTCACGGAACCGACTTTCAACAAAAAATTGTTACTGAAGTGCAGTTTTTTGTTAGTGAATTGACAGGTTCACCTCCTGACAAGTAATGAAATTTGAGAATTGCCACTCAGCTGCTCTCACTTGCTCGACTTTTTTCTGCCTCTCAATTGCTCTGATTTGCTCGACTTTTTTTGACAGCCACGCTACTATGACTTGCCTTGAGATGCTCTGCTTTTTTTTCGTGCTCATTAAACACAGCTTAAATTAGTTTCAAAAGTGATATATGTATGTGTAAAAAGACACATTTTTGACTTGAGAGTGCAACAATCCTCGTGAACAATATCTGGTCCTCTGTACGCATCCTCATCATATCAATGTTTTTTATCATCGCTTATCTCCTCTTCAAAATTAACTTTTATCTAGTTTAATTTAATTTAATAAATTTATTATATTAATGTTTCTAATCCGACTCAAAGAATGCTGTTTGCTTGCTCCCGTCTTGAGCAAGCAAACAAAACGAAATCTGATAGAATAGTTGCGATTAGCTCCACACGTCGGCTGAGTTGCGCTTTTGAGCCTCCATTTTCTTGATAAACCGTTGTGCTTCGGCCTCTGACTTATTTCCTTTGCTGGATGCTGACTTGGAGCAGAATAATTCTTACATCGATTGCCATATTTTTTGCGTCGCTGTGAGAACGGGATTAATGAGTAATGGAAAGGGATAATCAAGTGAAGCAAACGTACCCGCCCATGTGTTCTCACCAATAAATAACCTTCCAAATCAGATCTGAATGTGTGACGTAAATTTTGTGTGCTTGATCCCGAGAACAAAGTCGCGGAACGGCACCAGACCAGTTCCCGGCCCTATCATTATAATTGAAATCTCTGGCTTCGTTGGAAGTCTAAACTGACTGACTATAGTAAGTATCATTTGATATTTACTCATATCAGTACTGTCGCAATGAGTACGGGACTTATATCAATACTTGGTTCTGATACTACTTTAAAGTAAAAGTATCGATACTTTCTTTCGATATCGTGTCCCTAGCCAGGCGTTGTTGAACGCCCAACCGTTCAGATTTTGTGGCTGCAACAGGTCTCTATATGTCGTGAGTAATTCAAAGTGATTGATAATTTGTTGAGTATTCCTCTTGAATATTATGATGCTAAAATGCTGATAAATCTGTAGCCTTCATTTAAAATGGAGTTTTTGATCTGGTGCGAAGTTTCAAAAGTGCTTGCAATTAGATTTACTTTTTCATTCTTAGAATAAATACATAAGTAAACAAATATTTACGTTCTTAGTTCACTCATTTATTGTTGAATTCATTGTTCTATTTGAATTGTTTTGTAAAAATTTTCGGTTAAAAAATTTCGTAGAGAATTGTCATCTGATATTGATGCAACTAAGAGAATCGAAAAGTTCATGAAAAGGTGAAAAATAATATAATAACATTTGTTATTTTGTGTGTAACAATGATCGTAATACCATTTATAATGAACGAGCTAAAATTGTAATGGATGTTTACGGCAAAAAAAAAACGTTTGTAACATTTTGATAGCTGGACCTGAGTTATATAGTCTGATAAATAGCCTGACTTTCGTCAAATCATTTAATCACTTGAAGGATTAAAAGCGGGGAAATATCGGTGTACGTGAAGATTACGTTTTATATAAATATTTTACTGGAGACACATTTCAGGTTTTTCGTGCAAAAGTCACCACTTCAGTTTTTCATAAGATTGAATTTTGCTGATCCGCAGGCTCACCTTAACTTATTGTGAACATTTAAATGAAATATTGTTATTATTATTACATCGAATATGGACAAAGCTCTAAAAAAAGGTTAATCTATATGCCACTGAGGTCCGGGTCGGAAGTCGCT
This sequence comes from Nemotelus nigrinus, assembly GCA_947369275.1. Classification (NCBI taxonomy): domain Eukaryota; kingdom Metazoa; phylum Arthropoda; class Insecta; order Diptera; family Stratiomyidae; genus Nemotelus; species Nemotelus nigrinus. The sequence goes on along the minus strand of OX376372.1, from coordinate 184,943,932 downwards.
CTCGCATCACTTCAATCTATTCGTGCTTCCTCACTTATCGGTGCCTACCTTCTTCAGAAGTCTCCAAAGCTTGTGGGGCAGTAAGGCAAACCCTGCTCCCGCTGTGTGCGCAGTATTTTCTCAACATATGTTGATACTAGTTATCCTCATTACGCAGCACTATTTCAACAATCGAGTCTGGCCTGACTAAGCCGATCGCGGGCTTGAGGCTGCTCCTCAAAATTGCAAACCGACTCCATGCAAAAAATGTAAGGTAAGCATCTTATGCTTACTGTCCCAACAGTTCGGTGTACACATTTTAGCCATTCTGTTAAGGAAACTTCTGAAATACCCGAGACCTGTAAGGAATTGGCACAGATAAAAGTTTACCTTTCTAAGGCCACGGCTGATCCGTGAGCCTCGAAGACCGTCCAGCGACTTTTTTTGCTTACGTTCCAACGTTTATGGCAAAGTTGGAATATTCTCATATATATATGAGCTAGAGCTCCTTTCTTATCCGACTCAGAGCGAGTGAGGCTCCCTTCGCTGTATTTCCGTGCAAGTAGGTCTATCAGAATTACTTTTGATGTCACCAAAACGGCATTTTCCGATATTGTGCACTACGGGCGATTCATAAAGAAACTTCACGCTAGAAACTGGTGATCCGCGCTCTGAACTTCTTCGTTTGAAAGGCGTTTGCTCAAATGTTTGCCCTGTAAAACAAAATGGAATTAGTCGCCACCATTAGTAGCATCCCTCTGGTTTCACCAAGGCCACCGAAGTTGGCCATCAACCTGTTCAGTGAACCGATGACTCTGAAATCCCTATTAAATACCTTAAAAATGTAGTCCCAGTAGGTTGGCTTAGTATCCAGCGTCACTCCCAGTTATCTTATCTGGATCTCTGCGGAGTCCACGGTCATCGAAACCACAAGCAGTATTCTCCGCTTCGTCAGCATGACGATTTCTGTTATCAACAATTCCAGCTGTAAGCAATGGTTGGTTGCCCATCGTTCCGTTCTCCTCATAATTTGAGAGAAATCAGTGGTTCTGGCACTGGTTACTGGTGCCACATCATCAGACGAACCCACCAAAGACATATCGGTTGATATTTATAAGCGGAATGGTGCATCGTAAATGATGTTTTAAAGGTCAGATCCGAGGACTGACCCACGTTGTGCCCCTGAGATGATAGATTTCCTTCGAACTCCTTCGTCAGTGTTGAAAAGTAGCCATCGTCCCCTGAGAATCATGAAACAAGTAGTTAGAGATGCAGGTGCTCTGCTCCAGGGCCAGAGCAGATCTAGCCACTTCGCCGAATTAAAGGGGTTTCGAAATGGCATCACCAGTAAAACGACCGGTTTGACGATGTGGCATGCCTCTTCCACTCTTTCTAATGCCTCAATGTCTTCCGATATGGCATTAATAGTGAATAGCCCTTTTTACAAATCGTGCGGCCGGCTCTGGTTGCTGACAGCAACCGTGGCTTGAGCAACCACTCGAGGAGCTTCCCGCTGTGTTTAGCATGCAAAGTGGGCGGCTTCGTGTCCCTTATCAATGAGTACTACTTAATTGGGCAACCTAACATTGCAGCGAAGTAAGTCCCGCCACTAAACAGGAATACATAAATTCAGTAATAGCCACGAGTGACTTTCCACTACTACTTCGATGTGTGAGATCTCTCCAATTCTCACTATGCCCTCGGACGCTCGGGTGCCCTTCCTCGACTTCAGAAGAAGGTACGAAGTAATCCTCTTCAGCAGAAGTAACTGGGACGATCCAGATCTGTGTACGAGGAGATATTCTGAGATCTTCTTCACGGACGGCTCGAGGTCAGATAGTAGATCTGGAGCTGGTGTCTATCTACATTCATCGAATGGCAGGTGGGCTTTCTCTCTTGGACAGCACGTTTCGGTTTTTCAAGCACAAATATTTGCTATCCTGAGAGCTGCCTGTTGGGCAATTGAAGAAAGATGAAGAGGAAAGAGCATTGCTATTTGCAGTGATAGTCAATGACAATGACTGATGGCGCTGCGTAGACCCCTGGTAAACTCGAAAATTGTCCAAGAGTGCAGAACACGATTGAATTCTGTCGCCAGATTCAATAGGGTGCATCTGCTCTGGGTACCGGGGAACTGTGGTGTTGAGGGGAATGAAATTGCTGACGTCATTGCGAAGCAAGGTTCGGGACTTCCACTACGGGGCCCTGAACCCGCCTTGGGTGTGCCGACCGCATCTGCACGTGCCATTCTTCGAAAGTGGGTAGATGATGCTCACAAAGATAGATGGACGACTGCTAGTGTGGCCAGGCACACGAAGGTCTTCCTTTCAGAACCCAACCATGTGACTGCGGGATTCTTGCTCAATAAGAGCAGGAAAGTTTGCAGGGCCATGGTAGGTATTCTGACTGGACACAATTGCCTAGGAGGACATATGTACCGAATAGGTGTTGTACAGGATGACCTCTGTTCATTTTGTCTAGAAGAGGCTGACTCTGCGGAGCATTTGCTCTGTGAATGCCTAGCGTTTGCGCGTCTCATATATCAATGCTTTGGCTGGGATGTTGCACGCATGCAGACGATTGCCTCTTTTCCCCTATCAGTGATCGTAGACTTTATCAAGAAGTCTGGGAAACTATGGTAGGTAGGGGGAAATGAGTACAATGGGTCCTTTGGCCTGAGTGCTTAGAGGTGCCAATGCGCATCTCCCCCAACTCTCACACATACACACACACACTAGTGATGGGCGTTTCTGTTGTTTTCAAAAAACGAAAACGAACTGTTTTTTTTCAAAAACAACTGTTTTTTAAAACTGTTTGAAAAAAACAGTTTGAATTAATGAGAGAAACAAATTTTATGCTGTACGACAATTAGAGTTGAGTCGTACTAGGATTTTCACGTACTAGGTATAACTAGTACGAGTACGAAAAAATACCTGTTCCAAATACCCATTTGAAGTATGTACATGTTTACATACAATGCATACGATTTGCAGTAAAGTAATGAAATTGACTAATATGCCCCCCCTCCACCCTCCAGACACAACGTTCCCAAGCTAGAATGGTGATGGTGCAAGATTAACTTAAAAGAATACCGAGTCATTAGTCTGTGCAGCTTGTTCGTAACTTTCCAATGGTCGGTCATTTATTTGGCAAGTCTTTCTCCAATCTAAGGGCCATCTAAAGAAAAACTATCAAATTCAATCCATTTAATTTGCTTTTCATTTTATTATATGCAAAAAACACCTCCTGTCGTTCAAATGACAAAAGTAAAAAAATTACTGAGATAGGACCAACTAATCCTCTTGTCATCTATATGACTTTTCATCGAGCGATCTCTGATACCAAACTTTTCCTGGCTAATCTAAAACAGTCGGATTTCCACTTTGCCTCACTGAAGCATGACATTTTTATTAAGCAATAAAAAAAAATGTTTCGTTTATTAAACATACACCCACTAGGAGGCCAACCTCTTCCGAAAGGCTGGGAATGAGTCCAGGGGCATCTTACCTCCCATGGTCTCGTAAATTTTACAACCCCATTAGGTATGGAGACACCCTGGTGGCGACCTGCAGTCACGAGGAGGGCCTTAGCACACCCGGAGACGCCAACTGGTGAACCAAAAAGGATCTCAACTTTTCCTCCTTGGCACTTTTAGTGCTACTTTTAGTTTTTCCACCGGATTTCATTTTGCCGTATCTTCGAAACTAGTCCGCTTTTTCCCAGACTTGTATGGAAATTTCGCCCGAAACAACTCAGAAAGGTGCCCGAATTCATGCTAGATCAAAAAAAAATTTTTGCTAAAAATGGACGTTTTTGCCCAATATCCCCTATCAAAAATTGTTTGCCCTTAAAATATCATTAATTTACTCCCCGACCACTTTCAATCATCGAAAGCGCCGTAAAAGCAGTTTTTGCCAAACTATGGCCAAAAAACCCCTTGCTCCCCTACAAAACCGAAATTTTTATATCACAGTAATAGGTCTTGGCCCGTTATGTCCCAAACCACTCTAACCCAAAATTGGCCGATTTTGTCCGATTTCAGCTACTTTTGCCCTAAAAACTTTTTGAATATTTGAATAAAATACTTGCAAGTACGAAAATACTCGCAAGTACTAAAATACTGTTTTCCGCAGCTAAACAGTTTTCCACTGCCAAACAGTTCGTTTTAACAAACGAAAAACGGTTCGTTTAAAAAAAACGAAAAACGATGAAAAACGATTCGTTTTAAAAAAAACGGTTCGTTTGTAAAAAACGAAAAACGAATCGTTTTGAAAAATCAGTTCGTTTTAAAAAAAAACGAAAAACGATTCGTTTTAAAATAACAGTTCGTTTTTAGAAAACGAAAAACGACTCGTTTGAAAAAAACAGTTCGTTTGAAAAAAACGAAAAACGATTCGTTTGAAAAAAACAGTTCGTTTTTAAAAAACGAGAAACGACTCGTTTGAAAAAAACAGTTCGTTTGAAAAAAACGAAAAACGACTCGTTTGAAAAAACAGTTCGTTTGAAAAAAACGAAAAACGATTCGTTTGAAAAAAACAGTTCGTTTTTAAAAAACGAGAAACGACTCGTTTGAAAAAAACGAAAAACGATTCGTTTGAAAAAAACAGTTCGTTTTTAAAAAACGAGAAACGACTCGTTTGAAAAAAACAGTTCGTTTGAAAAAAACGAAAAACGATTCGTTTGAAAAAAACAGTTCGTTTTTAAAAAACGAGAAACGAAGAATGGTTCGTTTTAGAAAAACGATTGACTTTAGAAGAGCTATTCGTTGTAGAATAGTTAGAATAATTGGTTTTCGAAAAACTATTCGTTGTAGAAATACGGTTGGTTTGAGAAATGCTGTTCGTTCTAGAAAAAAAGTTCGTTTTAGAAAAACTGTTTGTCGCTATTTGGAAAAACAGTTCGTTCGTTTTTTGCAGCCAAACGTTTTTTTCAAACTGTTTGGCGTTTTTGAGCCCATCACTAACACACACACACTACTTCAAGTGCTCCAACCGGCCTTCCATCAAGATCTGAATCCTTCCTATTCTTCATGTCAGACTCCAACTCCTCCTCCGTAAAGAGATGAACGTTTCGTAGGTAGACGGTGATGAGATTATCCGTCCTCGGTGGTAAGGTTTTGAAAGGCCTCTTAACTAATTTCTACTTCAATGACGTTAGCTCGGCACAGTTGCGTTAGGTGCAACTATTGTTTGATAGTGTTTCATTGCTGAATGAGCGGTTTTGTAACGACTTCGATCTTAAATTTCTGAAAGGAAGAAAGAAAATCGAATATATGATGGTTTGTCAGTTTGTTTGATATAGTAACGTTCCAAAACATGGTTTATCCGATGGGTCGACATCATAAATAACTCAATTAAAAATCAAAGCTAAAAGATTTCAATTACTGGGCTTTCAAATGATTTGATACTTAATTTTCCTATGTTTCATATATTACAATTTGATGCTTTTTTATCCTGAAAAATATGTGGACGATGTGATAACAAGATTGCTACCTGGTGTATAATTTTGGAGATACTTTTTCTATGCAACAGCAAGAAAACAGTGTTAATAAAATTCATTCAAGCTAATTTTCTTTCAAAAATTTTTATACTGTGATCAGTAGTCAAAGTTTTCGACACATTTTCAGAAAGGTCATTAAAATATTAACTCACGCGCTATTATCATATTGTATATTAATACAATTACTTAAAACCCAGCATCTACATAACACCGAACAACATTCACTTTACACGTAATCTACGATCCAGATATATGCATACGGAAAAACTCCAAGTAAAAAACTACAATCATAATCACCGACTAATTATTTCACATGCCTTATAATTCACTTTCGATCGCGCAGCATCTGAAAGTTGCACAATTTTCCATACATCAAAAACCGAAAATAAAAAATGCCTGAATTCCAATATTCATCTTATTGAAAACACATAAATACCATAAAAACAGCTATTCAATGAAAAGTGAAAAAGTTAACGCAATGCTGCATCTCATATCATTAAAAGTTGAATAATATTACATTTAGCGCATAGTTGTCTGAAATTGTATATCTTGGAAATTTGATGCAAAACAATGTGTAATTTGAATGTAAATCATACAAAAAAAAAACAGAATTCGCTTATCTATCCGCTCTGCAGCAAAAACTACATCAATAACAGAAAAAAAAGAATGGAGGAATAAAATTTAGATTTTTTTAATGTAGTTTTATGCATGTAACAGGTTTTGTAACATTTAGCATTTGTTGTCAATGCGACGGTGGTACTCTTATCTCGTTTGCATCAGTTTGCTTAATATCGCTTGATTGCGATTATGAAGTGAAAGAGAAACGTATTTTGGAGTATGTATCTATCTATGAGATAGATATTTAAGAAAATCAGGTTTTATACTCGATCGTGTTTTTCAACTTTTACATTGCACACGCGATACGATGTTGTGGTTTCTGAATCTGGTTAGTGGCATTATAAGTTATTTCACAGTTTCTCGCTAAAATGTCGCGGATAGGTTTTTGTTTTATTTTACCTGTGCGGCAACGAAAACCTCATCGATTATTAAAATCTGTTTGTCGTGGATTTCATCTAGATTTTACCGCAGAATGTATAATGGAAAAAAATCGGAAAAATTTGATTCAATTTAAATGCTATCATGAAAATCACCACTCAAAGCCGCAAGTGATTTTTAATAGAATGCGATGAAAATAGATTGAATACCGCACTATGAGTTTTTTTTGTTGTGAAAATTAATCTTCGTTCCAAATTTCGCAAACCACATCCGAGAAGGAAACGACCGTGATGAATTCATTGAATTCTTGATACAGACGCTAATTGAATCTGAAGGGAAACTCCAAACCCGAAACCACAAATCAGAAATTTTCATTTACTCTCAGGGAAACAGCATGTCTAATGTCTGCAATCACTTGCAAAATAATCCATAATTAATTCAAGGCACTCACAACAATGGACCAACATCTAATGGATTCGCAACTATTCCACGCATTAATCTGAAAAGCTTTTGTATCCAGATCGGAGTGCCACACAAAAACCCAGTTTGATAAATATCATCTCCCAAGCAGATATTTTCCGTTCGGGAAATTATTAAGTGAAACTACTTCTGGTGCGCTTATCGTTCGGAGCCCGGTGTTGCCTTGGCTGATGTCACAATACAACCGATAGATTTTCTTCTTCCCAACAAATCCGTACAATCATTTTCTCCGCTTCCAGGCATATCGGAACGATAATGCACGTATCGTCGCATGGCATGGCAATTGCAAATACCATAGCAGATTTTATCGTGTTTTAACGATGACTTTCACCTGAAATATGGAAACCAACTTGTTTGTAGCAAGCAGCAAGTATTTATTATCGCTTTGTACCTGTTGATTTGTTGTCAATAGGAAATTGTTTCTGTTTTTTTTTGCACCGCTTAGCTTGTCCATTAACATACCGGTTGGGAATTATTATCAGATATGAACGTACGTACGCTTCAGTTGAGATGGTGGAAAGTCTGCTGGATCAGAAAATATGCAGTTAGCATCGGAAATCGTAAGCGTAACTGAAGAAAATGTAGAAGAAGAAAAAGAAAGAGAATTTTTAACGAGCGTGAATGGTTTCCCTGCAATTTATTAATGTTATAAAGATTTCTAATAAACATCGACGTGCAGCTTGTTGCATTGAATTGATTGAGTATTCGCAGTCATTTATTATTTATTTTCTCTCAGACGTGATTCAAACTTGGAATGATGAGTTTTTAATTTGATGAAATAACATTTGTTTACTTTTTGCTCGGTTCGTTCGTAGCAAAAAGATTGGTCCATTGACGACAAATGATAAGGAAAAAAACCAGGAAAAAGTGGCATATTCGTATTCAAATTTACGTGGCAATCGAATCTATAAAGAAGCTTAAGTAATACCCTGTAGCTGCAGCATCCATTATAATAAGCGTGCAAAAAACTTTGAAATAGAGGGTTGAGCATCGGAATTTGTCATAGACTTTTCTTAATTTTCACTAAAGTACTGTCAAGGCAAAAAAGTGAAATTTTTTTTCACACGCAGCTGTGCAATAGAGGGAGTAATCAACCTCCTTTTGCTACCGTCTATACACGCTACTATTTATGAGTATAATATTTCGATATATGTTTATACTGACGACTTTTGGAGAAACCGGACAGGTGCGAAATCATGTGCTGCATGTTTCTTTTCTAATAAAAAAAAGTCTAGCGCATCAGAACCGCTAAAAACTGATTTTCGAAGAAATAATCTTTGAATGACTTAAACATGTGTGAAGACGTAATACACTTCTTTGTAGTATCATATCAACAATTACTCTTACTCAAAGGAACAAATATCATTTTCTGACAGCATTTCCTATAACACAAATGATGAAAATGTTCAGTGCTGGCAACATTTGTCCAACACAGCAGCAATAAATCTACCATAACATGCTCATGCTTAATCAACCTATCGTTTTAATTTCGTTTTCATCCTAGGATATCATCGAAAGTTTCCGCAATTAATTTCTCTTCTTTCCTCAAAACTTTTCAAATTATCGAAACCTAGATATTTGTTGTTAACTGTCATTGCAGAATCATTCCCATTTGAAAATTTTATGACAACATCGCTCGATAAACAGTTGTCAATAAATTACGAAATTCATCATAGCTGGCAACCCTTCTATGATTTTTCAACGACATTTCTACATAATTAAAAATGCAGCAAGGTCCACTTATCACATGAATTTCTTTACTGCATCGGATGTTATAAGGAAAAAAATCTTTATATTCCTGAGCAAATTTGCAATATTTAGGGGACAAACATTGCCATAGCTGGCAACCCCATTCAAATTTTACAGGATAAATTAATGTTGTTAAGTTGCATACTTGCACAGTTTTTGATGCACGTGCTGGCAATCCTGTGGCTACGGCAAACACTGAAAGTGAAAACATTCAAACAATCAAATCTCCTAAAAAATGTTCGTTTCTTACAATCAAAACTAACTTGTGTACAAATCTCATGCTTTATCTACACACTCAAAGTAAAACTTTGGAAATTTTATGTCGGACCAGAACGGTAACCCTTTCCCAAATTACCTAAATTTTTAGCATCAAAAACTTCTGTTCACAGGAACTCACGAACCAATCATCAGATACAGTTGAAATTCACAGAATACATTGGACTTAAATAAGACCAAGTCTGATAGAACGATTTTGAATTGTGGGCAACTCTGTGCCAGTGGTGCCATCTTGAAAAATTACAAAGAAAAGAAACTGCAATTTTCCCTATGAATTCTGATTCAGTTATCAAATTTTCATGAAATTGACACAGTTGCTTAACCTTACTCTAAGCCGTGTTTGATAGAAATTTGGTTGAAAAATTCGATTGGTGCTGCCAGCTATGGTAATTTTTGTGTCTAGCCACTATAGGGTTGCCAGTTATTGTTGGTTTTGTGTTTATTTGCAATATCTTTGTTAATCGAGTTTATCGTAAAATTTTCAAATAATTATGATATTGTAGAGACAATAAACAGCAAATATTAAGTTTTCGATAATTTAAAAAATTTTGCGGCTGGTAACCCTAAATTTCTTTATACTCCTATAACTTCGAATGCAGTCATCGGATCGAAATAAAATTCGCTGGGTAGGTTAATTTCAACGTGAAGCAGATGTGATATATTTTTGGCTTTGATACTGGCAAAAGGTTGCCACCACGAGTTGTTAGTTAGTATTCATACCGGAAATATTTACAATGAAAATAAATAACCAATGTTTCAATTCCCAAAGTTCTGCAAATTTTTCGGATCGCAGCCCCAAACACCAACTTCAGTTACAGTGCTGCAGGCACTGAGCATTTTCTTCACTGATGTTATATGAGATGCTGCTTTCAAAATTTTGTGAAATAAGCAACTGATAACGAATATAATTAACCCGTGTTTTGCTCTCATAAACGTTGAAATTCATGCCAGTGGTAATATCTGAAACCTTTCCACCATATGAGTTATAATGCATTCTTGAGACCAAAGTAAAATGTGGCGTTCGCTGTAATAAGTAGCTCGTTTGGTAGAATATGCACTCAAAATCTGCACGATTCTTCTACTGCTCTTCGAACATTAGTGCTTCTAGCGGTTCAGGTACGCTAGAGTTTTTTTCTAATTTCCTAGCTACCAAAATATTCAACATAACCTTTAAAAAAACCAAAGCCACATCATGGCAAAAAAGCTATGATGATGAGCTTTGCTTTTTTCTATCAGCACATTCTATAGTTCAACACGTGAATTACCTTTGAGGAATAGAATTTCTGTACTAGTAAATTCACTGGTACAGGAGTGCTGTTGTTTCTATGCTGGATAGAGGAGCAAATAAATGCGCATATTAATTCACCACTGTTCTGTTCGCGCGTACAAATGTGTATTTTTCCTCTCCTTTGGCCACAATCGCCAGGCGTCATAATGAGTTTGGACTTGGTCTTTTGCCACAATCGTTCTTTTAATTTAAATTATACTTAAAGTAATTTATAGTTAGGCCAAGAAAATAAAACTTTCTCTGCCAAATTCAAATTTATTTTTCCAAATAAATCCATGTGGAAATTTTTCGACGGAAATGTGTATATTATGAGATGACAGACATCATGTGGAAAATCCATTACAAAAGTTATTTAAGGTCAAAGGTCACGAAAATCAGTGTTTCTTAAATATCTTGTTAACGATTAATTTTACATGAATCCATGTTAGCATCTAATTTACTCAGCATTAAAATTTGCACAAAAGTTTCATACATCAAATTCATGTACGATAAGCAGTTTGCAGCCGAGCGCAAAATCCCTTATAGTTTGCATTTAGTGGTGTGTACAGACTATCCGATGTAATTAAGTTTAGAAAGTCCGTGTAATGTATCCAAACCCACAATTCTTTCTTTCTAAGGTGTAGCTGAAGGGGAGCTTTCTACTTAATAATCGTACTAACATATTCAATAGTAATTTTATGGGTCTATGTGTACCTGAAAATTTTTGACGATACATCTTGTGAGCAGGTGTCTGGCCAAATTTGCCTAGGCCTTCAAGCGATGAATTTGTGAATCGTGTTCTCTGATTTCATATTTTTGTAATTTATCAATTTTCGTTACTTTTTCTTCTTCATTTCATAGCTTTATTTGGAATTTTGATAGTGATCAAGATGAATCTATTCGCTTTTGCAAATATGCCATCAACATCTTTTCCAATATCATTAGTTTGGTAAGGATATCACTTTCTTTCAGAGTTACATAAAGTTTTCCCCAGGTTACGCTATCACCAACGACTTATAATAAAGCAATTTCGGTTCACAAAGAATAAATTGATTGGCAGGAAGTGATTCTACTTTTGCAAATCCCAATTACTTTTTGAGTGAACAGTAATATTTACGTCGGCTCCAGTTTCGCTATCGCATACATTCGACACTAGTCTGATGAGCTTTGTGATGTATAGTTAATAGCATAGTCGATCATCCCGTTGAATGTTCCTTCTGTTTCTGACAACCTATTACTTTTAAGCTATTGCATCCGGTGGATTTTTTCTTAGGTGATTAGCTGTTTTTTGCACGTTTTTAATTCAGACTCCATGATTCCTAGCTAATCAGATATAAGATGACTGTTTCTCACCAAACGCATGGCTTCATGTGCCTTGGCTTCAAAAGCCAAATCTTAATCCTGCGAAACCCATATGAAGTACTAATTATCTTCAAATGTAATATGCATTTATAAACTTTAAATTAGGCTGCAGTTCTCTCACATATAATTGTTTGACCGTTAAGGGAGCCTTTCGACAAAAGTAGATATTCCAAAAATATGAAAAGAATCGTATGCAAGACTCTATCAGGAATTATTACCAGTTGACAGTTGAGTGTGAATCAATGTTGAATTGTACGCTTTATTGTAACTGAATTACAGAAAAACAGCACTATCGATTCAAAAATAACCAGATAAGGTCAATAAACTTGCTGCAGCTATTGAAAATGTATCGCATTGAAAAAGTCGAAATTTACGCCAAAGTTGTATTGATTCAAGATTGTACCAAATTGTTTCATAGTTACTTAAATTTGCTGTGATTGAAAAAGCAGGATATCTAATGGCAAAAGATGAAACAATAATTATCCAACACCATGATTGAAAAAAACCTTGTTGTGGTAAATATTTTTAGCAATAAATGTGATACTGCTGGGTACTGCTCACAGGCTTATATAGGCTTATGTAAATATATTGGTATCATTTCTCATGAATTGAAAGAAAGCAATTAATAGGCATGTGTCTAACAAATATGCTTGCGTAAAAAATAAATATACACGCGGCTACATACAATGAACAACATTTTGAACCATACATATTTAGTTTTTTTTCCGCCGATTCTCCAAATTCCATTTTTTATGTAGTCGCTATTGTACACAATATTTCGGTCTCATAGCATTGAATTAAGCAAAGCCATCCATTATATTTCCAACAAAGGTTACATTAACACCCATCAGCATTTATGCAACAGCTCATTAACAAACTATTTGGTATACAAACAATTCCTTTGTCTGCCTCTCTTCATTTCTGTTATTTGCTCTGATGAAGTGCAAAAATGATGCAAATGTAACAAACATTTAGTTATATACAATGGTACACAAATCATGGTATTATTTTTGAGTAGCGGATATATATCGAACGAGAGATAATCCAACAACTACTTACAATTCAATTTTGAGAAAGTGAAGGCAGAAATAAATTAAAGAGTAGCAGGTAATGCTAACCGATTTTGTGCATACGCGTAAAGAAGCGAATGTTACTTGACAGCCAGTAGCTTCAATGTAATTTTAGGCACGGTGGATTATAAATTCTCGAAAAATTTGGTAAAGATCCTTGTTGACCTGTTTTGATTTTGTTGATTTGAAAACGCATGCAAGCAAAAAGCCATAGGTTTTAAATATGAAATGCAATATTTATTTATGCGCAAACATTTGGATATTTTTTTTGGGTAACCTGTTAGAAAGGTGATTCCAAAAATAACCGTTTTATAAAATTTATGTTTATTTATTTTAAATAGTCTTCGCTTTTGTATTTTATGTGTTTTGTTTTATGTTTTTTGTACGCTCCTGACCCAAAGTCTGTCCGAAGAGGAATTGGTGGAACAGAGACCTGGGTTGTCACAGAAGACAAGTATCAGCAGCTGATTGCAGAGAATGTTGGGACGAATGAAAAGACGTCCCTAGCTTATATAAATCGAAAATTAGGAAAGGCAGGTGGATCTCCTAGAAGGAGCTCCGCGGTAGAATTGAAACCCCCTCGGAAACGGCGAGACTCAGAAATCTGCTGGCAAAACGCCCTGTCACGCCTAGCCTGGTATGCAAGCCAGAAAGGGATCCTCGTAGATACTCACTTCCGGGGCTGTTTGGATGATTCCACCCCCCTCACTGGTGAGCAGGTGTCTTACTGTATGACATCGAAGACATTGGTGAAGTTGTCACCAAGCAGAGGCTAGTCTGAGCAATTGATACCTTTGATACCAAAGGTTGCCTAGCGTTAATCCAACGTGCCTGCAGCCTGGAGGACCGCTAATGTTGTATTTATACACAAAGCCAATTATCCTGACTTCCTTCCTCTTTAAAGTTTTCGAAAGATTATTAAACCTCCATATCAAACAAAGACTGGGATCTCAAGCTCTATCGAGAGCCGAAAACGCGTACATGAAAGGGAAATCCATTGAAATGGCTCCATAAGGTAGTTCTCAAAATAAAAAAGGCACTCCAATACAAAGAATACGTTTTGAGAGCTTTTCTAGATATTAAAGGTTCCTTCAATAATGTGCATCCAACAGCCATTACACAGAGCCTCCACGCAACCAACAACCATCCTGCTGTTTGTAGCTGGATAAGCAGCATACTTAAGCAAAAGCTCATATCAGCGGAGTGGGCTGGGGCGCAAATCATAAAGAAGGTTCACGGAGGCACACCGTAAGGAGGAGTCAGCTCATCGAGTATGATCTTGGGCTGGTTGAGGAGTGGGCGAAAACCGTGAGCTTTGGCATCAACTCCAATAAAACTGATCTTTTAGTCTTCACAAGGAAGTTCAAAATTTCTGAATTAGATCTAATTAGGTTATGCGGGCCCTAAGTTAAGTCTTTAGTCACAAACTAAGTACTTGGGTCTTATTTTGGACAGCAAGCAAGAATTTAGAGGAGAGTGTCAAGCGAGCAAGCAGCGCGATTTACGTCAGCTGGAGAGTGCTGGGTAAAACGTGGGGTCTAAGCACTACTCTAACACACTGGATCTACATGGCGATAGCTAGGCCGATCCTTGTTTACAGATGCTTATAAAACCACCTTTGCTGGTATGGCGCATAGAGCTCAGCGGTTGGCGGATCTGTACACTACATGTGCCTTAATCTGGACTCTTTCGTCTGGTCTGAACGTCCTGCTTCATATCCCTCCACTTGACCTCTTGGTTAGAGCCACTGCCGCAAAAGCTACTGTCTGGCTAATTCTGCAGAGACAGGTATGGAAGCAACTTTCAGGCTTCCTAATCACTGTACTATTTTCCAGGCGGAGGTTTTGCGATACGTAAAGCCGCAGATCTAGTATATGCCAGAGATACTACAAGTGAGGAAATTAGGATCTTTACAGACAGTCAAGCGGTAGTAAAAGCTCTAATGTCTTACACATGCAAATCGAAGTGTGTACTCGACTGCATTCAGGCCCTGAATAGACTGGACAACAACAAAAGAATCAGAATTTTTTGGGTTCCCGGTCATAAGGGCATTGATGGAAATGAGGAAGTGGACGCGTTAGCCAAGCACGTGGCTATTTTTCCCCTGTCAGGATCGGTAGACACCCCAATTTCTAGCAAAACAATCAAGTACTCGATCGATTCCAAAATGATGCAAGGAGCGATATGCAGATGGCGTGCAACTCAGACCTGCAGAGTAACCAAAATCAGATGGTAATACAATCTCGCAGTGACTAAATATATGCACAAGTTGACGCGAACTGACTGCAAACCGCTGCTCGGCATCATTACTAGCTACTGCCATGTAGTAGTACATGCCATGAAATGTCAAGAGCCGGGGGTCTCAGAAACAATCCAGCATTTCCTTTGTCACCGCCCGGCACTGGAGAAAACCAGATAGCGCTGCTTCGGCCAGTCCTGGCTGGTGGATCTCTCGAACGTGGCGGAGAAGAGGCTGAAGAACATCCTTCAGTTTGCGAAAAAGTCTGGGGCCTTCGATGGCTGCTTGCACTGAACTTTCTTTCTCGTGGTCCACTTATCTAGTATCACTATGGACCAAATAGTATTTAATTCAAATTTTCAGAGTTCAATTTTCTAAACCTGGACTATGGATTAAATTCACTTCTTCGTCGTTATCTTTTCTTTTCTTTGTCTTATTTACCACATTGTATACCTAAACTAACTACTGAGAAGTGATTTTTGCCATGAAATATTTAATTCGATAAAAAAGTAATGGTCAACTCATGGAAATTAATGGAAAATTCATTTCTTGTTTCAGGATCACCTTGGCACGTGGATATTATGTCATCGCCTGGCCTAACCCCACTGGGGGATTCGACACGTCTAGTACCGGCCAATACACCGGCGGTTTTTGAGATACTGCCGCCTCCTGGATCGAGCCTAATTCGAGGCGAATGTCTAG
This sequence comes from Nemotelus nigrinus, assembly GCA_947369275.1. Classification (NCBI taxonomy): domain Eukaryota; kingdom Metazoa; phylum Arthropoda; class Insecta; order Diptera; family Stratiomyidae; genus Nemotelus; species Nemotelus nigrinus. The sequence goes on along the minus strand of OX376372.1, from coordinate 184,928,313 downwards.
CCACAGTCATTTCACCGAGCAAGACTAAAGTGAATGCTAGAGTAACCCATGAGGCGGCAAACGGTGCGATGCGTATCGAATTCGTGCCGAATGAAGTTGGAACGCATGTTATTGAGGCATCGATAAGTGGAAAGAAATTGGCCGGGGGTCCGTTGATTGCTAAAGTCTATGATGCAAGTTTGATTCAAGTGACCGATGTTAATGGTGGGGTAGTGGGGCAGCCATGTCAATTTAGAGGTGAGTTTATACATTTTTCTTTTAATGCTGGTTGAGACTCATTCATTCAAGTTTACGATTATTTGGTATATTTGCTTGTACTTTACGATTGTACACCTTCATAAAATTAAAGTCTCATTATCCTCTTATATTTTCAGTTGATGCTAGTGCTGCCGGTGAAGGACAATTAGAAATATCGATAAACGAAGGCGAAGTACCGAATCACGTGCAAGTCGTTGGCGGCGGACGTTGTTTGGTCTCCTTCACACCTGAACAGGCAAAACCCCATCTGATTGATATCAAATTTAACGGCGAAACGGTACGAGGATGTCCATTTGTTTGTGCCGTGGCAGATACGAGTCGAGTTATGTTGAATTTATCGAATCTTGAACTAATCCCACTGAATCGGCCGGCATCCTTTCACATTACGGTGAGCGGAGGTGGAGCTGCCGAGCTGGCCGTAAGCGTACGTGGCCCGCATGGTGAACTGCCCGTACGCGTAACGGGCGATATTCATGCCGGATTTACTGCTGAATTCACACCAACCAGTGTTGGCGGTCATACGATTAATGTCGAATATAATGGTTATCCCGTGCAAGGTACTCCGTTCTTGGCCAAGGCGTACGACGCTGGGAAGGTGGTTGTTGGAAGTGTATCCCGCGGAACGGTCGGTCGACCCGTACAATTTACGGTTGATGCTGGCGAAGCCGGTGAAGGAAATTTGGAAATAACGATAGCAGCGAAAGGTCATAATATACCGACACAAGTTCATCCGCAAGGAAATGCAAGGTACGTTTGTTATTTGAATTTTGGGGATGGTTGTGAAGTAGAATTTCTGTATTATTGAGATATTGTTGTGGTTTTTATAAGGTGTTTTCATAAGTCGGAATGAAATGATTTTTGAGAAATGATTTCTTACGGGAGATTTTTTCGTGGATAATTGAAGCAAACTAATTAGCTATGGAAATATGTGAAGCAGGTGCGTTGTAAAGAGTATGCACACAAACCATTCACCATACTTAAGCCCCTAATATTTCCATTCCGTATTAAATTTTTCAGGATATGTCGATGATACATCTTATTCATGAATAAAACACTTATCGTTTATCCGAAATCTCTAGGAGAAGAATTTAAGCCTGATTATCAAAATATCTCAAATGCAATATTAATACCAACAAGAAATTTGAGCAAATTGGCTTGAATCCGGTCGAAGCCTCATGAAAAAATCTTATATTAAAGCCAAAACAGATTGATCGAATCAGATGAAAATTTTCTCGTGGAAACCTGAGAATACTTTTCCCGATATTCAGGCTATATGACACCTAGTGTACAAGATATGTTCACCGAAATTTCGATGTTGTATTTTTAGGAAATCTGCAACTTTTTTGCTGACCATTTTCAAGAAGTTTTTGGCCTAGTCAGCATCACATTCCCAAGTACGACACAAACAATTTTTGCTGAGGATATGGCCATATCGAGAAATGGAATATTTACTTCCATTATGGAGCATGACAGTAACAAGTGCTTTGGACCTGGCTTCCTCCCTTTTACTGGTCAGATTAAGTGTGTAAAACAACTGATTTTGCCCCTTCATATTATATTTAATAATTCTCTCTCCTCTGGGCTATTTCCATCGTATTTGAAATCTTCTTATATTACACCAATTTATAAATGTGCCGATAGACGATTTATTCAAAATTATAGAGACATCCCCATTCTCTCAGGCATTCCCAAACTATTTGAAAAAATCATTTATTGCAAACTCTCTTCTCTGGTCGACGCTCGACAGAACGAGCAGCAGCATGAATTAAGGAAAGATCGTTCTACTACCACTAATTTTATGGTGCTAGTCTCTTATGTAACATATTATGCCAAATGGAGAAAGGTGATCAAATTGACGCAATCTATACAGACTTTAGCAAAGCATTTGACCGAGTGAACCACTCCATTTCGATCCCCAAGTTACAGCAGTTCGGAATTGCAGGATACGTACTAAAGTGGCTTGGTCCTACCCCCACAATCGCTTTCAATTCGTAAAATTTCAAGGTCTTATTTCTAAGAAAGTCCATGTTAAATGTGGTGTACTTAATGGAAGCCATTTTGGCCCTCTTCTTTTTAATATTTTTATGTTTGACATATCGGAGGTTTTATCTGACATTCCTCACTTACTATATGCAAACGACCTTAAAATTTACCATGTCAGCAGGTTACCATCTGACGTTTCCTTTTTTCAGTCAAAACTGAACTCTTTAGACCATTGGTGGTCCGCGATCAAGCTCCCTCTTAATATTGCTAAGTGCCACGCAACAAGCTACTCTCGCCAAATTGCAGGCATTCAATATACGTATCGCCTGAGCAGGACGGCACTCAGTAGAGTTGACAACATAGTAGATCTCGGTGTCATTTCGGACGAAAAGCTACGTTTCAATCTACATACGATAGAGTTTTTCTCCCGAGCAAGGGAACAACTTGGCTTCATTAAGCGATGAGCCAAAGAGTTTCAGAATCTTTGGGTTCCCAAATTCTTATATATTACACTTGTACGTCCTTTTCTGGAATATTCGTTTACGATCTAGAATGCAGGTTTAGAAATTCACAGCCAAAGATTTCTGTCTGTTCAGTAGCAGTTTTTACTTTTCGCTCTGAGAGATCTTTTCAATCCTTATGATTTCAGCAATCTACTATCATACGAATATTATCTTAAATGTATTAACTTGTTACCCATTGCGTCGAGAAGATTAATATTATCTCCCTGCTTCAGCTTCAGTGTCATCAGAGACGTGGTTAATGTCGACTACTTAAAGGAAAAGTTTATGCTGAATCAGCCCTTGAGAGTCACAAGATCCCGACGATTGCTTATTGGAGGCAAACACACCCCAACATATGCAGCAAACGAACCAATTAGTTAATATATGCTGCAAGTTTTTCAATAGCAAGAGGCGGAACGTCTCCTCTTTGATATCTAATATCATTATCAAGGCTCTCCCATCATTGTCATTCCTCTTCCGTCATCACATAATATACTTGTATTGCGTATTTACATTTATACTTTTTATAACTTTCAATTTATGTTTTTAAGCGTTAAACACAAAAAGGGATCTATTAAATCGCCTAGATTGCGAACAAAAGCCCGGCTGCATAGACCAGAGTTTCAAAAAGAGTGCACTTGTCTAGGAAAACTCTACATGATTCAGGATACAGCATGGTTACTCATTTATAAACAACAGAAACAACAGAGGGTCAAAAATTGAACCTTGTGGAACTCTTGAGGTAGGAAAAAATGGAACAGAGGTGCGGAAATTGGCGTTTATGGCGCAAGTACGATGAAAAATATAAGAAGTGAACGAGTAGAGTGGTGGATCAGAAATACTATGATTTCCAAGTTTAAAAAGAAGATCATGATTCACAGAATCAAAAGCTTTAGAGAAATCTATGCATTACATCTAGCTGCTTCTGTTTTGACCAACGCAAGGATAGACTCTATCGTAAACCGCTCGTTTAAGTAGTATACTGAAGCAAAAAAGGAGGAAAATATGACAATAATTTTAGATATAAACAGGATCACTTAGCAAGAGATACGTTTGCCGTGTCCCTTTACAAAGGAACTACACCGGAAGTAATATTTAGGTTGAAAGAGGAACACTTCAGGAAGAAGATAAAGATTTAGCATAGATATCCGGAGTGCCATCGGAACTATATTAAGGATTCTACTTCACTACGTTTTGCACGAAAGGAAGATAATGTAAGAGACTATTGCGAAAAAGAAGTAGCGGAAGAAGGAAAAATTGGTTGCGAAAAAAGTTAAAGAAGTAGCGATCAAAGAACTCGCAAACATTTTGTGAGGTGAAAGCTCCTACATCGTTGTAGGTATTTCATTCAGTTGGAAGTTTTTTAAAGAGTGAATGTACGACCAAAAGGAATTCAGCTGGTTAGTTTGGATAGTTGCTTTAATGTGATTACGAGCTATGTAGCAGAGCGGTAGATTGGGGCAAACTGGGTGTTAAATTAGGAAAGGAGTTTCGCAGAAAAAATCTTAAAGTGAAACATTACTGTTTCAATGTATGTAGATGGGCGCAATAACAAAATTGTGAATCGAGCTACAGAAAAGCAAACAAAACGACATTCAACAGGAGAGGTAAGGGAGGGAAAGTCACTGCAGCGTATTGCATCGAGAGCCTTACACCGATTAGGACACTACCACCATCTGATTTGCCACAGGCAGCGCGGTCGCAGTTTTTTTTCGGAAGATATTATGTAAAAGAAGTAGTTCATTATAATAAATATCTTCAGTCAGCCGGGTTTATGTTAAGCAAACAATGTCATCAGAGGCTAGGGTAGAGTTTAACCTGATATCATCTGTTTGGATCTTCACACCGATGACTTTTTCGTAGTAAACCTTTGAAACGGTTTTTATGTTAGAGAACTCTTTGATTTTATGGGGCGAACATTTTTACAAGGTTGCCTAGTAAATTCATTAAACAGAACGTCTAAAGGGTAGGAGCCTCTGTGAGTAGAAGTTCTCTTCCAATAGAGACTAACCCAACTGACGATCGATGAAATAAAACGTTAATCATTCCGTAGCTAATCCTGATCCGAGTGAATAGTGTTTAAGCTTGAAGTGTTTATTTTCCAAAACTATGTGTTCTCTGAACCTGATCTAAAATCCATAAGATCTTTGGTTGAAAAAATGTATCGTTACGTTGTACCAAACTTTTCTACGCTCATTTTCGACTTTTTACAACTTTTTCAACTTAAAAGTATTTTTGATCATGATTTACAATTTCATAAGCATTTAATATTGGGTCCTGAAAATCATAGAAACGATTAATTGTTAGCGTGTTAAAAGCATTAACTTCCATACCAAATTATCCCGCCCAGATTCAGGCAATTTAATCCTTTGGTAGGGGAAATATAGATAATATACTGAAGAAATAGCTCTAAGTTTCTTTTTTTGATGCCGAGTAAGTTTATCAACATGAAGAAAGAAAAGATAAAAAAGATCATCTGATTCCAAAATTTCAAATGTTTTTGAAAATCAAATTTGAAAATTCCGGGGTTTTTCACGATAATGTCAAAATTTTAGGGCAACCCTTTGAAACTGATTGCTAAGTTTTAGTATTAGGGACGCACATGAAAAACTCAGATTTAATTATTACATATCAGACAATACAAGACAAACATACAGCCGTGGGTATACTGTGGTACTCAAATCTAGGGGCAGTAAAACGCTACCTCGGACTTCCAAATAAGATGTATGTTCCTTATGATTTGGATTGGCAAAAGCTTCCTTGTGGATTTCCCAACGTGTGTCTCAAAAGATATTTTTTTTCGCTGGTGGTGATTCCTGGGCGATCTCCTCGTGTTTTGCTAGTTGTTCTCTCTGAAAAGGAATGATCGTTTCATAAATGAAATTCTTTTGCTTACATCGTAGAATAAGATTGTAAGATTTTTCGTTATGAAAGAAGTAACGTAAGGATTATATTATTTTCAATCATATTTTTATTGTGGACCTCATAATGAAATATTTCGTTGACACGTCGAAACAGATTTTAAAAACCTTTTTCTTTATCTTTCAGATTCTCCGTATCGTTTGCCCCTGCTGAAGCATGTGAACATGTAATAAATGTGTCGTTTAATAAAATGCCAGTGCCGGGTTGTCCGATATCGGTTATTATTAGCGGTGGAACATCCGGACCACAAGTATCGCTTGGCGGTCCAGGACCAGTACATCAAGCTAATTCGTTTACAATAAATCATCCGAGTGGTCGTCTCGAGGATATTGAAGTGAATGTTGAAGGTGAGTGCTTGCCTAATCTGCGATAAGTATTTTTTTTGTCTTATTTCAAAGTACATATAAAGCTCGAGCAGTTTATGTAAAATTTTTGTAAATTGTTTGTATATTCTTCGTTTTCGGTTCAAATGGTAGTAAATTTTCATATTCATTTCTTTCATATCATCTATTCCATTGCATTTTTTTCTATCTCGGAAATTTTATCTCTTTTCCTTTATTCCTGAGAACCAAATTACGAAAGATTACAGGAATGAAATTTCTTTCGAAGCTAATATCGAATTGCATGTTAGATATAAAATTTCTATCTGAAGCACTGTTTTGGTTTTTTATTGATTACAGGTGAGAAGTGGGAGATTGGTGGCATTTATTGGCTTCTCATAATTATTTAAAAGGATTTTGTACCTTTGATGAACAATTAATTGGTCAATATTTATTGAAACTTTCATTTCTCCCTGTATTCAAAGCAAATGAGCAAATATCTGTCTCGAATCTTTTTCTTACAATATTCTACATCAAAATCATATTGTATATAAAAGTGCAATAATATAAAATTACTTAATATTTTCTATTTATCGGTTGTAATTATATGAATCACAATTTCTTACCTTATATCTGTATATTTCAGGGCGACGAAGACTTTTGTACTAGACTTGTTTTATTTCGGACAAAATACGTTTTTTGATAACTTAATTTAATAATATTTTGCTCTAACAAGAACTACTACGGACTTGAACATATTTCCCGTTTATAAGACCACTTCTACTAACCTGTGTTTATGCAGAAATTATCGTTTGATATGTTTGAACTTAGATTGGAATCGAACAAATTTACTCTTATTCAGAAAAAAACCATAATTGAGTATTTCTAGGGTTTTAGCAATATAATTTTTGAATTTTGAGTGAGAATCTAAAATGCTATTAAGCGAATGCTCAAAGTTTTATTAACATAAAATTTTATATTGAGATAAACGATTTTTTTGAAAAACTGATTGTTACTAATTTGCATTCACAAAAAATATATATTATAAAAGAAGCGAAGGACTGCATTTTAAATAGCTTGGGGGAAATAAAAAAAATGGGACAGAGATAAATTTGTCTAGACAAATGCATACTGATCTTACTTATTATGGTGTTGGGTTTCTCATAACTCATTTTCTCCCAAAACTGTGCCATAATTTACTTTTCTATTCCAACCAAAATTCCTACGGACACTGACACCCAAACGGCATCAAAACTGAGCATTGTGCTACTTCACTTCGACACTTTTTTCATTTGAATCCCTTGCATGCTCGCTTACATTAACGTAACCATAACAGCTAATCTAAAATTTTTAATCGTGTCGACTAACTTTCGACCGAAACTAGAGACCTATCAAAAAAAAAAATTCTAAATCAGACTCATTTAGTGAAACTACACAAAATATAAATAGAGCGATTGAAAATATAAAAAAATTAAAATGAAACCGAACAATAAAGAAAAATTAAAAAAACTGCAGAAAACTGTCTTTGAAAGAATTGAAACCAAAAATGAAATTTTTTGAAGAAAAATTCGAGAAAATAAAGAAAAACTCTTCTCTCTCAACTTTCAACGTGCGCGCTCGTCTGTTTGGAATGATGGATTTTGTTATTGTTGTTGTTGATGATGATGATAATCAGGCCCGGCTGGACAATCGGTCCCGGCTCAAGTTCATCAAACAGCCGAAGGAGTGTTTAAGGCTGAATTCGTGCCAAGATCTGTTGGGGAGCATCGTGTTAATGTATTGGTTAAAAGTCAGCCAACAGCCGGAAGTCCGTATGCTGCAAAGGTAAGAAAAATGGATGATATGAACGATTATCATAAATATTTGATGGTTTTTTGATGATCATTTTTTAATATTGTTAATTTTATTTCATTTTTTTTATAAGCTTTTTGGTATTCAAGAGAAGATTTAAAGTTTATTTTGAACCTGTTCAAGAAATTTAAAAAAATAATTGTTTCTATCCAACACCGCCCAACTAATGACTATTACATTATAATAAATGTATAGTGCTAGCATTTAAAGAATGTTGGTGTAAAGTATAATAACTCCGCTTGCAGTTATTATATGCACCAAGCATGTATGCTAGCCCTTCGATATCGATATTTAAAATGGGTTCTACTCACTGAAAGCCAAGCCAGCAAATAAAATTTGAAACTAGAATGTACTTCATTCTTCCATTTGTTCTATGATAGTATTGTTGAACCTTTCCTCGAAGGTCACCTTAGTTTTTCTTTGATCCCTGAAGTTGAGCATTTTCATTATAGACAGATGTCTTTCAGGATACTAAGATGGCCTTTTAGGTCTCCTGTTTTGCTCTTGCATGCCTCTTGCCGTTTTCTACTGAATATTGAGGTGTAGGACTAGGATGTTTAGAAGGGCTTCCATAACTGCCCTTGGGGTTGAGGTCATTGCCCCTGTAATCAGCAGACAGGTCATCCTTTGAAGCTTGTTAGGCTTGTCAATTGAAATTCGGTGTGTGCTTTTCTTCCACCACACTGCTGTTCCATATAGGGTGATAGGTTTCACCATTTGCTTGTATGCGCAGTGTGTATACCTCGAAGACTCTCTCCAATTGCGTCCAAGCATATGTTTTGTCCCAAAAACTGCCTTAGTTGTCGTTTTGTTTAGACGACTGTCTCAAGTGAGTCTCTTATTCAGGTATATTCCTAAATTTTTTACGTCTTCCTGCAGACGCACGTTTGTGCCCTTAATTTTTAGGACTCCTATATCAATTTTCCTGTTAATGGCGATTGGCACTATGTTGGTTTTTTTTGGGTTTATTAGCTTGCCTTCCTTCTGGCACCATTGTGTTGTCTCATTCTACGCTTTTTCCATTCTGAATCTCAAAGTATCAGAGTGTGAGTCTCTTATCACGATCGTGATATCGTCGGCTGAGCTGAGAGTGGTTAACTATTTACCTCTGAGGGTTCCAAGAAGATCATCAGCTCATAGAGACCATAGCAGGGAGGATAATATCGCTCTTTATGGGGAATATAACTCCTTTCTCTCTTATCATCATTCGTAATCATCCTTCCACCTGAAGATCGAAGAAGACAAGACTTAGTTGCTATTGGTGCCCTTTGGAGAAAAATTTCTGTACTCTTGCTCACAGAAGGCGCACCAAATCTTTCGTTTGGATTTCCGTAGATTTTGTCGCGTTTTGAGTATTTTTGTTTACAAACCTTCCTATTGAATGTGTTTTTTACCCTGTTGAACTCTTTTCTCGCAACTCTTCTGAACTCTCCTAAAGTCCTATTCAGCCATAGCACCTTCTATTTGATCCACTGATCTCCTCCAAGACAATAATCTGGATAGAATTCGAGGATTATTCTAGTGACTGTGAACTCCGTGTCCTCCAATTTCATCTTTGTATTGTATAAGTTCGTATCAGGGCCATATAATCCTGTGATAAGGCTATTTCAATAATCTTCCCAGACCATACACCTTTGGTTGTCCACACATTACCCTTTTTAGGCTATTTTGCCAGGTTGATCAGAGAACGAAACCCATGTTAGGACTTTCCACTGCTAAGAGGACTGCGCTGTTTGAAACTAACGTGAGGTATATTACCTCTTGACTGTAAACTACCAAAGTTGCTGTCGTCTGGCTCTTATAAGCAACAGCTAATTGGTGGTAAGGATGAATTTTACGAGTAACTCGTGTAGTGTGGATGTGCATCACAGCCAGTTATTAGCGTTTTGCTCTTTCTTTTACAATCGTCGATCAATCCTATGATGTTGTTAATTGGTACTTGGTCATCATTCCCTTAGAAAGCAGACTGAGGCAACTATCATCGCCTCTACTGCATCTCTTTCAATTGAGACCTATGCGTGAACTGTCTCTGTTTCCCTATGGAAGTAGTCTAGAATCAGAAGAAAGTTTGCTAGTTAGTATCACCGCTTTCGTGTTTTCTCCCCTGCGGCTCAGATTAATTTGGTATTCTACCCAGAGCTTTAGTATTATTCCTATGTTCTTTGTGTCCGAGGCGAACCTGTTGCTTACTTCCATGAAAGCATTGCATGATGCAAGTTCACCTGTAGACGCCTCAATCTATCTAGTCATTTGGGATCCATTGAGACCGAGTGTTGCCAAGAAATTGCTTTACCGTACTTCATACTGTTAGGTGGAATGTCGGCTTGCTGAGGTACCTTTCCACCCGCTTTCTTAACGGTCAACTTAACTTGCTCAACCCGCAAGCTAATATGGACCTTCCGTTCATTTTTGGAGGCTGGGTTCACTAATATGACTATCATAGCGCCTTTATTTTCCTTGAATAACGTTCTCCAGGGCTTGACATTGAGGTACTTATTTTAGTATTCCATGAACCACAGGATCTTTTACGTTCCCAGATCAGCAGAGCTGGGAAAATAGCCAACAAAAGTCATTGGGGCAGGGAATCAGGGTTTTTCCCGTGGCTACGGTTTAGCTCCTTCCTACGAAGTTATGTTTATGGTCTCCACTTTTATCCTTTCAGTTGTTGGTCTATGCATTTGGACTATCATAAGAAATCCCTCCTGAAAACCTTTCGATTTGAACACTCTCCTTTGATGTTCCGCTATAAGTTACTCGTCATTGCCTTTTACTGGGTTGAGAATATTTGATATATTTTTGAGTCAATCTTGGGTCCAGGCCCTTTTCTATTGGCTTCTAGTACTATTCATAGAAGTGTCTTTTCTCAAGCTTTTTCTTTGGAATTTGTACTTTTCATGACGAACTAGATTGGCTTTCTGCTTGCACCGCTCATGTAGTAGCTTAGCTCGCTAACGCATCAGTCATGGCTGTATTTGTTCGTCTTGTGTTGTCTTAACAGTCGGCGACTGGGCATAATACCAGCGCTCCATTAATTTAGTGCCACATTAAAGCTTTAGTAGCGACTAGCGCTTTAGAGAATAAGAAATAAATCTGGCACTTAAAAGAATAATGGAGTTATTGATATCGGCTTCTCCCATATATGTCTTTCTACCGCCATCGCTAAGCATTTGCCCTTGAGCTTTGGCATTATGATAGAAAAAAAATCTCCACAGCCATTTTGAGCATTATCATGGTTCGGAAGAGCTCCAATCCGATTTGGTTTGAGAATCTGCCGTCAGAAGTGGAGAGTAAGGCTTCGGGAGCTTCTTGCCCAAATACTCTTTGTCTATGCTTTCTCCGCCTTTGTTTTTGGTAAGGAGCTATACCCTACTCTCCCATTTTAACATTTCTCTGGCCTCCAGTTTTTTAAGTCTCTGTTTCTTAAATCCGCCCTATGATCAGTGACTTGCTTACTCTCTGGGTCTGTTAACTGATTGACTGGAAATTACTGGAGATCGATTGCTTTAAGGCCCTAGAGTTTTTACGCTTGGCCCCCTCCTTTAATTATTGATTTTACTCAAAAATGTTACCCCAAAAGTATGAGGAATTCTAAAAACCAGTCTTGTTATCGTTTCTTTCCCGGACTAAAGATTATTAGATGGGTTCTTGCCATCCGATACCCGATTTCACTTCTGCTCAATCCAGCAGCCATTAAGCCTTAAGCATATTCAGTTCCACCACTGGATTCGGAATTTTTCTGATAGAAATCACCTCGTCAAACCCTACCCTATTTATGAAACCTTCGTTTAGGGAATATTGTTCACCGCAGCCACAACCAGTATATTATGATTCATGTACTAAATATTGAACTCCCTAACTGGCAGGTGGCCTACTGCTTTTTTTGACGATTATTTTCGAGTTCAACTTTTATTTCTGGAATATAACCTCTATTAAGGTAAAAACAGCCTAAACTTTAATAACAGCCTAAACTTTTCACCATTTTGGCTAATTTAAATAGATACATATTGTATACATAGATTTGTACTAAATCTATCTAAACATTCTGCCATTACTTTTTCCCGTCAATGCTTCCGAAAGTCTTTAAACCAACACCAACATTTATTTATACTGTGACAAGTCTACGGGAAACAGAGACGGTTTACTGCTGATTTCCAGTCAGAGGACCAATAGTTTAACGTTTCTTAGATTGTTAAGCAAAATCATTGCCTTCAGTAATCAGGAGGGAATCGTAAACTTCACCAATTGCATTGCTTTTTCCCAAGCTTACCGTTTGAGCTTCTAAGCTCACCTTATATATCCAATATTCCAGATAGGCAAACTTGTTTTGAGATCCAGGCTTGCAAGGCAGGCAGTTGCTTTAATCTCCTTGTAACCAAAGAGCCTATTGACCAAAGAGCCTATTATTGGATCTCGGAGCTTAGACTTATCTTATAAGCAAGTTTAAAGGCTGCACTATCCCGTTTCGTCTTACTAGCCAATCTTTCTTTCTAAGCAAGGTAAGGCTTCTTTTATACTTCTGGCCTTTCACTTTGGCCCGAGTGTATTTGTTGATTTTCAATACAAATTTGGGTTACCCTCAATCCATCCCAAACATTAGCTCCATGTTTCTTTAGCTCTAGAAAATTCTCTAATTCCAAAGGTTGCTAATTTCTTCACCATACAAGCTGTTTGAAACTCACAGCTGGCTAAAATTGTTCACCCTCTTATAAAACATCGAAAAAGGATCCCAATTATATTATTATCTATGATTTTACAGAAATCCATACTCAGCTTATTGTCTTTCGTATATTCCACAAGTTTTTCATTTAGAAAACTCGTATTTCTCATATGAAACTGCGCATCAAAGAATTTTATTCTTTGTCTCTCTGCAACAACTGTTTGCATTATGCTGGAGCTGCGAATACATTTTTTTTCAATAGCAAAGTGCAGTGTGAAAATAAGATAATGAGCTCTTTGCTTGTCTTTTTTCCTGCTGCATGTTCCCCTCTAACAACATCTTTATCCTAACAAAACTTATAGGTATACGATGTCAACGCAATCAAAGTCAAAAACGTAAGCAATGGAACTGTTGGGAAACCAGTGACATTCCTGGTTGAAACATCGCAAGCCGGTCCAGGAAACTTAGAAGTTACGGTAAACGGTGGAAGAGTTCCAACATCAGCTCAGGCTCAAGGTCAACATACTTATGCCATCAGCTTTACGCCACGCGAGGCTCAAAATCATACAGTCGAACTCCGTTTCAATGGCCAGGATGTTCCTGGAAGTCCGTTCACTTGCAGAGTATCAGCGGCTGCACGAATCATCGCTGCAGACACAATGGACAAAGTCAGTGTTGGTCGTGTCTTTGAATTTATCGTGGATTCTGATGTCAGTCCGATGGTAGAAGTTTTGGGTCCAGCGAGAAGGAATGTGGCCACAAAAATAGATCCTACTGATTCAGGCTACAAGGTGAAGTTCGAACCACTCGATGTTGGAGATCATTCGGTTGAAGTACGGCTGCCACAAGGTGGGCACGTTGAAGGAAGTCCTTTCTTACTCAAAGCGTATTCAGCTGAGAAAGTTATTGTCACCGACATAAGACCTGGAGTGGTTGGAAAGAGTGTCAGCTTTGGAATCAATGCCAGCCAAGCAGGAGCTGGAAACTTGGAAATCATAGTAGCCGTGAATGGAAAGAACGTTCCCAATTTCGTTCAATCAGAAGGCAATGCAAGGTTCAAGGTGAATTTCAAACCGACAGAAGCTGCATCACACTCCCTATCTGTTCGATTCAATGGACATCCAGTGCCTGGATCACCTTTCACGTGTCACATATCCCCAGCTCCGATTTCACTGCCAAAAGCAGTTGCAGCTGGCGAAGGATTGAAACAAGCTTCAGTTAAAATGGATAACACTTTCGAGTTGGAAGGATTTGATGGAGTTGAGCCACATGTGTTTGCTACATCTCCTTCTGGAGAAAGTGTCCCGATTCATTTGACACAACGAGGAGACACCTACATCGCAACATTCCGACCGATAGCTGTAGGCAGACATTTAATTAGCGTCACAGCTAATGATCAACATATTGGAGGTAATATATTATGCCTATTATTTGAAATATTATGAATTAACGGTCTGCATTTTCAGGCTCTCCATTCTCGTGTAACGTATTCGATGTATCCAGAGTATCTATTAGTGGTTTGGAACAGAACGATGGCCCTACTGCGTTAGGAGTGCCCGTGACTTTCAGTGTCGATGCAGCTGGTGCGGGTGAAGGTACTCTTGAGTTGGTAGTTTCCACAGAGACAAGCACAGTAAAAGCTGAAGTTGTTGCTTGTGCACGAGGACTGTATGATGTCACGTTCATACCGCAATCTTGCGAGCCCCACTTTGTAAATATAACGTTCAACGATGTACCTGTCGATGGAAGTCCGTTCCGCGTCGAAGTGAATCAGAACACCCAGCACCTTCAAATCGGTAGTGCCGCAACAATCGAACTAGCTTCTGACGACCAAATGGTTGAAGTGATCGGTCCTGACCATAAACCTGTCGCCTACACGCTGTCACACAACACGGCCGAATTCCGCACTCACTCCATCGGAAGCTACATAATTCGCTTCATCGATCGGGAGACGCGACAGCACATCACCACCAGAACAATCAGTGTATTCGACCCGACCCTTGTTAAGATCGCCGAAGTAAGCGAGGCTCTGTGCCATCGACCAGCCACCATAGCCATCGCTATCGATGATGCTGGTCAGGGAAATTTGACCGCTTTGGTCCGCTGTGGCTCAGTAGAAGTGCCGCACTCGATACGTGGACCCTCGAAGAACGGGGTCTATGAAATCGTTTATCACCCAACCCGGGTCGCTCCGCACAAAATCGCAATCATGTACAATGGCGTACCGATTTCGACAAAACCACTTGAGATCAATGTCCAACCACCGAGTACTGGAAAAGATATTACTGTAAGTGGATTGGGATTGTATCAAGCAAGGGTAGGGAAAACCACATCTTTCTCGATCGATACAAACGGCAGAGCAGCAAGAGAATTTGACGTGGTTGTATCAGGTCCAGGTGGTGAAGCGTTGCCAGTGCGATGTTATCAAACTAAAGGTGGTCATTTGCAAGCGGAATTTATGATTAATAAGATTGGACAATGTCTAATCGGTGAGTGTAGTTAATTTGTTTGTAAAAGAACTCGGAGACATTTTGTATTTATTTTCCAGAGGTACTTCATCTGTCAAAACATTTGCCTGGAAGTCCATTTACCTGCGAGTCTTACAATGCAGAAAAGACAGTTACGCAAGGAGTACCAAAAGGACAACTGGCTTTGCATAGTCCAGTTTCTTTTATACGTAAGTTTTAAGAATTTCACTTAGTAACAGACTTTAATCTATTACTTTTTCCCTCAAACATGCTATTTGTAAATTTTAACTCAAGTTTTTCAATCTTCATTTTAAGGTTATCCATTATTTTTGACTCATAGCAAACACATAAAAATCTCAATATAAACAAAACTATAACTAAATACAGTTCCTTTTATTAAATATAGCCAAATTTTATAGGACCATTTTGGTCAATGATTTGCAAGTTTATTTTTTTATTCGACAAAAATATTTTCATTTTAGTCAAAACTGATCAAGCTGGCTCAGCAGAACTTGAAGCTTTCGTTTTATCACCAATTGGTCAAAATATTCCGGTCAGAATTACGGAACAGTCGGAAGGACAATATCTAATCGAGTTCATGCCCAATATGTCGGGACACTACAAAATGACCGTTTTCTATGGAGGTGAACCTGTTCCCGGAACACCGATTGCCTTCTCTGTTTCGAAATCTGGAAACAAGGCAGATGCCAGAGCTGCTGGTAATGGATTAGAAATTTGCCATAGAGGTAAAGAAACATCGTTCGTTGTTTATTGCCCGACGATGCCCAACGTTCAAATCGAAAGGCTGGATGAATATGGAGAGAGAATTGAACCAAGAATTAAGGTGAGGCTTGTTATTTGCTGAGATATTGATTTTTTGACATTTTTTATTTTAGCTTCTTGGGAACAATGAATGGAAAGTATCGTATAATATCCTTACATCAGGCAAGTATGAAATTCGTGCCAGCTGTCCGAACCGAGGACCTCTTCCAGGATCGCCATGGAACATTTGTTGTGTAGATGCGAACAAAGTTGCTCCTGTCGGTGGTTGGGGTACGCTCTTGGACCACGAAGGTCGCTTGATCTTACCGTCACGAATTACATTTGATGTGTCTCAGGCTGGGCCTGGCGAACTATTGTGCTCAATCGACGGAAGAGAGGTTGCAGTCGATAAACACGGTGAAGGAAAGGTGCGCCTTTTCCTCAGTGCGGATAATTTGACGCCAGGTGAACATGACTTCGATTTAACCTGGAGTGGTGTATCAGTAATCAACTGTCCAAGAAGTGCATATGTAACAGCTCAGCAAGCTGCTGACAAAGTGGTTTTGACTGGACGAGGTCTAGCCGCAGCTCAAGCTGGCGAACCTGCTCACTTCACAATCGATGCTTCGGACGCTCCTTCTGGTCGCCCTGAAGTGATTTTGACTCACCAAGATGGATCAGTTGTGCCTGTGAGCTTAGCTCAACCTAGGCCAAGTGAATCGCTTTGGCTAGCTACTTACACACCTCAGCGATCTTCATCAGGCCCCTTGAATCTAATAGTAAAATGGAATGGTCGCATGGTGAAGGGATGTCCTCTAACGGTCGCTGTAGGATCATCGGTAGATGCATCTAAAGTAATATGTTCGGGCGAAGGACTTCGGCATGGTATTGTGGGTAAAGAAATCAAGTCATGGATAGACACTCGACGTGCTGGTCCAGGAGAACTAACTGCTCATTGTGCTGGTCCGCGAAAGGTCGCGTATTGCGAACTTTACGATCATGGAGATGCAACTTTCACATTAAATATCAAGCCTCAAGAGCCTGGACGGCATTTACTGACCATAAAGTATGGTGGGCAGCATGTCCCTGGATCACCATTTGGGTTAAAGATTGCTGGTGCACCAGACGCTAGCAAGGTAAAGTCTCCGAAGATATCACTCTTTTGGTAAACACGGAACTAATTTTAATATTAAATTTTACAGGTCCGAGTTTATGGTCCCGGTATTGAACATGGCGTCTTGGCAACATTCCAGTCTCGGTTCATTTGTGATACTCGAGGAGCAGGTGCAGGTCAATTGACAGTGCGCGTAAGAGGGCCGAAAGGTGCATTCCGTGTAGAAATGCAACGAGAAAGCCAGAAGGATAGAACGATTTTGTGCAAGGTAATTTATAAAAAGCATTCCAAGCGTCATTTTGGGTCAATAGTTTTATCAATATGCCAGTCAAGAACTTATTTAATGTGGAATAAGTAAATACTTAAATTAGAGGATAAAAATTAGCTCGGTTTTGTTTTCTAGTTTATATATTTTTTTATTTTAAGTTGAGTTGTAATTTTATAGTGAGTTACCGAAGTATCATATTTATTGTTTATAAGTGTGCTTTGCTGACTAAATGTTAAGGAACTCAATGCGAGCGATCAAATGGATAGTCTAAGCTTCGCATTAATCCAACAATATTGATGCTCAGAAGAATTGCCAAAATTGAACAAATCTGTACAAAAAAAAGTTATATTTTAACAGTGAAAGGGATATCTAGCTTTCATTGATTCCCAATTTCTAACAGTTTGTTTTTGTCTCATTCAAAATCTAAATGTTTATAATTTAATTTTTTAGTATGATCCAACCGAACCAGGCGATTATCGTGTTGAAGTTAAATGGGCTGGTGAATTCGTCCCTGGATCACCATTTCCTGTTATGATATTCGATACTGAAGAGGAACTCAGACGATACATTCAAGGGCTATAGGAAGTAAATGCGAAAACTCTTGCGCATTGCAGTATGCAACCGAATGACAAACGTTCAAAAATACAATAGAATACAAATCTATGTACAATTACCTGTAGTGCCTAATCATTCACGTACGTATCTTACAACGGCAACAAATGCAAACGAGATAGTTTGACGGAAAACATAAGCGACTCGTTCAAGCTTAAAATATTGTAACATTAATTTCTTTTTCTCGAATATTTATATATACAACGAATTAAAAGGATAAAGTTTAAAGGATAATGTTAAAAATTAAATGTGTACGCATAACAAAAGTCGATATGGAATTCTATAATAATTGTATCTGTTTTGATGTTTTAATCATTTTTATTATTATTAATGTTAATAATGTGGAAAATTAATTGAAAATAAAAACAAATTTTGAAAATATAATAAAATGTGTATCAAAATCTAATTTTCTGAATGTTACGTGTTGAAAAGGGCTTATTGAGTATGACGTTTGGGAAACAGATCGTTATTTGAGACTCACGATTAAATTCAACGATAAAAAAGTTGGATATTCTACACTCCGTCCACATAATGCACTAATGTTCGATAGAACAAGAGGGAAAAATAGTGCATGTGGAGAGTAAAATAAGGTTTGAATTGATTTTTTTTTTATTAAAAGAAAACAAGATAAATGATTGATTTTCAGTGAATAATTTGATTCAATTCTTTTAATTCATAGATATGAGTGCCAACTTGGCACGTAGGTACTTAATGTTCATTCATGGAGAAGAAAATTCTAAATGGATCATATATTTATCTTTAGATCTGTTTCAAAATAAATATGGAATATTACTTCCTTCTGTAATTGAAATTAGTCGGAAATAGGCAACTAAAAGCTATAGTGAAAATGGATAGGAATGCTAACGGGTAGCTTTTATAGTTTATTTATAGTATATTGACAGTTGCCAAAATATAATAGATCTTTGCACAATTTTTAAATTAGATATTAATTAAAAGCACCTGAATTCACATATGATCATGGTGCGGGCAAAATTTGATTTGAAAAAAGTTAACCTCATATCAGACAAACATCTATTTGCCAAATTATTAATACAACCATTCGTAGCAAAGGTAAATTATCATAATTTGCCAAACTTTTAATACAAATATTTCAAATAATTTTTCAAACTCTCACGAGTAATTGTTTTTGAATAATGTGTTATGAAAGTGTAGCAGATTTTTCTTAATGGAAAACGAATGAAAAGGGTATTTTGCCAGACTAAACGTAATTCGAATTCATAGTATTAAATTTTTTTGACCTAATAGCCTTAACTTACTCTCGGGAGCAAATTTCTTATCAGAATATTGCACATAACGGCAAGTAGCCCCTGGATTGTAACGTTTACATTCGCGGATTTCAACTAGCGAAGCGACTAAATGAAACTACAAACACAGATTTTACTAACAACAGAAAAATAAAACAGAATGGGTAATGAGTGCTACCTTATCGGTCCAACAATATACAATAATAAATCTATGCACGCTACTTTGTCTTGTTCCTTGAAAAAATCCATTCAATCGTATTTCACAATCTAAATTTGTATCTATCGTTTGTATCATGGTCTAGATACAAAAATATCAAAATAGCGAATGTAAGATATCAACCATCCTCAACGGCTGCAGGAGAATTTAATAAATCTGGTAAATAGGGCCTGATATCCTTCAAGATTTTGAGGTGGCCTTGAAGATTTCCTAATTTGCACCAATAAATCTGAAGTAAGCCAATAGCCTGTTTTGCTGCTTCCTTCTGAATTTTTAGGTGTAGTGACTCTAGGCTTAGAGGGGCCTCCATTCCTGCCGTTGTGATTAGCTAATTGTTCCTGTAATTAGCAGGCAGACCACATTAGAAGCTTGTTGAGCCTACCAACAGCAGGTTTTTGTGTGGTTTTCTTCCACCATACTACTGCTCCATATCGGAGTATAAGTGCCACCATTTGTTTGTATGCCCATGGTGTCTGCCTTGGAGATAGTGCCTGATTGCACCCAAGCTTTTGTTTTGTCGCCCAGAGTGCATTAGTGGCCTAAAGTATCGTTTTCTATAGATGATTGTTTGCTATCTAGATCAAGGGTGAGCAACCTTTTTAATCCACGGGCCAATTTAAATTGTAAATTTTTTTGGCGGACCGCAAATAAAGTAACACTTATTAATCATTTACAAAACTTTATTTATAAGAAACAGAATAAAAAAATATAAAATTTAAAAAAAAGTAAAGACTTCATATACAAATTTTGATGCAAAATAATCACAAACAAGAAAAGAACAGGAAAATGAATTAACTTGAAATTTTCAATGAGAAATTTGGCACTGTTTTTTCGATACAAGCTGATCAATATCAGCCGGAATTGATGAGGTAGCTACACGTACGCAGCTTTCTAATCGTGCATCACTCAGTCTTGATCGGTGACCATTTTTGATTATTTTCATGGTTGAAAATAATTGTTCGCAAACATACGTACTTCCGAACAGAGACATCATTTGCTTTGCATTTTGCGTCAAAAGCGGAAATTTCTCAGGGCTCACATACGATTTATAAAAATTTTCGATGTTTACTGATAAAAATACATTTTTCAAATCGGTATTATTCTGCATGTCAATCACTTCCATTTGAAAGACTTCGGGAACTGTATCCACATCAATGTTAAATGGCGAGGAAAACATTTTCATGGAAACCGCTGTCTTCTCAGTTTTGAACATTTGGAATCGTGATTGAAATTCGTCAATTAAAATGTCTATATATTGTGCGTATTTTTGAGATGTAGTAACGTTTTCTTTTTCTAAATGTGGAAAGTGAGACACATTATTCTGCAAAAGATGCTGCTTCCACAGTTTTAATTTGCGCTCAAAGCCCTGAATTTTATCATACAAATTGTTAATAAACTGTCCTTTGCCTTGAAGTTCCACATTAAGATCATTGAGATGCTGAGTCATGTCGATAAGAAACCCAAAATCGCACATCCATTCTTTATTACCAAAATGAGGAAAGGCATATTCCTTCATATCCAAGAACAATTGTATTTCGCTTTTTAAGCTGTATACTCTTTTTAGCATTGCACCTCTACTAAGCCAACGTACTTCGGTATTAAAAACCACGTCGCCATATTCAGTTTCTAAATCTTTCAGAAATTCTTTGAATTCACGATGATTTAACGCGCGCGACTTTATAAAGTTGATTAGTTTAATTATTGGCACTGTGACATTTGGCAAACTCAATCTTTTCGCACACAAATTTTCCTGGTGAATTATGCAGTGGCTAACGAATATTTCCCTTCCTGTGATCTTCTTAATGTCTTGAAATAGCCTTCCCGATACTCCTACCTCCATGCTTGACATTGCTCGTGCTCCATCTGTCGATATACCAATAATCTTTTCTAATGAAATTGAAAAATTTTCCAACACAGACTTTAGTTCATCGTACAGGTCTCTGCCGGTTGTAGTCCCTTGCATTGGAATCAGTGAACACAATTCTTCGGTAATATTAAATTTGGTGTCAACACCACGTAAAAATATAGCCAGTTGTGCTGTATCGCTAATATCGCAACTCTCATCAAGTGCCAAAGAACAGTATTCGAATTTTGCAATGCGTTCACGAAGCGTTGTTGCTATGTTCTCGGACAAGTCTTCAATTCTCCTTGCAATGGTGAATCTTGATAAACTAATGTTTGAAATAATATTTATTTTATCAGGAAATGCTATTTCTGCAACAGCAGTCAGACATTCTTTTATCATCTCTCCATCCGCAAAGGGTTTCATTTTTTTTGCTAGTATTTGACTGACAACGAAACTAGCCTTTACTGCTGTATTTGATAAAATAGCTTGATTTTTAAAAATAGCCCGTTGTTTTTCCAAGGTTTTCTCCATTTGATTAAACTTGTCTATCCGGAGTTGTCCTGTTAAGTTTTTATATTGTTGTTCATGTTTTGTATCGTAATGCCTTTTCATGTTATATTCTTTCAATGTTGACACAGTCTCTGAGCATATTAAGCATACAGCTTTATCTTTGACGAAAGTGAAAAAATAATCAAATTTCAACTTTTCTTGGAAATGCCTGTGCTCATCCGCAACCCTCCGTTTTTTGTTTGCTTTCTCGACATGCTATTATGGGTTAAAAATAAGATAGTTTAGAAAAATGGAAGGAAAACTTAATTTTTAATAAAAAAAAACTCTAATATTACCTTTTTGACAATAGTATTGCACTCACGCCTTTCCAGAAACACAAGAATTGCTAAAATTGCTAGTTAAAAGCTTACCAGTCTGATTGATTGTGTGGCAGAAGCAAACACAAACAAGCACAGACGCGGCGCGTTCATATTGTATGTTTGAACAAGTCGCCTTTCAAAAAACACAAGAATTGCTAAAATTGCTAGTCAACAGCTTACCAGTCTGACTGATTGTGTGACAGAAGCAAACACCAACAAGCACAGAGGCGGCGCGTTCGTATTGCATGTTTGAATAAGTTGCCGACAAGTGAGTCACAAAAAATTGTTTCGGTTTAGTATGTACTACCATTTTATTATAATTAATTTTATAACAACATATTGATGGGAGAAAGTCCATAAATTAAATTTTAGCAATGTTTGGCGGGCCGCATAAATATGTTTAACGGGCCGCAAGCGGCCCGCGGGCCGCGTGTTGCTCATCCCTGATCTAGATGGATTCTTGGATATTCTACCTTTTCCTGCAGGGAAAATTTTCCTGCGCTTTTCCATTCGATTGTACCCCTAATATATTTAGGGCCCGTATTTCGATTTTTCTTTTTCTCATGAATGGTATTATGCTTGTTTTTTGAGGATTAATAGATAAACTTTATTCTTCGCTGCATTGGGTTATTTCATTTTAAGCCTTTTGCATCTTGGATCTCAAGATATCCAAGTGTGAACCTCTTATTATTACGGTGCTATCATCCGCGCAGCCGAGAGCAGTCAAGCCCTTACTGTTGAGGGCCACAAGATGGTCCTCAGCTAGTAGGGTCTATAGCAGAAGGGATAAAACCCCTGCTTGCGGACATCCTCTGTAAGTCTCTGCCCAGCCTCGCAAAGACACCTCGATACCTTAGTATTTTATTCGCTCACTTCACTATTTTTTGAGGTGCATATCTCCTCTGGAAAGCATGGTACATCGAGTCACGTCTTGCATTGTCAAAGGCTCCTAGTGCGGTTTCATTGCCATGCAATACCTTTTCTATTATTTTTACCAGTTTATGTGTAGCTGACATAATTGATTTGCCTTTTTGGTGGGCAAATTGAAATTTGTGAAGTGACATCTTTACCTTAAGGTCAGTCCTTATGTATAGGAGCTCGCTCGCTCTAAATATGTGCACCAATGATTTGAAGTTTCCCGTGGCACTCTGTAGCACAGCTGGGTAGATTCCGTCTGGTGCTGGTATTTTCGTTTATTGCCCATTCAACATTTTCATGCGTGATGATTTGTTTAACCACAGGTGAATAAGATGCTCGATCCGGGCCTTCCTCTTCTTCCTCAGCCTCACCGCTGCTCCAAATTTTTCACCCAGCAAAGTGTGCTCCAAGCAGCGCTTTCAGTGTGTCGCCAAAGGCGGTCGTCATCCCTCCATCCGGAGTTCTAAGTAGCCCTGTTTGCCCTTGGTAGCCGTTGGACAGAACTTTCTGCTTCTTGGCAGTCTTTGAAATTGCCACTGAGACTTTCACAGAAGGCGCTCCGAGCCTTTTTTTTGGATTTCCTTAGCTTTTTGTTGTATTTTAAGAGTTTCTTTTTATAGGCCTCCCAGTATGATGTAGTTTTAGCTTAGTTGAACTCTGTTCTTGCGGCTCTGCTGAGTTTTTCTAACTCTCTGTTTCACCAGGGCATCCTCGTTTTCGGAGCATTGATTTTCTCATGACAATTACCGTGATATTATTCAAGGATTGTCCTGGTTACCTTGTCCACAGTGTTCTCCAATACCATCTTCGTAGTGGGATTCGGGGCCAGGCCATAAAGTTCCACTGTGAGGCTAGTTTGATAGTCTTCACAGTCCGTACACTTTAGCTACCTGTACTTTATCCCTTTTACGATATCTTTTCCTAGCTTGAAGTTTATATGCCTGTGATCAGAGAACAAAGTTCTTTTCATCTTTTCACTTATTCAATAAATGCATTGCACTGTTTGACACTAATGCGAGGTCTAGTACGTCATGCTTGTTAGCTGTCAGAAACGTTGGCGTCTTGTTCTTATTTGCTATAGCCAATGTACTGTTTAGGAGGAAGTCTAAGAGTGCCTCACTTCTAGTACTGACGTCACTGCTCCCCTATACTGTGTGATGAGCGTTGGCATCGTATCCAATAATCAGCATTGTGTTCTTCCTTCTGCAGTGGTCTACGGGTCCCTTGATCTTATTACTTGGGACCTAGTCCGCATCCCCTGGGAAGTAAGCTGAGGCGACAATGAGGACCTGTAGTTGGACCGCCACTGTATCCCTATTGATGTATTCTGAGATTAGAAGAAAGTTAATGTTTGTGTTAACTACTACCGCCGCCCTCGAGTTTTCTTCCTCTGCGGTCCAGATTAGCTCACTATTTTTCGTATCAAGTCCATTTATTCCGCCATTGCTTACTTTACTTACTTTGAAATACTAAGGGCAGAAATTTTGCGCCACCCTGTATATTCATTTACAGCAGTTCAAATATCTGCTTATTTCTCATTTGATACTTGAATGTACTTTTAATAAGTTAATATCATTTATTAAGAGAGACGCTTACTTGCCCTATAGAGCTAAGGAAAGAAATGTAGCATTCCAAGAGAATTTCAATTATTTCAATAGTATATTTAATTTCAATTGTAAAAGAATTAACTATTAATGACATGAGGCTCTCTGTCAATTTTTTGCAACAAAAATAATTTTTTTTAGAAAAGGCCATAACAAAAGATAAAAAAATATAGCTATAAATAAAGATATTTTTTAAATTAAAAAACGATTTACTTACAAAACGAAACAGGAAATTGGATTATCTATTTTGCTTTCGCTAAAAAAAGCGAACACAGGTACTGATTTTATCGCAACCTATACGTATTTTCATTTAAAAGTAATTTACCAGGAATCTTCTTATTCAAAATTCAAACATATCTCCCCACAGCTCCTGAAAAAGTAACTTCCACATAATTTAAACGGTATCTATTAGATAGGAAAATTAATGTCGTAATTTCTAAGGTTACAAACAAATCCATGGAGATGTTTCACTTAAGAGGGTGAAATTTGCATAGCAACGACAGGAACTGTCTCGCTTCATTAAAGCGAAGCTTCAAAATTCGTGTTTGAAAATGCCGCTATCGTTCAATTAACTTAACCAAATAGACTAAAGACCCGCATAATCTCATTATAAATTCAAATAAATTACCAAGCAACCGATAGTCTCTATGAAGATATAGCGTTCTTTTGCGCATAGAATCCCGATTTCCTTCACTTTATTCTTCATATGACGGAGGAAATATGCAACAGATGAATAGATAAGGTTGTTAGGGAAGGAGGAAGCAGTGATCGATATTACCATCTTGTAGTACTTTATGTTGTCGATTGTATTTCATTAATGTCAAAGTAACGACAAGTTTAGCAGATTGCAGTATTTTCATTCGAAATTGGCTTGATAATTCTTCAACCAGCCAAAGACACGTGCTTCAAGAAGTTATTTTCTAAATTGGGATTATGTGATGAAATGATTAGGAAGGTTGTATAATATCAAATGTTTGAAATATGCTTTATGTATATAAATTCTATAATTGTTCAGAGCCAGAATTTGTTTAGGATGGCTTTTCCTATTGTCCAAACTAATGAATTTTACAATGCTTAATTGAATCTGATTGGGTGGTTTTTATGAGCCTAAAAACATTGCCTTTTATCTATATTACGTAGATATCTGAAATATATTAGAATGATTAGTATTGGTCGCAAAATATTGTATATCAGCCATACTCAACCTTTTTTATTTCAGGGCCACTAAGAAATGTGTACTTAGCTACGTAGGCCGCAGTCTAGTGATAGCTGCAAAAACAAAGGCGAATAAAGGAGACAAATAAATAAAGCTGGCGTTACAATCAATGCAACGCAACATTGTTGCACAAAAAAACAAGTTTTAGCACATGAGAACGTATGAGAGCAGTTACAATGATGCAACACAACTTTGTGGCGCAGCAAAGTTTGCTCATACCTCAAACTTGGCATGGCAAATTTTTTTTTTTGAAAATATTCAATTCTAGCAGTTCCTATGAACGTCCGGGAAATGGGAAATGTCATATGCAAATGAAAATCAGAATTTGTTTTTTTTTTCTCATTTTTGCTTTGCAATTTACTCTTAAAAGAAAAAAAATATTCACTGATATCTCTTTCCGAGACTTTAAAGGATTCATATTATCGAACAACAACTTCGTCAATATAGCCAGTGACAGCTGACGGTAGATGTTGTGTATCATTGATTGTTACTCGTTCCACCGACAAAGCATGGCACCAATTGTTGTCTTGCATTGATTGTAACTCCAGCATAAGAGACATCATGGTGAAAATTATATTTAGTAGCAATTTGGTATGACCCCTGACAGTGTGACAAATTTTTGACAATTTTAGTTAAATCAGGCTGAAAATTGCTACACTGATTCTTAAGATATCGTTTAAGTGGAAATTAGAAAGCCTTTTTCTATAAACATTTTTTGCATACTTCATTTTCGAATATGATGATTCGTACAGATAAGTCGATGTGAACAACGTCAAAAGCAATTGGGTGCCGCTTTTCACTGTCATATAATTTGCCAGTACCAGTTGTCACAAAAAAATGCTCCTTTACCTCTCATTTTTCTTTAAATACAGGGTGGAGTGCCACAGACGGATGGGTAACGAAAATTTTTTCAGATTTTTTTATTTTTCCCTCATCTTATAGCAATGGAAATTTAAATTTACAAACTTTTAAATAGTTTGTCACTCAAATGTGTTCCTTCCACCCGTATACACTGTAACAGTAAAAATTTTATTTAAATTAATTTAAATTTTGTAAAATTTTCGTACACTCTTTGAAGCATTCTCACAAGAATTTTTGCGATATTGGTCCGGATATTGTTTTTAAGGGCTTCCAAGGTCCTAGAGCGGCTATTGTAAGGAAAAATTTGCAAGGGTGCTGGCCAGATCAAATCTCCCCTTAAAGAGATGAGGCGTCCGAGTAACCTTGCTCTCAAAAATTCCATGGCAATCCTCGCTTTGTGGGCTGTGGCCCTATCCTGCTGAAACCAGACGTCTTCCAGTTTAAACTCATTCAATTCAGGCAAGAGAAAATCCTGGATCATAGTCCTGTAACAAGCTGAATTGACCGAAACGGCTCGGTTGTCTTCTTCAAAAAAATAAGGCCCGATGATCCCACTTCTTGAAAGGGCACACCATACTGTAAGCCTGTCAGAGTGCAGAGGCCTCTGGTGGAGCTCCCTGGGGTTTTTCACACTCCAATAGCGTATGTTTTGTATATTGACACATCTACTGAGGTGGAAATGTGTATCGTCCGAAAAGAAAATGATGGCGTCCCCCGAGAGCACAGCAAACATGCTTTCACAAGCAAGTTGCTTGAGGATGCATATGAAAATGTTTTTTTTAATTATTCGGTGAATGGAACGCCTCGAAATGCCAAGAATTCTTGACTGTCT
Organism: Nemotelus nigrinus; assembly: GCA_947369275.1. Classification (NCBI taxonomy): domain Eukaryota; kingdom Metazoa; phylum Arthropoda; class Insecta; order Diptera; family Stratiomyidae; genus Nemotelus; species Nemotelus nigrinus. Next base: position 184,900,967 of record OX376372.1, on the reverse strand, counting down.
CCGTATTGAACGCCGGAGAGACTGTCCGATGGCGGCCCGAACCCTCCCAATGTTTGATGGGGTAGTGACGTTGTTTTGATGCACCCTTCTGATTGACGACACATTTCCAGTAGTCTCATTCACCTACAAAACAATTCGATTTTGATCGGGAACACGGTCGCGGGAGACAATATTGAACCTCAAACGAAAGGCACGCTGTACGCGGATGATTGAATGGGCCTTTTTGAAACAGGCTTTTACACAAAACGTACGCTGTTGCACAGATCACCCATGCTGGAGACTGAAACGAATGAGTGGGGACACCACACCACACCTTGATGAAATGAATCAAATGGAGGAAATTTATTGGGTAATTTCTTGATTACATGTATAGTTCGCAAAAATACTCGTACCTAGTATTTTTGAATTTCATACTAGGTACCTACAGGCTGGTCCAAAAAAATGCTTGTTCCATGTGACTGTTATTTATACGCCTCATCTATTATCGTGATCGTTTGGCTCGTTTCACACGAGACACTAGTGCTTGGCTCCTGAGACCACATTTACATAGCCAAGCGTTCGTTTGTTCCACAAATGTTTGAGGTGGACTTGGTTCATCTTCGGAACATCATCCGCCGGAAGCCAGCAATCAGATTGGCTGATCGTTCGTACACTGCAGGCAAAAAGTTTAAGACCACATCGCAAAAATGAAGCACACTTAGATTTATAAAACTGCAAGTACTTTTTTTTACAGTAATTGCCTGTTTTAAGGAGGGTTGCTATCAAGGGATTTAAAATGTACATGGGATTTCCAAATTCTCAGTCAGGGTAATAAAACACGTTGGGTTTTTCCCACTTTAAAGACTTTAGGTGTCTACAATTTTTTCAAGTAATTAAAACAAACCTTTGAAATTTCTGAGAATATGGATTTGAAAAATTGTGAAATTCCTATAAATAGGTACCTTATTCTCAAAATATTTCATTTGTGAGTTTTTGTGCTGACAAGTTATATGGATTGTTATTTTCAGCGAATTTTATTGAGTGCACTTGTGATATTTAGTTATTGGAACTTTTTATCAAAGTTTTGGCAAAATTTTGGCAAAAGCGCGCAGTATTAAGCCGGAAGTTAGAAGTATGATTGTGGCGCTTCATAAACAATGAAAGTCAGAAAGAGAGATCAGTAGTGAAGTAAAAATTTCAAAGACTGCTGTACATAATGCTATCGTTAAATTCAAGGACAGTGAAAGCTATTGTGATGCTGTAAGGAGTGGACGACCCAGAGTGACAACAGAAGCAGAGGATAAGACTCTAGTGCTTATGACCAAAAGGGATCGAAAGTTAACTGCACCGGGAATTCAAGCAGATTTCAACGTGGGACATTCAAAGTCCATAAGCTTGTCAACTGTAAAAATCGTCTGAGGGAAGCTCAACTCGTGGGGCGTGTAGTAGCCAAAAAACCTCTGCTTCGAAATGACAACAGACAAAAGCGGTTAGAGTGGGTACGAACTCATAGCCAGTGGACAATTGAAGACTGGTAACAGGTGCTTTGGACAGGTGAATCAAAGTTTGAAGTTTTTGGTTCCAAACGGAGGGTTTATGTCAGGAGATCTGCTGGAGAAAAAATGGCCGCGAACTGTGTAGTACCAACAGTAAAGTATGGAGGTGGTTATGTTATGGTTTGGGGATGCTTTTCGCTTGCTGGAGTGACTGAATCAGTTTGAATTGATGGCACGTTAACTAAAGAACGTTACAAGGAAATCTTCATCAGGTTTGGGCGAAATTTCACCCTTCAACAGGATAATGACCCCAAATACAGTTCTAAATTATGCAGAAGATATTTAGCTAAAATGAAGAATGATGGAATACTATTGAATATGACCTGGCCCCCACAATCACCTGATTGTAACCCAATTGAATTGTTATGGGAGGAATTAGATAGAAGGGTACGTGAACGCTGTCCGACGTCAAACTAACACTTATGGGAGCTTCTTCAAGAAGGGTGGAACAATATCTCCCAAGATACTGTAAGAAAATTAGTTGAGAGAATGCCAAGGATTACTAACGCAGTAAAAAATGCCATAGGAGGATATTTTGATGAATGTAGAATTTAAAGTAGAAAAAGATTCTGTTTGTTTATTATAAATTTTGACTTGTAAGCTAGAAAAACATTAAGCTGACATTTGACAATTAAATAAGAAGTAATCTATTATATTTTATTTAGAAATAAATAAATTCTAATTACCATGAAAACTTTGTTTATTTTCTCGATTCCTAAGTGGTCTTAAACTTTTTGTCTGTAGTGTATATGTAAATGTGGCCTGAAACCTCATCTAGCAGCTACCGAGACTTGGCACTGCAACTGCCACTCAAGAGCCACTCGATGTCTCTTAAGTCAGCTCTATGAAATATTCAGTACCGAAAGGTTGATTCGATTTCTCAATTTTCTGTAGAATTCAAATTTAGTTGATAACAATGAGAACTATGAGCCACAAATGTATTGTCTAAAGGCTATCATACAATTGAATGTTTAACAAGTGTTGGAGCCACAGAGCAATGTCTGTATGGCTTGAAAAGAGGGGCACTTTTACGCTGCGCCCTTTGCTGCTATAGTAGTAGATTTAATACTATTGTCCTGCGAAAAAAATTACTATAAGATGTCCGCAAATAAATCTGCAAATAAATCTGCTATTATTTGAGCAAATAAATCTGCTATCATTTGATAAACTGGCCGAGACATGATACATCTTTTCCGTTCATAAATGACTAATGGATTCATATAATTAATTTCACTTCTTTTCAAGAATAGAATGAATGTAATTGGCTTGTCTACAAAAAACCAAGTACAATGCTGCTGAGTCAAAGCCAATCAATTCAAATGTTCTATTATTTCTATCTATCTATTTTTAACTATCTTTTCATCTATTTTTTTTAAATTGTTTCACTTTAGTTTGCTTGGAAGGCTTCTCACTCTTTAAACGGTGACTTGATTTTAAATTTTAAAAGCATTCAGTTGCGTTTACCATTCATATTTTTTGGTATAAGATTCGAACAATATATTCAATCTTATTATATGTATTGACGGTAAATTACATCGATAGTAAAATAAAATTTAACGAATTTTTATTTTTCTATGTGCACACATTCCAACAAAATGTGACATAAAAACAATAAGCTAGTTATATTAAAATATTTATATACGTAGCAAATCGTTTCAGAAGATGAATACTTTTTTCATTAAAGTGTTTGTAAATTTTCCTCTTATTAAGTTTATTATATATACAGGTATTACTATTTATTTCAACCTACTACTCTTTTATTTTATTTTATTTTTACTGCGTAAGAGATAATTCGAAATCCAATGGCCCTAGACACTATGGCTCTGTATATAAGCTCTCATTCTATTCTATACTCCGACAAGAGTTGGAGGCTCAGTGGCCGTACACCGAGTGTCTCTTGCAATGGTAGCCTTGGTCTGTCAAATTTCTCGTTTGTTTGAAGATGAAACTATGTTTGCATATGTGCTTTTGTACGCAAGCATATTTATGAACATGAAAAATTTAACCGGAAATCAATAACTTTCACTTTCGGGCCACACTTGGGAGTATAGCGCGCCGCAAGCGGCCTACAGGGCACGGGTTGAGTATAGCTGTTGTATATGTAAAAGAATAATTAGTCACATGTGGGCAAACCAATTAAAAGACTTTGGGAAAATTCACTTGTAACTGAGATAATTTGTTGCTACCTATGTTTTAAACCACTGAGTTTTCAAATTAATCACATGCTGAAACACCCAGCAGCAAAGTATTGATTTTTTATTTTCGATAACGTATTGATGTCTTTTGATAAAGAAAATTTTATTGGACCGGTAAAATTATGCATAAGAAAATGAAAAACTAAATGAAATAAATAACTGAAAGTGAATTACATCGCACTGCTTGTCGATTGTTATTGAATCAGTGCATCGAACTTACAACCGTGCGATGAAAAGTAATCATGGATGTACGATTTAAATGTTTCTGCTACGAGCCACCTTCGCAGCGCATCTAAAATTGAATCTAGTCAAGCGTTGTAATTTGAATTTGCCCAGAATACAGCATGAAAAATACTCGATTTCATAAAAGACATCAAGTCCACGTGAAAATAACCGATACAGACGTTATTGCCGAGTGCACTTAGATAGTTCTTACCCTACCCGCATCGCTGTGTTATACCTTCACGGCTATCAAAGATATCATCTTTTGCAGAGTTCCATCCTGTTGCTATCCGCTGAGGCTTTCAATAGAGTACGGATTATGAAATGATTCGATTTTACGATGTCTGAGTCCTGAGATGTTGAACAGATGCTTTTATTATCTTCTCGATGAAGACTCAGGCGCAAAGCGATGGACTGACATTAAGAGGATTACAGGAATCGTTGGACAGGAGCAGTAAGGTACGTCCGGCAATGGTGAATCGAATCAGTCTCGTAGAAACTGAAACGAATATTACAAAAGAACTGTAATAAATTGTGTTTTCTCTAGGGCCAGATCTAATAAATAGGCGAATGGTAGCTATAATTGATTCTGTTGAACGAAATAAACGGAAAAATCAGCATGAAAGGATTACGTTATTTCTGCCGAGGATAATCTTTGTGAAGTGCTTTCGAAATAAAAAACGGTTATCAATTTGAGTTTGGATTTTATTTGATGTTGTATTATTGATTGGATGATATGTAGGTACTGTATGCAGTCAAATTCGATGTACATTGAATGTTTTATGATTCCCTCATTAGTGGAAATTTTCTGATAAATGTTTTCATACTATTTGTTAGTTCCACGAAAAATCAAGTTAGTTTTTTGACCATAAATAATATCTCTATTTTTTCAACGAATGCAAACTAAAAATTTCAATTTTCAACTCGAAATTTGTTTCGATTTTACACAAGCTCATCAAGCTGTAATCAGCAATAATGCGCTTTTTTAAGTAGACAATATAAATTGCTTTTCATCAGATGACTCGTGATTTAAAGCTTATCAAAAAGTTATTGTCAGAATTTATTTTAAATGACAATTCCCAATCGATCAATTTCGGAGAACAATTGAACCTCGAAAGTACATAGCTCACTACTGTCCAATAATGTTTTCTGGCAATTACTCTTTACAAAATGTTTGGAGGAATCCATTGAGCCAGGGCTTTCAAAGCACACGTTGAGGCCACCGTCAGTATTTACTATGGAAGATTAATGAATCATCGTTGTCAGAAGAGTTTGAAACTATATGTTTTCTTTTTACTAATGTTTGAAGAAGAACATTAGTATTAAAATCACTTTGGCCAAAAATTCATATTTCTATATACATACATATACATATATATAACATCAAAAAATTTCGGTGGAAAAATCTCAGGAACGCGCCATCCGATTGCACTGAAATTTTCAGGATGCATTGGTGTATATGCAGAATAGTGCCAGATTTCACAAAAAAAATCTTTAACCCTTTGGCGCCGGCGGCCATTTTAGTGATATTTTAAACTACTTTTCTGTCAAAAAATAACATTCGCAAAAATAAAGCTTTTGGAATGAATTTTGAACGTGTTTCAAATGCGAATATGATAGTTTTTTTTTTTTGAATTTTTTAATCCTATGTGTGCGCTAGGCGCCTAAAATGAGATTGAGAAAATTTGAAATTTTTTGAATTGCGATAACTTTTAACCAGATTATCAGATCATTATAAATAGTTTTCTATAAACGTGCTGGCAACCTTGCAAGTACGGCAGGCATTGAAAATGAAAACCTTCAAACCATCGACTCTTCTAAAACATCGACTCTTCTTACAGTGAAAACCAATTCATATAGAAATCCTGTGCTTTAACTATACAACCAAAGAAAAACTTTTGAAATTTTGCATCTGGCAAGAATGTTAGCCCTCAACCAATTTACCTATATTTTAAGCATGAAAAGCTTCTGTTCACGAGAATTCATGACCCAAATATCAGATACAAATGAAATTCACAGAATGTATTGGTTTTGAGTAGGACCAGATCTGACAGAAGCGATCTGTGCCAGTGGTGCCATCTTGAAATATTATAAAAAACAAGTCTGCTTTTTCCCTCTATGAAATCTGATTTAGTCACCAGATTTTCATGAAATTGACACAATAGCTGCTTCTTAATCTGAGCCGCAGTTCGTAGAAATTTAATAGAAAATTCGGTTAGTGCTGCCAGGTATAGTAATTTTAGTGTCTTGGGTTTTGAAAATTCGCTCAGGAAAATAAAGCTTTTTGCCGTATAACTTCCAGTGCAGTCATAAAATCAAAACGAATTTGATATGATATATGGAGCCTATTATAGGCGTTATTCAGAAGTAATGTGGTAAAAAAATTATTATAGGGTTGCCAGCTATTGGTGGTTTTGTATTTATTTGCAATAACTTTTCAAACGGTAATGAAAAATTTCAAAACGGTAATGATCTTGTAGTGACAATAAACAACAAACATTAAATTTTCGAAAATTTTAAAACTTTTGCGACTGGTAGCCCTAAATTTCTTTCTACCCCTATAACTTCAAATGCAGTCGTCGGATCAAAACGAAACTCTAGCAAAGGGCTGCCAGCGCGATGCGTTTTTTGCTATTTTCGTATCAATAAGTGCTTACATCAAGTATTCATATCGCGAGCATTTACAATGAAAATAAGTTACTAATTGTTTAAATTTTCTAAGCCCTAGAACGTTTTTGGTTACAAACATCTTTCGTTTTTTGACCCTAAAAATCTTTCTATCCCTGTAACTTTCGACGAAATCATCGGATAAAATCAAAATCGGAAGAATTATTTGATTTTGACGTGCTCTAAGCATTTTCTTTGTTTATGTTATGCTATACTGCTTTCAAAGTTTTGCATTGTTTGGCTTTCCTAAATCTTGAAATTCCTCAAATATTTTCCACCCTATGAGTTTAAATGAATTGTTAAGATCAAAGTGATTTTGTACTCAAAACAGGTTGGAGCACGTGTGGTAGAATATGCACTCAAAATCTGCACGATTCTTCTACTGTTCATCGAACATAAATATTTCTAGCGGTTCAGGTGGGCTAGAGTTTTTTATGCTTAAATCTTTTGAATGACATAAAGTTTTCTTTTGATGAAATTCGAATCTAATGAAAATATTTCGCTTCTGCTAATAGCTGGAAAAAAAACTTGAGAATAGTACGGTCTATGTGGATCTGCTTGTGGAATGAAATATATCGTCCAGAGTACCCTATATTTCTTGTGTCACAAAATCTTTTACGCATACTAAAATCATTGAATTTAAATACTGAGCCAATTAAACTAATTTGAATACTAAATTCAGTAAATATTAACTCTTCAATTTCATTTCTCATTTTGGTCTGCCATAGCTTTTCTTACTTTTTCCAGCATACGTTTTCCCTTTCACGAATAAAAATAAGCTTTACTTATAGTGCGCCACTTAAACATGAAATCTACATTTTACGTTTCCAGTATTTGAGTTTTTGTATTGGTATGGTGGCATCCGCTCTTGACCATCAAAAGCAGGTCCACGTTCTATATACTGACTTCTCCAAAGCCTTTGACTCTGTTAACCATAAAAGCTAAGGATAAGTGGCATAGCTGGTCCTCTTCTTTGCTCGTTTAACTCTTACATATATGGTCGTACCTGTATTGTAACTGTTAATTCCTGTTCTTCAAATCCATTTTTCCCGTATCAGGTGTTCCGCAAGGATCTATTCTTGGTCATCTTCTCTTTTTTTTTGTCCATAAACAATCTACCTCTTTTAATCCAATCTTCTTGTCTGCTATATGCTGACGATTTCAAGATGTTTCGAGTGATGGAGTTACAAATTGACTGTACGCTTTTGCAAAATGACTTTAATAATTTACAGACTTGGTGCTGCACCAATGCTCTCACTTTGAGCATCGCGAAATGTCATAAAATGTCTTTTACCGGTAAAACTTCACCTTTAATGTTCTCCTATTCTGTTTCTGGCTCTCGTCTTAATGTTGTTGATAATTTTAGAGATCTTGGTATAATATTTGATTCTAAGCTTAAATTTGATAAGTATATTTCATATATAACTGCCAGGGCCTCTAAATTATCAGGTTTCATTTTTAGATCCTCTAAATCTTTCGTTAATATTTCCACCTGTGTACACCTTTTTCTCTCTTTTGTACGTAGTGTCCTTGAATATTGCTGTCAAGTGTGGTGCCCTCATTATTATGTTTACTTAAATACTGCGTTGTAGTCCGTTCAACGAAGATTTACTCGCACCCTATTCTATAAATGTCAGCTTCCTTGCCGTCCTTATAGTGATCGCCTGTCGTTCCTTCATCTTTCCTCCCTCGAATCACGAAGACTTTTCCTGGATGAGTGCCTACTCTTTAAATTCTTTCATAGGATGGTTGAATCCGACATCAGTAGCCACGTTTCTGTCCGTGTTGCAGTACATGACACCCGTTCTTCTTTTGCGTTTAGTGTGCCATTTGCGCGTACTGACATCTATTTTTATTCTCCGCTGTTGCGTTTACTGAGGCAACACAATGACCTTCAGCTTGGTCCTCTACCGCCGACGTTATATGCCTTGAAAACTTTTCTGGAAAACAATGTTTTGCTTACTTCCAACTCAATGTAGTTTTTTTTGTTATTCTCTTATTTTTTCTTAATTATGCATTTGTACTTTTTCACCTTCATTTTGTTTATTACTTTTGTTCTTTTTTATCGTTATTATTTTGTGCTCTCTTTATTGCTTTCTTTCATTAGTAGATTCTTTGTATATTATATATTTATATTCAGTAATTGGATTTAATCTGTTTTAATAATAATAAATAATTAAATAAATAAGTAAATAAACAAAAAACAATTAAATTTGGCTGATATTTCTGACTTAAAGTGCTATTATTCACTGACTCAGAATTATTTTTGACTGCAAGATGACCATCGTGATTGTCATTAAATAGTTAATGGCAACATAATTTCTTGTTTAAGGTTTGGTATTTAATTTTAGGGTTTTTAATGGCGAAAATATGCAGCCATATCTGCTTATAGAGATAATTATTATAATGGTGAAATACCCGAAAGAAAACGAAAGCATTTCAATATTGTTTTCATAAAATGAATGAGGTACCAGAATAAGAAAAATTTGCAGTATTACTCATAATTTGACTTTCACTTGAACCTCAACCTTCTAAACCGATGAGATTTTATATCATTAATAATTCCAATCTAATTCTTCCGTTCCTGTCGAACTTAAATGCCTCAAATTCATAATCCAAAGCATCCTGAGTAAACATCAGACCACCACCATCAGTCTCAAACAGTGCCTTTAAAATGTTAATTGACCATTTAGTCCTTGAGCTGTAAAAATTTAATGTACCATGTAATTACATTTTGCCTTTGATTTTTGGCGCTCACGTCCGCACCATTGACTGCCAAATTTCAAAAATTACTCCTACTGTGGCACGGTCTCGGTGCGATGCTGACTGACTGCGGCAGTGTCGAATTGAAAGGAGCAATAACGCTGTTAGGCGGAAAAAGTGCACCTATAGGTACTACGTGTACAAGGCCATCATAAATTTTATGATCCACTCGAAACGCACATATCCGGCGCTATTTGTCCTAGTACCCGGATCTCTGCCGATGTTCGTACGTACCTGGAAGCAAACATTCCACTGTTTGCAATCTGCCCCGGCCGGAGACAAGAAGTTCGCGGAAACGTTCGACAGTGAACAATGCCATCAAATCTGCAGTCAAGAATCATAATAAAAAGTTCAGCCATGAATCATTTTATGAATCTACGGAAATTGGCGCCATTACATTAGGATATGACTTTCCTTTAGATGACTGCTTGGCTGGCTGGCTGGCGTATTCAAGAGACCACAATTGGCAGGCTCAGTCTGGCTGGTGAAATTTTGTCTCGTGAATAGTTCTGGAAATTGCTATTGTTGGTCTACAGTGCGCGGCACTAAAATCTGTGTTTGAACGAAGCAAGTGCAATGGAAGGAAGGAAGTAGTGTTATTTATGTTGGCACATCAGGTAATTACAGTATATATTTTTGAAGTCTGTTTTACTTGCTTTTAAAGAAAATTTATAATACCACACAAAACAAGATTTGCTTCATAATTTTAAACTTGCTTTGAAGTTTTGAATAATATTTCCTAAAACTCGTTGCAAGAGCGCTGTAAAGCATATTATGGAAAGTTGCCAATCTGCATGAAACATCCTTTTCCACTATATGAGACTTTCACTTCACTACCTAAAATGTAAGTAAAATCTTCTGCTATTTGATAGCATTATCATAAAATAAATAAACCGCGAATAATTTTAGGTTGAAAGATCTATTAGTTGATCGGATTACCGGCAGCTATGATTAAAGTTTTACAGTTCGTGAAAATCGAACTGAAAATGATGAAATAGTTTAATCTGTATGTCAAGTTTTCTTATAGAAGCTAGATATTTATTTATCTCATGAAGCGCAACTTGTTTCTAGATTTAATTAACAGCTTCAAATATATCCACGAAAACAAAGAGCCACGCTTTTGTTCTTCGAAAGTCTCTGAGCTTGATTTTAAAGACAATCTAGAGAACATACTTCAGAGAAAAATGAGTAATTTTTATATGGCAATTGCTTAAGCATTGACATAGGAGTGAGGTTTTCATCCATAATGGTGGAATGAACAACTCATCAACAGGCGGATGAAGATCGAGACTAGGTTTTTTCTATGATTTTTTTTTTCTATGATGATCTCAAGGCTCAGAGGATGCCTTATTATGCTATAGCACAGCCTTGGCGGAAGGAAATTTAAGGAAACGGAGAAAGGAAGAGTTGAGTTTGCAGGAGATAGCGATGCACGATTTGCTTGAACAATTGTGGCTCATAGATGGCGGGAAAAACAGTAGATGGTAGACTGTTCCATAATCGTATTGACCTAGATAAGAAAAAATCGTGAAACTTGGCGGTACGACTGGCACTGATCGAAAGGATATGAGAGTGAGCGCGTTGGGAGGCTCGGGTGTTTCGTGTAAGAGGAGCTCTATAAGGGAGCAGACTTGATATTTAATAACAGCACAGACCATAATAATAGTGATAAAGAAGAGAAAGGCAACCCACATTACGTCGGTGCTCAAAGGATTCAATACGTGAGGTAATAGTTTCATCGCCAATAAGCTTGAAAGCTTTGCGTTGGACTTTCTCTAGTTCCGCTAAAGCAGTCCGGCCTGCCCCAGCTTATATATAGGAATTATACTCAAGTCTTGGCCTTACGAGAGTCTTGTAGATGGGCGCTATGTAGATGTGCGCTATGAGGAAAGGAGGTCATTTATAAATAAAAGAAAGATAGTTGGTGAAAGAACAGTACCTTGCGGAACCGCGGCATTGGTGGTGTGGACACATGATTTGAGCTCATTCAGAACAACTTGAAAGGAACGATCTACGAGGAAACTTTCAATCCACTTGACAATAACGGGGTGAAGACCAAATGCACGAAGCTTGGCTAATAGGGCAGGGTGCCAGACTCTGCCAAAGGCCTTCGAAATATCAAGATAAACGACCATTGCTTCACAAAAACTATGGAGACAATGGTTCCATCTCTCAGTGAGAAATGTAAGTAAGTCCCCAGTGGAGCGCCCAGAACGGAAACCATATTGGCGGTCGTTGATAAGATGATGCAACTCAAGATATTCTAGAGAATTACCCCAAATCTCAAGAAAATCGATTTATGTTTTTACATAAACCTATCCTAATACCTAGGAGTTATTCTTGCTTTATAACTTGGCAATAACTTCTGCACACATAAAAAATATCTGCATTTATTATTATAGAGATGAGCTCTGTTTAACACGTAAAACAACCAAAGTTGCACAAGACGGGCGCCAAAGCTGCGTTGACGACCACTTGGTGGTGATTAACAAAATTAGCTCTGAATGATATGAGTGCCAACTACAGCCAAAAAAAAAAAAAATGCCTAAGGCAGCACAGTGCTCTGATTGAACATTTGCCGAGTCAGCCGATAAGTACAATTGCTAAAGGAAAATATCTTAAAGCCAAACCCTATTTTTGGCATCATATGTTGCGTCTTCTACCGAGCTTTCGTCAGTTCAGCATTAAAATTTGGTAAGAACGAGAAAAAATACGAGATAGATTGTGCATGTATATAGAGCCTTAGGAAAAATTAGCAATAAGTCGGTTAAATATTGGGAGGATCTGATAGAGCAGCTTGAAAAAGTCGAAAAAATAGAGGTGGTTGAGCTAATTGTATCGCTGAATGTCAAGGCTTTGTTCCCAAGCGTACTAGTAAAACAAGCAATGCGGTTCTTTGAGGATTGGCTGTTGGAGAAAAATAACACCGCGGAGTGGAGGAGGAAGGTTAGATTTGGTTCTGGCGCTGTATCCTTCATTCAGACTCCGGAGAAGGTACAGTTATTCATCCAAAAGCCCGTTGCAATACTGGCAAGTGGAACGAAAGCTTCAACATTAGTTCACTGTAAAATATACGTCACTCCATTCTGTCATTCAATTTGGAGCCATTAGTATATATTCCACAGCATCTCCTCCTACGAATAATCCCCTATCCCATTCCTCTCTGCTTTTGGTCGGAGCTTCAAGCCAAATTTTTTAGCCGCATCAAACTGGAACAGGCATTCCTTGCACCAAATTTGTAGCGTGGGCCAGATCCGGAAGACAGTGGGAAAATCGCGTCAGTGCTCCGTTGTGTACTTTACTATTACCGATGAAAACACTTCCACCATCGGATTTATCACTAATCAAACGGTGCCGCTCCTTATGGAAAATTGTGCAATTCGGTTAAATTTGCGAATCGAAGATATCATCAGCCAATCCAAGTACCTGTTGAACATATTGTATCGTCTGAAGCTTAAGTGGCAGATAGCCTGAATTCATTAGTTTTGGTCCTCAAACCGCGGACATTTTGGCTTATAATCTTAGATTTTGGAGCTCCTTGCTGCTCTCAGACGAACATTTTTTGAAGATCTCTGGTGAATTCCTGAATTAGAACGCCATGAGCCCAGAAGGTTTTTCGTAGTAGCTCGTTCCTGAAGATTCCACTTCCTGATTTTGCAAGTTATCAGGCGTCAGTTTATTGCAGAGAAGAAGTGTTAGCACGTTACCAAGCTTAGAAACCGCAAATTGCTAAGCTAATAATCTTGGCGACTGAGATGTTACAGTCGATGCAAGAAATAAAAACCTTCAGCTGTGGACTCACCATTTTGACTTGGGGGAAGAGCAAAATTTAGCTCAGAAATTTCAACATAATCACTGGGTCGGTACGAATTGCAGAGGTGTTTGGAATACCCAAAGGTAATAATGATGAAGTTGGGTGCCAATCGTTAGATTGATGCAGCGGCTGGTGTTCATCATAGAGAGACTGAGGCAATTGCAATAAATTGAAGAACACAAATACGATAAAAAAAAAAAAGAAAAATAGGTTTGACAAGAAAAAAATTGGGAATTTTACTAAGAAAAAGGAGATAGTTCGATGCGATCAGTTAACAGCGTTGTTCACCCGAAATGAACAAAAAGCAGCTATACGAGTTCCTATAGTTTTTTATGCCAATTTTCAAAGAGGACAGACAATTCCTTGGACACTTTGGTACTAAAGCGCGCTTTAATAAGTAGGGCTAACAAATTAGGCTCTAAACTAAGAGAACTGTGATATTTATGATATAACCATCAAATATACATCGCTCAAACAAAATGGTTAGTTGGTGATAAATTGATCGAACACAAGTGAAAATCAATCAAAAACTCTACTTTAGTGCACAACGTAACATGAAACAACGCGAAGATGACCAGGTAGGTACACCAGATATGAAAATTTGATCTATTCTATACGGGAGCCAAAAAACAAATGGAAAATCCCAATGAATAGACGATTAAGCACCGACCAAGTTAACTGAGCATCACATTTGTTTATAAATTTATAAACCTAGTTATAGAGAAACTAATTTAAGTTTAATAAAAAATGAATAAGAAATAAATAATATATAATAATTCAAAGAGCCATTAATAATATGATATAATTAATTTTTGGAGATATGTATATAAGAAAAACTTTTAAATTATAAATTATGCATAAAAAGTTACAGTTACATTATGATTAAACTGATGTGCACTGAAGAAGAGGGCAGCAAAAACTTGTCTACTGGCTAAACCAACATGGAAATTAGTGTCAGTCTCGGAGGGATTTCTGTAGAACATGTGAAAAGACTCATTTCAACATTGTTCACCTGTGACTATATCAACCTCATAGGATCCACAAGGGAAATCAGCTTATTCAAAAAAAGCGGTTACTAATTTGTTTCGCTCAATGCCATCTGGGGTGTGTTCAATGTGTATGCTGTAGCTGCTCCAAAAGCATAGCATCACTTTAGCAAGTGTCAAAATTCGCAGTAGCTAGGTGAAGCAGCTATGGATATTGGACAGCCAAGAGCTGCTACGAAGGTCAGCCTTTACACAGGAAATTCAAAAATAATTTTGTTTCAATTTTTTTATTGTAATTTTTGCATTTTCGTGGATCAGTTCAATACTTCCATTGCACATTGGAAACTCTATGAAATTTAAGAGTTTTCAACATACAGCTGCACAATCCATTAAAATTTTCCTAACAGATTTAAAACGTATCACTTATTTCCGGTTTTGACGCCATATATGAGAAAAAGAGCAAAATATAATCGTTGAAAATTTGATAATACAGGAATCAGTGCACCCGGCTTTTTACGCGTCATGCTCGCCTTCTAAAAACTCAAGATGAGCTGCGCTGTGTACAAGCCAACTTAAAACTCGAGTTGAGTTTAAGTGTTTAAAAGCCCGTATTTGATTTATGCTGTCACTATTTTCAAATTTATTCCTCATCTCCTGTGTCACAAAAGCGCAAAAACTTCCTATCATTTCAATTTTCAATTGAAAATGATGTTTAAACTGCATGTCAGCTGTGTACGCACGGCCATTTTGCCTTAGCTACTTTCATGCTATCCTCCAGACTGCGAGCAGCAAATAGCTGCTACCTTAGCAGCTAAGCCGGAATCTTGGACAGCCCGACTGTCAAATAGCAAGCATCAGAAAGTAGCTATTTCGTGACATTGGACAGCCAGAGCTGCTAAAATAGCAGCTAATAGCAACACACACCTGTTTCCATTACTTGAAGTACATATTCCAAAAATATTGAAATTTGCGCAATGTTTCTTTCACTATACATATCTGAGAATGGCTGCAGGCTCAAAATAATTGATTTCAGTGTTATTTAGCATGAACTAACTGTCAATAAATGGACTTTTCACTCTCTATTTCAACGCGTACTGTACTTGCCCCTCAGAACAGAGAGACTTGCCCGAACATCACACATACGTACAATAATGTACATATCATGTATGACTATCATCAAATCAGTAAAACAGCCCGGGAAATGTTACAAATGGAACAAGACATTTCCTGAATACCAAATCCAGAGAAAATTGTTATGCTAGCAGTAACTATTTCGTTTTAGCAGCATGCAGGTGCATAATTGTGAATGCTTTCAGCACGTTTCATACGAAGTGTGGGATTCCAGTCGTCATGCAAAGTCAGGAAGGAGCACTGTGCAGTTTGTAGTTGCTATCATTATGCTATTTGTGGTATCAGTTGAATCCTTTCTTCAACGAGGATATCCGTTTTACGGTGACTTACGGTCGGAATTATGCCAGCGGTTTTAAATTGGTAACGGTGCTGCACTGAATTGTACTTCAACGATTCGTTGACGATAATTGGTAAATGCTATGGTATTTCAACAATGTTGGAAAGAGGTTTTCTGATGCATTGTGTGATATGAATTGCGAGTTTGAAATCTGCAGGATAGGTTAAAGTTGAATGTTTTATTTAGTAAAAATTAAGGTTTTTGAATGAGGATAAGAGATCACCATCGAAAAGTGGTTTAGAATTTACGTTTCGTTGAACCTTTGAAATTTATAGCCATAACCGTAAACAGCAAACTGCGAAAACCCTATAATCAACAATTTGAGCTTTTATAGGGTTTGGTATCCAATTTTAAGGCAATCACGTGCAGATGCACTTTGATAGAAACGTATAGAGATTTTTTGACGGATCTCTATCTAGTTATTTGATGAATATAGACTTATATCAAACTCTAATAGTGAACCAAGCATAAAATCTTGGAATGTCTTATTGTAAACCAGAGATAGACCTAACTGTACATTAAATACCATTCGCAGTTTAGTTTGGAAGGCTTGGTGCAAGGGTTTTATTTAGTATTGTAATAAATGGTTTCAATATGATTTCCAAGAGTAGATTCAGTAGCAGAGAAGGAGGTGTCTGTGTGCTGATAAAAAAAAATATAGAGCTTCATGAGGTTCAAATAGGCTCTCCACTCGTAGTTGTAGCAATCACTACCATCAATCTTACCGAGAATCTATCGATTGCCCTCCGATTTGAACCATGAAGAGTTTCATCGAAAAATTAAGCCACGGGTACCAGTAAACAAGGAACAGATGTCGGGGTGACCATCAAAATTAGTCAAAACAAAATAAGCTCTTACAACTTTTTCACAACCACAACCTAGTATTTTTTGACAATGGTAGCAAAGCCTTCACTACTGGCCCAAACCGGGTAGAAGAGGCTCTTCCACCCCAGACGTCACTTTTGGCAACTTTGTTCTCAAGAAAATCAGGGGGAACAAGAGCTTAAACCACATAAGCAGTAGTGGACACAAACCCATAAAAAAAACTGCTCAATGCCAAAAAAGAACCTAGCTTCAAAGAAAATTGTTGTCTTGATATCTAAACACAATTTTATAGGGAACTGGCTCTCCATATCCACGGATTTCAAGAAAATAGTTACGCGAAACCAAGTAACGGACCCAAACCTCAGCCACTCAAACAAAATTTGGTGGTATGAGGACCTTAAACGGTTGTGGAACGCTAACAAAAAGCCCTCCTCAAGCTGTAAAAGGCATCGAGACAAATGACCGACTTTTACAAATTCTTAAGTGGCAAAAAGAGACGGAAGATAACGCTAAAGAGGCTAAAAGAAATAACTGGGTGAGTAAGGTAACAGAGATCGCTCTCAAAGGAAATATAAAGGAGTTTTTGGAATTTTGCTACAAATGTCAAAAAAGTGGGTCTTTCCACACCCCATCTTTTTGAGATGCAAGAAACGACCTAAAATATCTAAGAATTATCAAAAATAATAGACCTCCTATTTCGCTAAGGTTTGATTTAGCCCATACAAAAAATAATTCTGACCCTACAAGAACTGAGGGATATCCTGAACATGCACAAAAAAATTCAGCCCCTGGTCCTTACCTAATTACCTACAACATTCTAAGTGCAATAAACTCTATCAGCTCCAGTGACTTTGTAAATGAAGTAGTCAACCCAGACTCCACTCCAGTTGAAATTCTCAAAATCAAAATTTCCCCCATTCTTAAACCAGGAAAAACCCAAAGCAAGCTATAGACCAAATCCGCGCTTGAATGTTTTGATTAGTCAGTCGCTCTTCTCTTCATCTGACACACAAAAAAGTCCAGTCTGTGAACATATCCAACTTCATAATTGATTTGAATATCCTATAAGACATAGTGTTCCATGCATTTATCAATTAATCAATGGATAAAGAAATTGGATTGAGTTATGTAGTAATATTGATCCAATTCTCGACAAGTTTGAGGTCTTCTGCGAAGACAAGACATTTGCAAGATAAAAGTGCAGGAAGGCCGTTTACATAAAATAGAAACAATAGCGGGCTAAGAATGAAGCCTCGAGAAACTATAATGTAGGTAGCACTAGAGCAATCAAGACTCATATGTAACGTAGCATGAACGGTCAGAGACGACGGACACGAGCGAATAAATGATTGATGGAAATAATTCTAGATTGAGTGGCTTGATAACGAGTTTAGAGAGGCCAACAAAACATAACGTAGAAATGATGTGTACATCAAGAATTTGGGGGATATACTTTTAGCGATGGATGACGCAGCTTTATTTCTTCAACTTGGAGACAGAAAGGTTATCACTTGAAAAGTTAATCATTAAATACATGCTGATTGCCAAGTGTAAATTTCTTGAGAAACTCGTCTCCAACTCCTCGCAAGCTTACACTAAAAATAAGTCGATTAGTACAAGTCTAAACATGTTAGAAAAAAGTCATCAGTCTGTGATGTTTCTTACTGTTGATATATAAAATATATACGAAAGTGTAGACTCTTTCTTACTAAATTCATATTTCAATTATTTCAATATTTCCCCTGAGTACAGCTATTGTATCCTGTCCTTCCTCAATTACAGAAGCTTCAATTTAGGCTCAGAAAACGTTCAAATCAGCTATGGCATCCCCTAAGCAGATATAGTCCATTAGTCCATTATTCTTTTACATGTACACCACGAAGCTTCACTATAACACAAAAACCGGTGTCAATATTATCCAATGCGCAGACGACCAAATTTATATAGCGCCTGACAAAACAAAACCAGTCTGCTTGAATCTCCTTCAGGGAAGCGTCTCCAGATCAGTGCAAATTGTCAAAGACCTAAAACTACCGCTTAGTCCGGCTAAATGTAAAAGAGTCCTGCTGAATAAAAATCAATCCTTCAGTCCAAAGATTAAACTGGATAACAGAGACATCCAGTGGACTACCGATATCAAGTCCCTAGGGAGAACCATCAAGTATAACTATTCAGTATAAGCACCAACAAGTATAAGCACAAAAGTCAAGGCTATTCAACAGGAAATAATGCTAAAAGAAGGTTACAGGAACCATATGTGGCCTCCCACCAGTTAAAGGCCTTATCTAAACGATAAAGTTTCTTAAGAGCGAAAATTGAAAGCCACCTCTCCACTTATACTAACTCTCCTAACAACGTTCTTAAGAGCTTTGACTCAGAAAAAGCTAAAATTTTAAAAAGATGTCTCAGAGGAAACGAACTTCCCACAATCGATAGGGCACAGTCAATGTTTGTAAAAGAACTCACGAAAATCAAGATGACTCAAAATAAACTTTTCCATAACCTGACTAGACTTGATTGTAACTCCAGGTACTCAATCATCTACCGAAGGTTTAAAAACATCTTCGACAGAGATCAGCATTTAACTAGCCCACTACTTCCAACAAACCTCTTACGCACCCTGAAAAATAAAGTTAGTTCTAACGAAGGGGAGAAAATGGAAGCCAGAAATCTGCTTGTGGAATGCAACAATATAAAAGATGAAGCCCGCAATCTAATCCAGCACATTACTCTGCCCGATGGTGCAAAGTCCTGCCTGGGAGTGGATTGTACCTTCTGAGTATTGGACTGTGTCTCCTCGGAAATCCGTCCTTAGCCCTTATACCCCAATTGTAAATGCCAAGCTTACCGCTTTGCAATATCAGCTGAATAAACGAAAGGAACAAACAATATCTTGGTACTGACAGATTCCAATCAAGCCTGTATAGAACTGGTCAACAACACCTTTAGTAAAACCATCATAAACCAAATTTATAGCGTGTGTAGGCTAGCGCCTCATGTCAGCGGTCACAAAAGCTTGAAAGACATGGACCTAGCCACCATTGATGCCAAGAAAAGAGCCTTTGTGGGTACCAATTTCATGTCATCCTACGGACACAATGAGGCAATTTATGATATGCTTGCCCTAATAAAAAATATCTGGCAGAGTTTTTACAGAAGTGAAGCCGCTAAACTGAAACAATGCACCTGGTCCCAAGTTTACCTAAGCTTTAGGTACCAAGTTTGGCTCACGAAAACCAATTTTAGTAGTAACACCACGAAGCAAATCAACAGAATTTTCGTTAACAAATGCTTCAATAGGCGTATAGTTTTTAGCATCAAGGTCATATACGATCCTAGATGTCTTTTCTGCAATGAAACGGACGATATAGATCACTGGATTTTCCACTGTCCTGAATTCACCAGCACTAGGAATGATTACCAGATTTTCCAACGCTATGGATCAGTTGACTCCATTTTGTCGATTCACAACAAAGAGTACATAAAAAACTAGCTAGTGATGGGCTCAAAAACGTCAAACAGTTTGAAATTACGTTTGGCTGCTAAAAACAAACGAAAAACAAAATTTTTTTTTCTAAAACGAACAGCGTTTCTAAAACAAACCGTTTTTCTACAACGAATAATTTTTCTTAAACTGATCGTTTTTCTAAAACGGACCATTTTTCTCAAACGAACAGTTTTTCTAAAACGAATAGTTTTTCTAAAACGAATCGCTTTTCGTTCGTTTTTTTCGATTTTCATGGTTTTTCGTTTTTTTTAAACGAACTGTTTTTCATTTCTTAAAACGAACTGTTTGGCGGTGGAAAACTGTTTTTTGAAAACAGAATTTTCGTACTTGCGAGTATTTTCGTACTTGCAAGTATTTTATTCAAATATTCAAAAAGTTTTTAGGACAAAAGGAGCTTAAACCGGACAAAATCGGCCAATTTTGGGTTAGCGTGGTTTGGGACATAACGGGCCAAGACTTATTGCTGTGATACAAAAATGTCGGTTCTGTAGGCAGGTAAGAGGTTTTTGCCCATAGTTTGGCAAAAACTAACTTTACGGCGCTTTCGATGATTGAAAGAGGTCGGGGAGTACAATAGTGATATTTTAAAGGTGAAGAATTTTTTTTTTAGGGGAAATTGGAGAAAAACGTCAATTTTTTGAAATTTTTTTTTTGGTCTACCACAAATTCGGAGACCTTTCTGAGTTGTTTTGGGCGAAATTTCCATACAAGTCTGGAAAAAAGCGGCCTGGTTTCGAAGAAACAAAAATTTCGATTTTGTAGGGGAGTAAGGAGTTTTTTGGCCATAGTTTGGCAAAAACTAACTTAACGGCGCTTTGAAAGTGATCGGGGAGTAAAACTAAGAGTAGCACTAAAAGTGCCAAGGAGGAAAAGGTTGAGATCCTTTTTGGTTCACCAGCTGGCGTCTCCGGGTGTGCTGAGGCCCTCCTCGTGACTGCAAGTCACCACGAGGATGTCTTCAACCCTACCGGGGTTGTAAAATTTACGAAACTGTGGGAGGTAAGGTGCCCCTGGACTCATGGTGAGCCTTACGGAAAAGGTTGGCCCACTAGTGGGTGCATGTTTAATAAAGGAAACATTTTTTTTTATCATTTCTCAATAAAATTTTCGACAAACTTCATGCTTCAGTGAGGCGAAGTGGAAATCCGACTGTTTTAGATTAGCCAGGAAAAGTTTGATATCAGAGATCGCTAGATGAAAAGTCATATAGATGACAATAGGATTAGTTGGACCTATCTTAGTAATTTTTTTTACTTTGGTCATTTGAACGAATACAGGAGGTGTTTTCTGCATATAATAAAATGAAAAACAAATTAAATTGATTGGATTTGATCGTTTTCCTTTAGATGGCTCCTAGATTGGAGAAACATTGGAAAGTTACGGACAAGCTGCACAGCCTAATCTTGCACCATCACCATTCTAGCTTGGGAACTTTGTGTCTGAAGGGTGGAGGAGGGCATATCAGTCCGTTTCATTACATTACTGCAAATCGTATGCATTGTTTGTATATATATGTACATAGTTCAAACAGGTATTTGAAACAGGCATGATTTCGTACTCGTACTAGTTCTACCTAGTATGTGAAAATCCTAGTACGACCCAACTCTAATTGTCGTACAGCATAAAATTTGTTTATTTTCGTTAACTCAAACTATTTTTTTTTCAAACAGTTTAAAAAAACAGTTTTTTTTTTAAAAAAAGGGGTTAGTTTTCGTTTTTGAAAACAACAGAAACGCCCATCACTAAAACTAGCTAGCTTTATTGACTTAATTAAGATAGATATTTAAATTGACTGATTTGTGATTATAATATTGCTTACGCTTGAAACTATGCTGTTTAAACTTACATATAAGTAATCTAATTTTCCATTGCTCACCGTCAACTTCTTAGTATTTGAACATTTGTAATGTAATAATAAATAACAAAATGTACAAATTTACTGCTTTTCAGAACTAATTACTTTAAAATTGCTTAAATCTCATTCGTTTAATGTAAAGTTATTAAATAGATTAATCACGAGTCTAAGACGCTATTTTTGTTTATTAGTTTTTCTTGGGACAAACTAAATCTTAAAGTTTGATTTATCATTTAGTTATATTCTAATTTATCTGTCCTCTCCAATTTAATTTTTTAAATTAAAGTCCCTAAGTTTTCCTGTCAAGTCAATTTTTTTAATATTTATCAATTTTCATCTCTAGGTTAGAGCATTCATTCATAAAAACATTTTTCTGGTTAGAATCTATATAAAATAAGAGTAGTTTTTTAAGAGAACAATAGATCCAACAATGACACCAAGCTGTTAATTTAAATAAATTTTTGTAATAAATGTCAAACCTACACAGTAGTGGTACGTATCGTGATAAGCCAACCGAATCCTCGTCAAACTGAATTCAGTATACAAAAAACAATATACATGAAATAGTATGAATCATAGTATGTCTACTAACTAAAAGCTTTTCTTGTGTGATCTGTGCCCCAAATTTCAAAAACTACATTCGATTATACTTTTTCACTATCAAAAACCAATTTTTCCGATGTCTTCATTTCTTTAACCACTCTAAATCACATTCTATAAACTTCCATATCTTCGAAAAATACATGTTTATCTCGCCTGTTTTCGAATAAATCAAAAGTCATAAATTTTCTCAATTTGCCACGCTCTTTTTCAGTACCATATTTCTTTCTTTCTTGCTGTCGCTACGTTTCTTCGTCCTTTGAATGAACGGAAAATATTCGCGAATGCTTTTTGAATGTCGTGCCTGATAAAAATGAGTTCCTTTTCGGGAACTTTTGAACATAAAATATGCCGAACTTCACTTTGATTCTTTTCGTTCAGTCTGGCGTGCAGGGAGTCGTTTGGCGGAAACAAGAAGAAAAAACCCTCGTCGGAATATGTTTCCGTTGTTATTTTCCTGTGATTTTCTTGCTTTGATGTTCCTTCGATAATGGTGTTTTGTCGCTTTCAGTTTGAATTTGCTACGCAATGCAGACATTGATAAATAATGGTGCGGGTACTAGACTGGTGAGCGGAAAATTGGAGCGGCAACGATATGAACTTGTAAAACATTGGACGATGTGTTTTAGTTAATTTAATGCTAGTTATGGAATTGTCAAAGACTTTTTCATGAAACAGATATTAAGTTTCACTGAAGCGCAACTGAATTTTCCACATCAGAAAAAAATTGTCCTTAGCTCCAGACAAACTAGATTTTCCTTTCATGTGAAATCAACCAAGCTAAATCTCGTGTTTATCAACTTTGCGACTTTCATCGATTCACCCGGAAGCATAGCATTTTCACGAAATCCTCTTTTCTGTCTTGGAACATGTTCTCGATTTTCTTTTGATCACAAGCAGAACGTCTTTTATGCAAATTGACATTTTATGGCTTTTCCGCTTGCATTTGTCGCAGCACACGATGAAGAGTACAAAGCGGCCGAACATGTATGAAAAATCTTTGAAAGATTTTCACGGGCGATCGAACCTTGTTGATTGTTGATTTATTATTGACAAAAAACCGTGTGTCGTGTTGGTCCTTTGCTGCCAGTCCTGCAGCCATGGAGATTTGTCTGTGCATTCGAACGGATCAGCGGGATATAGAGATGACATTTTATTGGACAAACCATGTGTGTCTAGTGTCATGTGATATGCAGGAGATGACTTAGACCGCATTGCAAAATGAAATTCAGGTAATGGTTTCGGGGACTAATTTTTTTCGAGACGTGTCCGGTATCGTCGCCAGGTGCAAACGTGCCGAACGGGTGTGGAAAACATATCGTGGCTGTTTTGTTCGGGCTGGGTATGCAGAGAGCATGTCGTGAATTCAGTTAGTATGTAATTGAATTTTTTCGAACGAAGTAGCTTAATGGTTCTGCTTCGATAGAATTCAGCTTTCGCTGTAATTGATATTGACGCAGAAACAGACATACAATAAGACTACTTATTATGGTAAGATGAGTTGTTTGGTTATGAATAGCATATGACGATAGGGTGAATAAATTAATATCAGTAAAGAGCCAGGTTTAAACTTATTTTCTCTCGGTGACACTTTTCTGTATCCACTTCTCGCTCTGTGTCTAATAAAATATTTGCCTTTAAGAGAAAGTACGGACAATGGAATCGAACTCTCCGCAATAATAGCATTAAATTTGTAGATAAAGTTAAGTTATATGTTACCCTCTAGAATGGTTCATGTTTAGATTTACAGAAAGAAGACTAATGATTTATAAATCTATTGCTTTGCCCATCTTGTCAGATTGAAATCTTGAAAACTTGGCACCCTACTTTTCACTAAATTACCTATTTTTCGAGCACTCGAAAGGTAAGCATATTGAAGCCACCAAAAATAACGAGGAGAGATGAAAGAGTTTTAGAGTTAAGGATTTCCCATCACGCTGAGAAAATTTTTGGTGAATATCAAGGTGGTTTCAGACGTGGAAGATCGGCAACTGACCAAATATTTACGGTCAAATAAATTTTGGAAAAATGCTGGGAATTCAACATTGATGTCCATCAAATATTCGTCGACTTCAAACAAGCGTACGACAGCATCAACCGAACTGCATTATATGACATCATGCTGCAGTTCGGAATCCCAGCAAAGTTGGTACGACTGGTGAAAATAACCATGGCCATGACCGACTCCACGTCACAAGTTCTGATTCAGAATAATATGACCATCTCGTTTTCGACCAATACAGGGCTAAAACTAGGGGATGGATTATCTCCGGTACTCTTTAACTTAGCGCTTGAGTATGTCATCAGACAAATCCCCGTTGACACGAGAGGAACTCTATTATTTAAGTCGACACCGCTAGTAGCTTACGTTGATGACATCAACATTATATCGCCTTCGTTCAACAACGCCAAGCAAGTATTTGTAACTCTAGACGAAACCGCCAAGGACGTTGGTCTTCAAATTAATGAACGAAAAACAGAAGCTATGACTCAATCAAGTAAAAGGACGCCAATAAGATAAAACATAACGATAGGGGACTATAACCTTGAAATCGTAGACAACTTCGTGTACCTAGGGACGAACTTCTCGAAGGATGGGAATGAGCTTGACAAAATCAAACGACGGATTCAATTAGCCCATAAGACATTCTTTTTGGTGCTTCCCACTTTGAAATCTCGATGCGTACACAGGAATACGAAGCTTCGCATCTATAAAAAAATTATTAGACCTGTGCAATGCTACGGAAGCGAAACCTGGACGCTGGCCGAGGCATCTGAAAAATCCTTAAATACGTTTGAGAGAAGGGTATGCAAAGGATCCTCGGTCTAATACGGAAAGAAGATGGATGGCGAATCCGATACAACAACGAGCTGTATACCATATATGACAAGGCGGAAGTCTCTACCGTCATACAACTCCAAAAACTACAATGGACTGGCTACGTCAACGAATGAGCGACTATGACAGCAGGTTACTTTTGGGAGCACCGAACTGGGGGACGTGGTCACTGAACCGAGACGAATGGAAGCGAAGCATTAAGGAGGCTAAGGCTCGATTCGGGCTGTAGTGCCTCGATGATGATGATGAAAGGAACCGAGAGAGAATCAGGCTAAGAAGCACAGTGAAAAAACGTTCGTATGGTGACAGACGAATTACAAGGGATATAAATACAACAGACCAGTACTGCCCTTGTAAGCATAAAGGGCCTATCAACATTTTAGCACTTTCGAAATACTCAATGATTTGTGGTTTTTCTAAATGTCGCAGACACCTTCAAACGGGGCGAAATAGATACAAATCCGTTTACTTGAGACAAATCTGAAGTAAAAGCTTCAACGTTCAAAATAGTTGTGGAAGATAGGTTTTATGTAGATATAACTTTTTTGCAGTAGCATGAAACGAAAAACTGGCCCCATTACTAAGCATAAAGGTTCTACCTGCAGTAGATAGAACCTTTATGCTTAGAAGTGCGACGTTTTTTGTAGATGGGGGGATATTTCATTATTGATTTGAACATACTAGAACAAAACATAGGTTTTTCATATTTTGTAGAATGATGTAATTGAGTATGTATTTTTTGAATCCGGTGTGAGCTCAAAAATGACCAATATATATAGGCCCTTTTTGGCTAGTACGGCAGAATAGATCGGAAGTTGGGGAAAGAATAACACGTACAACAATACAATTAATAGGAGGAGAAGGAATGAGCTTAGGTTAGGGGTGAATTATTTGTTTGACGCTGCTCTGAAAATTTTTCCGTTGGCGTAGTTTAAATTCCTTAACGAAGATTCTAGCAGGCCAAAACTCCGGCGCAAGAATGACGTCAAAACCAGGAGATACATATATGTTGAGCGAGGCAATAGCTGTATTCGGCAAGTTGCTGTGCGTTAGATTGACGCAGGGAAAAATGTTAGGTGAAAAGTGCAGTTACTCCATAAGCTACGCGTCTAATGAAAATTTGGATAGGAGGTACGGCAACAGGTGGTAGTGGTGCGTCGCGCAGTGCAAATACTTGAATATCAGGAACGGTGACAGATCCAGCTTTATCATCAGAATGCACCAGCATGTTAGGCGCATGGAGATTAACGACGCGATGCTGCGTTTGTCGTTTACGTTGAGATTAGATCTAATATTTTAATTGCACGTCAAAAGTTTTTTCACCCGCCTGCCTCCAGGGTCGCCCGCACATAAATCGCACGCTTACATTTGAAAAGCACTATCAGAATTTACCATAGCTCCCACATAAAGCTAAACATTTCCATAGCGCTACCATAAACAAGCTTAAAACGCGGGTCACAATGCTCCAGCACATTCAATTCCATTCCATTCCAGCACTTTCCAGCTCATGTCCATTCCAGCAAAGTGAGCACATAGTCAAAGCATAGCGTAAGAAGTTAGTTTCTAGCCAGCGTACCAACTCCGTATATGTATACGGCCCAAAAATCCAGTGATCTAACCTGAGATTGTATTGTTGGTCAGCCTGGAAAGTTGGAAGAAATCGCATGGAACAGAAAGAGATGCAATATACAATTCGGCAACTACATACTCAAGCTAGATTTTTCGCTGCGGCCCACTCTCGCAAAATATACCAACATAATCTCAGGCTGCTTTGACATATAATGCATTGCGTAAATGGAGGCGCAATTTCAAGGTCAAAGTGTTTTTTGGGGAAAGTGGAATAAGTTGGTACGCTGGTTGTTATTACGCTGTGGTCAAAGTGTATAGAATGATAAGTGAGTGAACTCCTTCCATTTTCCAGAAAAAAAAACACTTTGACCGTGAAATAGCGCCTCCGTTTACGCAATGCATTATCTATCAAAGCAACCTGAGAGTGCGCTGGTATTTTTTGCGAGAGTGAGCCGAATGTGAGCAACGAAAAATCTAGCTTGAGTATGTAGTTGACGAATATTATCTTGCACCTCTTTCTGTTCCATGCGATTTCTTCCAATTTTCCAGGCTGACCAAAAATACAATCTCAGGCCAGTTCACTGGATTTTTGGACCATATACATATACGGAGTCCGCACGCTGGTTAGGAACTAACTTCTTACGCTGGGACATAATCTCCATTCCGTTTAGTGTGTGACAGTTGCCATCTAGTTTTAAATTTCAGTTTTGCCTGATTATTGTAGAATGGATGGTAATTTGTTAGCGTTGGGAACAAATTTTAGTAACTGGTTCAACGTTAGTGTGTTGTTAGAGATTGGACTGATACTTGATGCCTGTTGTGTAGACCTTATAAGCACTATAATTGCAATTGGTACGGCTAATGAATCCCATTCATCACCTGCTAGTCTTATAACACTCAATACTCTGGAAAATAGCAAAAAGTTTTGTGCTAGTTAGAAGAGTTGAATACATCAAATTATAAATTTATTGAAAGTGAAAAATAGCAAATAAAATATATTTAAAAATGTGAAAGAGTACCGATTTATAGAAGAAAAATAAATATTTATAGCAAAAGAGGACGTTTAGTTGAACATGAAATAAAGCCGGATAAATATTTCTAAAATTGTTAAAACGAACAATGGATGAAAAAATTAATGCTTACTTTTTTTTAAAAAAAAAATTTTTTTTAATTGTATTTTTTTTTTATAACGAAAAGGAATCTAATTTTAGTAAAAAAAGTTGTTTACAATAAATAAGTGAATCACATCAACCATTGTGCGTTTGTATTTTCGGTGGGAAGTGGTGTGCGATGAAGGGCGTTATATCACAGATCGTTGCTTTATCTGGTTGTTTTCCTTTCGATGACAGAGCTTTAATTTAACAATACCTCCGTAAGTAATTGAATATAATAGACAGTGCCTTGACTACAGGGAGTGGGTTAACAATAAAGTTAGCTACTACAACTTCTTCCTCTTTGTACCACAGAGTAGATGCACCAATATTATGCGCTATTGACATCGGTTGTCATTAAAATTTTGTTAATCTTTTTGTGTCGCAAAAATATTTCGAAGGCATAAACTTCTTAGGAGAATGTTTGCTCAACTTTCTAGGGCAATTAGCATAAGGTCCAATGCACACATTTTATAATTGTTATATTAATAATTGCTAAATTCATTAACTAAACGTTTAACTAGAGTCTAGGTTTGACTCAAAACTTCAAGATACAGGAGTGTAATAGGCCGATATGATTAGATTTCTTTAAGTATGTTCAACCAATAACAAAATGGGACACAAATAACAAATCATCACAATACGAATTGTAGTCATTCTGAAACTATATCGCAGAAAAAAATGAAGGTAAAGCTGAAATCGAGTGGAACGTTTACTAAAAAAAATTCAGTACCTACTATGAAAGTGAATACTCGATATATTTCTTATCCTTCGATTTTTATAGCTAATTTTTAGAATCACTTGAAGCTCAGGGACATTTTACAGCCCCAGGCCATCGAATTAGGACCACACATGAAAATTGGGTTTTTCCGTTGTCCACATTGTAATGTGAACAGCAGACAATCCTTAAGCCGGAATTACATGCTCGCCGAGTAATGCCAAATGAAGACAAGGTGAGTGTGTAAACGGTCTCCTTGTCTAGTCTCGGCTGTGTTTTTCATGGCAAGCACGCGTGTGTAAATGGTTTGCTCGTCGGCTCTTGTTTGTTTTACGAAGGGATAATGATCCTTTTACTGCTGTGCCTGAGTGTTTATGACCGTCTCGTCCGAGTTCGAAGCCGCTGGAAGCGAAGTCGGTTTTATGCATCAAGTCAAAGGGATTCGAGAGGGTAGCATGTGCTCATTTAAATTTTCGAATTTTTCGCCGGGACTTCAAACATGTGTTTGCGTGTCCCAGATTGAAATAACTCAACGCACACCAGGCAGTTGCAATAGCCACAGCCCGTACCTCAGTCATCGTTCACTGAACTGAACAAAACAGCTCACAACTGTCGAAAGATGCAAAGTGCAATATCCTAAGTAAACAATTCACCCTATGAAAGGTGCATGGTGTATGGTCCGTGTTGTACGGTGCAATATCCTAAGTAAACAATACACCCTATGTCTTGTTGAGTCTCGTCCAATGTCTTGCTGAGTCTTGTTTACTCTTGTACCCGAGACGCTCGTTCCAATGTATAAATCGGGCATTAAATACAGGCAACTTACGGCAGTAGAAGAACAATTCTATATGTAGAGTAATTAGTAAATGTGTTTCGGTTTTTCCTGTTTTTTGCCTGCGCATAAAGACGAAACCAAATTTTTGTCATGTAACCGGTATTATCATTAGCTCGGTACTTTGTATATAAATGGTTGTAATTTGAAATGCTACATCATTCGTTTATTGATTTTAAAGGAAAGTAAAGGTCAGTGAGCCGACTTGTGAGCCTTCAAAGGTTATGTCTTGTTTCTTTTTTTTGTTGGATTTGTTTTTTTTTGCAGACAATCTTACGGAACCGGGAAAATTGGAAATGGGCAAGAAAAAAGACAATTCGAGTGAAAAAAAGCCTAAATTTTTGGGCTAATCGAGAGCGGCAAGTACTTTTTCCGAGAAATAGCGAGAAACGAATTAATTTCTCATCAAACAGTTTCAAGGATAGCCAAACATATTACAGAGTATATTCCGTGGAATTTTAATAAACGGAAAAACTCTCGCGGCAAACGCAAAATAACTCGACGGACTGATCGTCCAATCAGTGATGGTCATTGGGATGAACAAATGTGTAGCAGATATTGTTAAAAAAAAGTAGTAGAAATTAGACATATACATATATAGTGTATAAAAAAAACCGAGAGCAACGACTTTTTCTGAATTCTTAGAACTTAGCCAGACGAGCAGCGAAAACACTGCTCAGCATTTTTACAGTAGTTGCGACACGCTCGGCGTTTTCTTATCACAGATGTGCTTCAGTTAATGCTTAATAGTTCACCGAAGTTTCATCAGTGCCATCTTCACTAAAAAGTAGTTTCTTGGGAAAAGTAGTAGAAATCATTTGCCTACTACGTATATTCAGAAAAAGGCAGAAAAAAGTAGCAGATCTACTACAAATGTAGTAAATGCCTATCACTGCGTCCAATCCGTCAATGTGCTTTGGAGAACCGCCATGCAACTTTGAAAACGATCCACGAAAAGTTAAAGGTGTGCGACATGAAAATATCGATGAGAGCGTTGCGGAGATGGTTGTACGAACAGGGCATCAAATGTTATCGCCCAGCTAAAAGCGGACTGGGAAAATGTAAAAAGTAAAAAAATCAAGGAAACTCATATTTTGTAACTTATTTTTACATATCCAATTTGTGAACTGTTTTTATATATACTGTGTTTTCTTTTAAGCACTCTTTAGTGCCAAGTCTCGGTTAGAAACTGTAACAGAAAGAGCTCAGTTTGTGAGAAAAAGGCCGCACTTGCGATTTAGTGAAGATTGCGTCCAAAAAAACTGTAAAACATCCAGCAGCAGTGATGATTTGGCCGTGCATTTCATGCATAGGGCCTGGTTCCCCATACTTTGTTAATGGGACTATGGATGGACTGTATCAGGATGTTCTGAAAACTATTTTGGTGCCATATTACAGATCGTTGAATTTCTGAAAATGCAAATTTACTTACATGCAAGATGGAGCACCGTGCTACAGGGCCAAAACCGTCCTGGGTTTGTTATCTTCAGCAAAGGTCAAAGTGCTGCCATGGTGTGGCAACTCCCTGGACCTGCACCCAATTGAAAATGTGTGGAGCATGCTCAAATCAACTGTTTATTCATCGAAAAATAATACCGTGGCTGATCTGAAATCGAAGATCGAAGATATTTGGCTGAACTATGAGAGCATCAAAACTATGATACGCTCGTGTATTTTGAGTATGCCTGAAAGAGTTCGCGCTGTCATTGCAGCAAAAGGTGGAAACACCACCTATTAGTTATTAATGAAATGAAACATTATGTATAATAAATTTATGTATTGAAGTTTGTCGATTTTTGTTAGTCGCTGTAAAAATTAAGAAAATTACGAAAAATTGAAGTGGTCCTAATTCGTTGGCCAGGGGCTGTACTTGTCGCACTTACTCAATCAGACCTCGTACTGTCCAAAAAAGTACCGCCATTCAAAAAAATTCTGTAAAGTTAGTTAGCTATGTAAGCTTAATTTCACATTCTTTTTGTGAAATTTCATTCAGCATTGAAATTAAGAGCATAGCAAAGTTCAGTTTTCAATCGGCACACTTTTTGGCTCTGCGGGCTTAAATGTGGGAGCACCTCTTCCGTAATCAATTTTCAATTTAGATCAAATTATTCCCATTACAGTTGCTTTTGCAGCTACATAATTCGATATGGGTATCTTTGCTACGGACGAACCGAAACCTTTACAAACGACCTTCACATGTAAAGTTCATGAAACTTCTTATTAAATCTCGGCGTTGGCAAGATGAAAAAATTCCACAGCAACTCGGGGAAATATAGTACTTTTCTATGGAAAACCAGGTAAAGTAGAGGAGTAACAAACGTGCCTTAAATTCAATTGTTTGCAACTACGGAATTACGAAAACATTTACAGTCACTAATTAAGCTAATGACTTAATAACTAAGACTGATTCGAATACAATAACAAGTTCATTGGCCAAGTGGAAAATTTTTGAAGAGATGACATACACATCATTTTTGATCGAAATTGTGGACAGAAGAAAATTGATGGGCAGATTGAAAATTCGTTAAACTTAATGTGAAATTGCGTAAGGTAGTGGTGTGGTAAATTTACTTCAAACTTTTCACGTGAATTGAAGTGGGGTGTGTTTAGAATCATCGTACGCAACTCAACTTTAACAGCATTTATGCAAGCTCATGTATGTACGATATACGCTCATACACGCGTGAGCCAATATGCTTGCATATACATATTTGCGTACTTCACATGAACTCATAGAATAGCGGTTAATGATCTTTCGATTTCTCACATTAATTAATATTTGTATTTTTGTTTTGCTGATTGTATTAATTGTAGCAATTGAGTTTTAATATGCTGAAATGTAAATATTTGTAAATACTAAACATTGATCATAAGTTTGAAATGTAAGCAATTATTTCGCATAAATACGAATTACATTATGAATAAAATCATCAGTTCAACAACAAGATTCAGGTGTGTGATTTGTGAGTTGTTTTATCGTTCAGCTAAGTATTATTCTAAAAGTATTAGTTCAAGTGCTAGTGCTTTTGTGATAATTATTTTCTAAAGGTACCAGTTCAAGTGCTGGTGCTTTGTAAATTGTGCAAGCTAAGTAGGTTCAAGTGCCTAATTAGCATCAAAGCCACAATTAAACATTGGTGACCCCGACGTGATAGTTCAACCAGGCGAACTTATCACAGAACTGTGAGTGTAGATCCAACAAGACTACACAACGCTATTGCAAGGTATCCCGTCTCCGAAAGGCGCCTTATAGTTCAACTTGGCGAACTGAAGCGTACCTGTTTCGTGATCAACAATTAACATACAAGGGTGAATTAAACAATTCATAGTTCAACCAGGCGAACTGTATACTAGACAGACCAGATTACCCATCTACAAGAGTTAAAGACCAAATATGTCTCAATTTGAAGAGCTTGTGCAGCAGCAGCTGTTAGCAGGTGGAGAGGTTCAGAAATTAATAGCAAATTTCAAAAAGGACCCCATCTCGCGGAAAACGAGGAAATACTTTGAAGAGAGGCTGAACCGTCTAGATGAAGTTTCAAAACGTTTTGAGGCAAATAATTGCCAGATTCAACGATTAGAAACTGTTCCACGGCAGCATGATTACTTTGCAAAAGATTATTTTGTAGAAATCATGGCCCTAATAAATCATTATCGCAAGCTATTTTTGACAGAATTGAGCTCTGATGACAAAGACGGCAATATGGAGGAATCAGAAGCATTCGAAAAAGCTGATCAGGGTGGACGGCAGACAACTATCCCTCAGTCAGGTCTGGCGGTAAAACTTCCAAACGTTGCTGGCTTTGTAAGAAAACAACACGCACTGATGTCATCAATGCTCAGAATTCTCTCCTCGAACGTTGAAGAAAACCAACCGAGGCAATACTACGAACGCAAAATGAAAGCAATAGAGCACCTTTGGAATCAAATCGAAGCCAACAACTATTCAATATGGGAATATGTGGAAGACCCTGAAGCAGCAGGGTACAACCAAAATAATTACATTGAGCTTGAAAAGAAAGTTCAAGATTTACTAGTGATGATTTCAGTAAAAACTGAAAGTCAATCAACTGAGGCTAATCGTCAGAACGAAGACGTGCAATTGCCAAAAATTACAATTCCAAAGTTTGACGGCGATTATCTAAAGTGGCCGCAGTTCTTCGATTTGTTTTCAGAAATGATTCATAAAAAACCACTGGACAATATTCAGAAGATGTGGTATTTAAAAACAAACCTGACTGGAGAAGCGGAAAGGCTAATCAGGCATTTGTCACTAACGAAAGACAACTACGTCACGGCATGGGAAATCCTGAAAGACAGGTACCACAATATAAGGATGCTAACATCTTCATTGATTCAAAAGCTCCTCGATCAACCCACCAGCAATTCCGAATCAACGAATGCAGCGACCATTAAAGCCTTACACGACACAACAAGGGAGTCTTTGCTGGCGCTCAATGCGCTGAAAGTATCGACCGATAGCTGGGGACCATTGCTATTGCACACTCTGATAAAGAAGTTAGACAGATCAACACGAGTGTTGTATGAGCAGTCTTTAAAGAATCCCAGAGAACTTCAAACTATGAATGATTTTCTTAAGTTCTTGGAGCTGCGGTTTCAGTCATTAGAGGCAATCACACAGAAAACAAAACAGTCTGCCAGCATAAAGACGTGCACTACGGCAACATCATCATCCTACAAGGGAAAAGGTACCACTTGTAACTTCTGCCAGGAAGGTATGCATCCATTGCACGTATGCCAGAAATTTCTGCAGCTTAACGCTATCGATCGAAAACAACATGTGCAGAAGAAAAATCTCTGTTTTAATTGTCTGAAACCAGGTCACGGAGTAAACTTGTGCTCGTCACGAAGTTGCAGCAGATGCAATAAAAGACACCACACATTGCTTCACATGACGGCAAGTGCATCCGATCAGACAACCAGTGGCAGTTATAACAAACCTAAACAGAATTTAGCAGCCCGAACGGAATCTCAGGAGGAACCAGGATCAACCAACTTGAGAAGCACACTTACCGCCTCAATGAAAAAATCTGCAGCTGGATATATACTTTTAGGCACTGCACGTGTAAAAATTATGTCTAACAATGGAGAAATGGTCGAATGTCGAGCGCTTCTTGATTCTGGATCCCAAATCAACGTCATCACCGAAAAGCTGGTGAAAAAGTTAGGATTGCCTTCAAAATCAACATCGCTCACCATAGAAGGCATTGGAAAGGAAAAAAGGAAGTCTCATCACCGCGTCATGCTGAACATCCAATCCAGGATAAGCCAATTTACAGCACCGGTTGAAGCCTTTGTACTGCCCAAGATCATTTCACCACAACCTTCAAAAGAGCTTAATATTGCAACTTGGCCGTTACCAAGAAACATTCAGTTAGCTGACCCAAACTTTTATCGACCAGAGCAGATCGACTTATTACTAGGAGCTGAGCTTTATCCTCGAATTCTGTCAGACGGACAAATACACTTAACAGAGCATCTTCCGATCTTGCAAAATACTATGTTTGGTTGGGTAGCGACTGGAAAAGTGAACATGGATCCAGACGGCAATGCATTTTGTGGAGTTGGCATCAATGACGACGATTCAATCGACAATCTTCTCACTCGATTTTGGGAGATCGAGGAGAATTATCAAGATACAACCACACTCTCTGAAGCAGAGAAGCAATGTGAAACCCACTTTGTACAACACACGCAACGATCATCAGAGGGTCGATTTATCGTCAAACTGCCATTCATAAACGATCCAACATCACTCGGACAATCATTAACACAAGCAACCAATCGATTCTTAAATCTGGAAAGACGATTGGATAACAATCCTGATGTGAAAAGGCAATACATTGACTTCATGGACGAATATGAAAGGCTCGGTCACATGAAAGAAATTGACCGTGCAGACATTTCATCACCGCATTACTTCATCCCACACCATATGGTACTAAGGCCTGAAAGTAGTACCACGAAACTTCGAGTGGTCTTTGATGCCTCTGCAAAAACAACATCTGGCCTGTCACTCAACGACATATTGCACAAAGGACCCACAGTGCAAAGTGAATTATTCTCCATTTTACTCCGTTTCCGCTTGCCACGATTTGCATTCACCACTGATGTGGAAAAAATGTACAGGCAAATACTCATCCATCCAGATGACGAAATGATGCAGCTAATCGTTTGGCGAAAAAACTCAACGCATTCACTAAAGTACTACGGTTTGAAAACTGTTACGTACGGAACACGTCCAGCGCCGTATCTAGCAACAAAGTGCCTACAACAGCTAGCTAAAGACAAGAAGGCAAGATTCCCACTTGGCGCATTAGAACAAGACTTTTATGTTGATGATGCCCTGACAGGATCCAATAGCTTAGTCGAAGCTCTCGAAATTCAGCATGAATTGACGTCACTATTACAGGAAGCTGGCTTTAAGTTACGCAAATGGTGCGCCAACCATCCACAGCTGCTACAAGGGATACCAGAAAAAGACCTGGAAGTCAATTTAGAGCTTGCTTCAGACAACAATAAAACTATAAAAACCCTTGGCCTGATTTGGATGCCACACACAGACAATCTGCTCGTCAAAATAAACAGAGAAACAACTACACACATTTCCAAGCGAACGGTAGCGTCTGATTTAGCACGAATATATGATCCTCTAGGGCTACTAGCACCTGTTGTAGTGGCCGCAAAGATTTTCATACAAAAACTCTGGCAACTGAAACTAGATTGGGATGATGTACTGCCAGAACAATATCAGCAAGAATGGAAAAGATTCCGAAAAGATTTGGAAAGCATTAATAACCTGATAATTCCCAGACATGTATTTAGTCACAAGATTCCGTGCAGTACACAATTGCACTGCTTCACAGATGCATCAGAAAAAGCATATGGTGCCGCAGTCTTCATTCGTGCAGTTTTCAAAGATAACAGCATAGCAGTAAGATTACTATGTGCTAAATCACGAATTGCTCCACTGAAAAAACAAACAATACCACGTCTAGAACTATGTGCAGCATTACTGGGCGCACAACTCATGTCCAGAGTAAAAATGGATTTGAAATATGAAGATCAAAGGTCTCATTTCTGGACAGACTCACAGGTTGTACTAAGTTGGATTAATTCTTGCTCCACATCTTATCAGACGTTCGTGGCTCACCGAGTCGCAAAAATTCAGGAATTAACTTTGGCTGAACAGTGGCGGTACGTAGATACGAAACAGAATCCTGCGGATGTGTTGTCCCGTGGACTGCGACCTAAAGAGATGCACACATGCAACCTATGGTTCTACGGACCTATCTTCTTGCATGGTAAAGAATTAAACTGGCCTACTTCTATTCAGAAGCATCGTTTAATCCAAGACCCTCCGGAAAAGAAAAAGTCGCAGATGCAGCCGATTGTGGCTACAAGCAATGTTATGTCTGAAGACATTCTCTACAACATAAATTCAAGAAACTCATTTTCAACCTTACGAAGAATTGTTGCTTATATACTAAGATTTATAAAGAACGCAAAAGGAGCATCTAACTCTCGCTGCACTGGGATTGTTCTTAGCTCACAAGAGTTGGATGACTCACTACACTACATCCTAAGAACGATTCAACGATCCGATTTTAAAGCAGAGATAAATCAACTACTCCGTAGTGGACAAGTTGAAGAAGCAAGCTCAGTGGCCAGTTTGAAGCCCTTCATTGATGACAATGGGATAATAAGGGTAGGAGGGCGACTACAATCTTCGTCTTTACCTTATGATGCTAAACATCCAATACTATTACCTTATAACGACCCAATAGTGAAACCTATTATGGAAGACGTGCATCAAAAGAATTTACACTGTGGTCCACAGATGTTACTGGCACAAACAAGACAACGTTTTTGGCCAATAAAAGGCAAACTAATGGCCAGATCCATTGTTCAACACTGTGTGCGATGTACTAGAGCTAAGCCCGTTACCTTCCAACAAGTAATGGGCAACTTACCACCAACAAGAGTTCAACCGGCTCGGCCATTCGTCAATGCAGGTGTAGACTTCTGCGGACCATTTTGGGTGCATTATAAAGTACGCGGAAAACGTCCACAAAAGGCATACATCTGTGTATACTGCTGTTTTTCAACAAAAGCAGTACATCTGGAAGTCGTCAGTGATCTCACGACAGATGCATTCATCGGATCGATCAAACGTTTCATCGCTCGCCGGGGACATTGCAAAAACATGTACTGCGACAATGCGACTAACTTCGTGGGTGCCAGGAATCAGCTAGCAGAGCTCGAAACGGCAATCCAGAGCAAATCAGCTCAGGAAAAAATAATAAGAACCTGCAGCGACAAAGGTATCAGCTTTACTTTCATCCCTCCAAGAGCCCCTCATTTTGGAGGCTTATGGGAAGCAGCTGTGAAATCCGCCAAGTACTTATTGACTCGAAGCGTTTCTACTGCCTCACTTACATACGAGGAACTAGAAACTGTCATCATTGAAATTGAAGCTATTTTGAATTCTAGACCCATCACGCCAATGTCTAGTGACCCTAACGACTTATCCGCACTAACTCCAGGACACTTTTTAATTGGAGAACCTTTCACTGCTCAAATAGATGAGGCTGCCAAATCAGCAACCCCAAACCTCCTATCCAGATGGAAACTTGTTTCATATATAAAAAATGAATTTTGGAAAAGGTGGCACATAGAGTATTTGAATGAACTACAACAGCGGTACAAATGGAAAACAAGAGCTCCAAATGCCAAAGAAGGAACATTAGTGATAATCAAGGAAGATAACGTACCGACGCTTCGGTGGCCACTAGGCAGAATCGTTAAGGTATATCCCGGTCAGGATGGAGCAATTCGAGTAGCCGATGTAAAAACGGCCACTGGCACACTAAAACGTCCCATACATCGACTAGCACCGTTGTTTCCCGAAGACAATACCTCAAAGATTTACGCAGATGATTGGGGGCAGAAAGACAAAGAAGAACCATTACTGCCTAACCAAAATCACTCTAGACCGAAGGATATCAAACATCAACACGTAGCCAAGCGCCCTCGCCTAACCGCAGGATCGATGGTAATGACCTTACTTTGCATTTGCTTGGCTATTGTACCACCGAGCGTTCAATCTGTCGAAATCAAATCTTTCGACCATAATCCAGGCATATATTTTGAAAAATTGGGTTCTGCTGGAATTATCACGAGCGAATGGAATCTGGTAACTTATTTTGACATGCAACCATATTGGAAACATTTCGAAAACATTAAAAGATATCCAAACATCATAAGACAGCTCTGCGAAAAAGGAACCCATACCAACACGTGCTCTAGAATAGGATCACAGCTCGAAAGTAATATTCAAGATTTGGAAATTAATAACAAATTTCTGACACCGGCTGACAACAAACGCAGCAAGCGAGCTGCCTTCAATTTTGTTGGAAACGTAGCTCATTACCTTTTTGGAGTACTAGACTCAGAATATGCAGATAAACTCTCTGGCACTATTGATAAGCTTCGCGAAAACAACAATCAGCTTGCTTCGACCCTACACAATCAAACTTCCTTCATTGATAGTACACTTAACATTATGAAGGAAGATCAGCAAGAGATTGAAGGCGAATTTCAAGCAGTCGAGAACGCTATAAACCGGACGACAACTTGGCTAAGTAAACTTGAAGTTTCGGAACAAGTGTCTGAAAAGCTCACAGAAATCACTTTTCAAGCATCTATGGCATTAATAAAGTATCAGCGGATACAAAATTCACTGCTCGATATTGTAATGGATTCCCAACATGGACGAATCAATCCAATCCTGTTGCCACCAGGACAGCTACAAGTTGAGCTGTTTAAACTCCAGACTATCCTGCCCAAAACAGTCACCCTTCCGATAGCTACTGAAAACTTGCTGAAGTTTTATAACCTAATGACAATACAAAGCCGAGTAACAGAGAAATACATTATTTTTACTGTAAAAATTCCACTCATCGCTGCAGACCAGTTTGAGTTACTCAACCTAATACCAATTCCATGGAAAAAGGAAAACAATTCAGTTGTTCTTGTTATTTCGTCAACACATCTCATTGTGGATCTTCACCGTGAACAATATTATCCACTCAACAAAGACGAATTAAGGCAATGTATTACAACAAACGAAGATCGATTCTTATGTCGACATCATCATCCCCTATACAGACA
Source organism: Nemotelus nigrinus (assembly GCA_947369275.1). Taxonomy (NCBI): domain Eukaryota; kingdom Metazoa; phylum Arthropoda; class Insecta; order Diptera; family Stratiomyidae; genus Nemotelus; species Nemotelus nigrinus. The sequence goes on along the minus strand of OX376372.1, from coordinate 184,861,226 downwards.
AGGTTCTGGTCAAAGTAGCTGCGAGATAAGCCTGTTGTCTCATACAACTACACCATTATGTACCACCAAACCAGTCAGTCCAGCACCTCAGTGGATTCAACTTCACGAACCAAACGCATGGATCTACACACTAGACAGGGAAACACCATTAAACGTAGTCTGCAACAACATACTTTCTCGAATGACGCTTCAAGGATCTGGTGTTTTAACCATTGAAGGAAACTGCATCATCAAGCAACCACTGATTACCATTCAAGGACATAGCCTTATAGGAACTAAACGGCATACTTCATACATTCCAGAAGACGACATCGAATCCTTCTTAAACATCAGTCAAAAAACCATCTCGCCCGAGCTTGAGCACAAGCATCAGTTCCATTTGCAACATGAACAGCTTTCAATGCTGAAGGAACAGGTGCTAAAACTTCAAACCAACATACCAACCAATATGTACGAGCATAACATACACCATTACACTGTAGGATACATCAGCCTCTGCTTATCAATCATCATCGCAGTGGCCATTATCTGTAGCATAAAGCGATGCTATCAACAACATCATACTACAGGCCCAAGGACGATACCAGTACCATTACCGAGAAAAACAGCAACCAGCTCTCCTTTCACCATTGCAGTCCACTAAAGTTGAACAACTGTTCAACGGGGGGAGTATGTTTAGAATCATCGTACGCAACTCAACTTTAACAGCATTTATGCAAGCTCATGTATGTACGATATACGCTCATACACGCGTGAGCCAATATGCTTGCATATACATATTTGCGTACTTCACATGAACTCATAGAATAGCGGTTAATGATCTTTCGATTTCTCACATTAATTAATATTTGTATTTTTGTTTTGCTGATTGTATTAATTGTAGCAATTGAGTTTTAATATGCTGAAATGTAAATATTTGTAAATACTAAACATTGATCATAAGTTTGAAATGTAAGCAATTATTTCGCATAAATACGAATTACATTATGAATAAAATCATCAGTTCAACAACAAGATTCAGGTGTGTGATTTGTGAGTTGTTTTATCGTTCAGCTAAGTATTATTCTAAAAGTATTAGTTCAAGTGCTAGTGCTTTTGTGATAATTATTTTCTAAAGGTACCAGTTCAAGTGCTGGTGCTTTGTAAATTGTGCAAGCTAAGTAGGTTCAAGTGCCTAATTAGCATCAAAGCCACAATTAAACAGGGTGATTTTGAAAAATTTTTAGAGAGCTAAATCAATTAAAAACAATCTAAAAATAAAAGGGTAAACAGTTTACCAAAATAAACTAGGAGAGACGAAACTTCGAAGTAGAGAGTTATTATTCACATTGATTGAAAATTTTAGATTCACCAAAAGTTATCTGACTTTAACATTAAACTTTGTTAAAGAATTTGATGCAATCGCGACTTCTTTACAGTATTTTTTCAAAAGTATAATGTCTTAGCAAATGTCCTTACGATGTAAACCATAACTTGCCAAAGATTTTTAATTATTCAGAAGTAAAAGAAAACTGTTCAACGACTACGATTTACTCAAAGTTAATTCCAAGTTAATTCATGCAAATAGTCTTTGAACAGTTACTAAGTAAAGCACTTGGACTTGCACTCTAGCGAATTAACATTTTAACGCTTGACCCATTTTACATCCTTCTGAAAAAAAAAAACACAAAAGAGTCCCAAGACATTTTCTATGCGTAACGATCTACTCACAGTTAGTGTTTGAAGAAACGAAGGATAATCTACAAACTTAATGATGAAATTCGCTTTTGCTTAGAGAATACTATGCAAATGACGTAACGGTAGATTAGCTATGAGTCAAAAGTAAAAAGTTTACCAGGAAGAAATCAGTGAAATCTCAATGCCGGTCGTTGACTTGACACGAATTTCGTATTACCGGTGAGCTAAGAGAATGTAGTATGGCAAGGACTTTTGCGTTAGTTGGTTGTGTTGGCTGTGGTTACAGAGCTTCTAGCCAGTTTCGTAATTTTTAATTACAGTTGTAAGAAAGTTAATGAAGTGTCGTATTTCCTGGGATTGAGGACTTGAATGAATTTTGTTTTGCTAAGAAGTTGGGTGAATTTGAATGCTTCCTGCTTTGAATGTTGGTTAGTCAAGATGCTTAGGTTGAGAAATTTACTAAGGAGAAGTTTTGTAAGTGCTGAATAGATTTGAGAAGACTATTTCTGATTATTTAGGTCAAAGCTTTTGTGCGTTGTATGAAGAAGGATTTTTACAGAAAATTAATAATATGATGAATTTGGTTTTTCGATGGAAGATATATGCGAGGGATGAGAGCACAAAAAGCGACGGTAATTTAGCCAGTGGCAGTCTGCGTGAGATAGCTACCAAAGGACGACATAAGAAACAACGATGGGGCGTAAATCGGGTGATATCTTAAATTGTAACACCTTTTGGTTAGAAAAATGTTGTTTTATAACCGACGATTTATATGGGGGCTCAGCCAAAACCGAACTTGGTTAAATACAGGAAAAAATAAGCTTTTAGCGAAAGGTGAAGTGTTTGCCATATATGGCAAATTACTTCTTCATGGATACGCTAAGAGCTTCATGAGGTGGCAGCGAAATGAGACATCTTGACCACAGGCCTTACAATCTCAGTTTGATTATGATATATATGCGAAGAAACTCGAGGATGACCATAAGGATATTGAAGCAACTATGAAAATTCAAAATAAGGAGAAAGAAGACTCTTTAAAGTACGCGAGTAAACTACAAATACATGTAAAAGATGCTCTTCGGAAATCAGAAGAAATAAAGACAGCCAAGGAGAAGTAAGTTGCTTGTCAGCTAAACGGAAGGTGTAAGCTTTGGAAGCAGAAGTCATGCTTCTGAATAGGGCTGTAGAGTCGGAGTCGATTTCGACTCCAACTCCGCTCAAAATATTTTCTACCACGACTAGCCACGACTCCAAATCCTCAGCCCTGCTACTGACTGAAGACCTTTTCTACTCTAAACGCGCCCGGCATGCGGCGGAGAGTGAGCGAGGTGAAATTTTGAAGGAAATCAGTGCAAAAATAAGCAAGGGAACATTGATGATAGATGAGAAATTTCATTTAATGCCAATAATAACAGAACTCAAAGATCAATCGAAGGTAGAACAATCGAATTTGGAAGTGATGTTCTATGGGAGTCGCAAAATACAGCATACTATCGAAGAGCTTAAGACCCGTTAAAAAATAATCTCACAGAAAAGCAAGAATGCCTCAACATTGGTAGAGTGGCCAAACAAGGAGCTAAAAGTGAAAATTCCCGAAATCAAGTCGTCCCAAAGATCGAGTCCAAGATTAGCAATTCAGAGAAACAGTTAGAGAACGAAACGAAAGTACGATTCTTACTACATAATACAAACCACAATTCAAAATGAGAAGTTATAAAGCGAAAAATTCTTCAAAGATTTAGATTGGTCGATCTAATTGCGAACGAGCGCTCATATTATGATTGTGGCTTGAAAATTCGAGAATAATATTTGAATCTGTATGAAATGGCCATCTGTGATGAGAAATTGCAAATATGCGTTGAGCAAGATTGGGGAGCATGAGCGACTCAATGTACATCTTACCGTGTGAATCAAACAAAAATTGACCAAGAGAATCATCTGAGACATATCAAGATGGATGAGTGTGAAATAAATGAGAGAAAAAGTTTGAGTGAGGCAGCAGGCGAAGGGCCACGTAAGAAACAGTGTGGCTAGATATTTGGAAGAAAATAAAGTCCAAATTAAAATTTTATAATAATAGGTATATATAATAATATATAATAGATAAGCTGATAATAGACAAGAAAGCGATGGAGAAGGTTGCTGACCTCGAGAACGAAAATCATGCTCTGCTAAGGGATGTAAATTGACAGATTACTTATTTTCTGGCCAGCCAAAAAACAGGTTTTTTTCTTGGTGATTTTTCAAAATGGCTTCACTGCCACAGTGTTGCCCGTATTTCAAAATCACTTTTATCCGACTTAATCCTAGCTAATAACAATATGTTCTGTAAATTTCATGTTGATCGAAATATCCGGTCGTCAGTTCTCGTGAACAGAAGTTTTAAGCAGGGCTGTGGAGTCGGAGTCGTGCCCCCTGTATATTTAAAGCGGAGTCGGAGTCGAATGCGACTCCGACTCCGCTTTAAATGTACAGAGCCACGACTCCGACTCCACAGCCCTGGTTTTAAGTGCTGAAAATAGAGGTAATTTGATCATGGGTTTCCATTCTCGTACACCGCGGAATTGTGAAAATTTGAATTTGACATGGTGGACAAAGGTCAAAATTTATCATTAACTTGAATTTATTTGCATAAATCAAAAAATTTTCAGGAGGGTCGATGATTTGAAGGATTTTTTTTCAGGAAGCAGCTGTAGCTACAGGGTTGCCTGCACAATCTTGAAAGTCCACGTGTGTTAAATTTTAGTCCACATCAATACGCTCTGTGAATTTCACGATGATTTATGGTTTTTGTTAGAAGCTACGATAAAACGAAATTTGAAAATAAATTATTGCCTACTTGATCAAAACGTCAATTTTATTATCATAAACAAACATGAAACAAAATAAGTTTTCATTTTAAATATTAACTTTTAGCGAAAATGTACTCTGCATAGAAATATAAGTGTACCTGAAAATTCACAAAAACGCCCGCCGCCACCGCCGCCAAAGAATTAAAGATAACTTAATTTCAACCAGTCATGAACCTACCTGTTATATGCATAGGCGTGCCGTGGCCTAAAATCTGGCAGGGGCCAGGCACCGAAAGGTTCAAAACATGCGATGATTTTGTCTTCCGTAAGGTACACCTACTGATCATACAATTTATATAATTTACTAATACATTATATGTTTGTTAATTTATTCTTTGCTATACGCTAATGCATAATGTATTATCAAGTAAACTTCGTGTCTGTGAATACGTATGAGCTGCTACCACATGCATATAATGTGAATAATAAGTATGAACTACACATGAATTATCTATGACCGCTAAGAAAGAACGCTTGTATTAATTATACGGGAATAGAATGGAAATAATTAGATATATAAGACTATTTTTTTGTTTAAAAGCTTAATATATTTCAATTTATACTTGAAGAAGAGGATAGCTTAGTTTCAAAATATCTTTGAAGAAATTGAAAAATATTAAGCTTAGAAAGAAGAAATTGATCTCTTGCTTCAAACTTTTGTTACCTAACAAATCTAGGAGAAGCGAAAATAATTTGCCAAGATGAAGAGTGCTGTAACTTATTCTTTTCGAGCCATTTGGTTTGCAGGGATATCTTTGTAGCCCTAACTACATGTCCGAGGCTAGATTAAATAGCAAAACCTTTGAAATTAGTACTTTTTGCTGTTTTTCGTTTTCATGATCCTCTGGGAAATGTGAGATCCAGACAGTGCTTCTCTGCGAATAATTTAATTTTTTCCCAAACTACATACAAGTTTTATCGCTCACTTAGTAGTGTTTTAACTGTTTCACTCACAAGATCTATCCCATCCCTAAGAGATGCATTTTTAGTTTGGAAATATGTGCTTAACATGTTCGTTATAGAAAGAACACAGTGAAACATAAACAAACTTAGGATTACTGATTGAATGAAAGATCCCAATGAATAAACTGAGTCTCTCAAGCCTCTTTCATAGTCCCATGGCTATCGATCACATGTTTGCAATTGTGAAATCTCATTGACTAACGAGTCGAGCTTAAACTTCTCATTCCACACCTTGTATTTAGACCAACTGCCTCTTGTGGTGGCTTCGAAAAGTTTAGGTATAGTGATTCGATGGCATTGAAAAAAGATTTACACGTTTTGATTGCGAAAAATGTGTCCATCATAATAAGGATAATTTTATGAGCTGCAAATGTGGCTGCAGGGTATTTTATCTTAATTAAGATTTGTACACCACTTTTTTGTCCTGACATGACACTAGCGCCATCATAAGACTGTCCAACAACAGGCAATTTGCTAAGTACATAGCTGTCTAACAGGCTCAAAATTATATTATAACTCCTGAACAATCTACAAAGCTTAAGCTTCGACTGCTCGCCATTTAGCAAATCTGACAACCACGGAGAGTTGTTCCTTTTTGTGGACAATTACTTGGTCTGCCATAATGGATATAAGTCCGAACTCTTTTGTTTCAGCTGTACTATCCTCGCGAACGATTTCAGCAATTATTTTTATTAATTCATTTTGTGTTTTGCCACTACAGTAGTTCGCAGCCTTGTTTTTAAAATTGTTTTCAAAAGTGTAATCATGCTTTGCGAACAATGCACAAAATTTCAAAAAAATTCACGATTATCGCTCTCATCATATCCTCTGAAAGCACGTCTTTGGCGACTGAGACACGACGTAAGGTCGATCGGCTTTTGCAAATAATTTCGGTTTTGTTCAAGCACCATATCACTTACTATCGTCCACGCACTATTAGAGTTTTATTATTGTCGAGTTTTTATTATTGTATGCAATATGTCCTTGAACACATTGTGCATGAATTTTACCATCCGGATAATTTATCTGGATCGCCAAGTTTGGTCGAGCTGAAATTTTAGTGTATTTTTGGTGACAATGGAAATTCATCAGTCATCAGATCATCACGAAATTTACAACACTCATCAATGAGCATAAAAAATAAGTTTCTGTCGTTTTTAAATAATGTCTGGGCAACATTGTAGCTACCATAAGCACGTTAACACAAATCTTTCACACCATTGACTCTCTAGTATTTTTTTCGGCTTTTAGAATAGAATGCAAATGATTGATCAATTTGATACTATATTTATACAGTCAAATCTAAACCTGTAAAATTCCCAATTGCACAAAAATCGCACCGAATTATTTATATTTTTAGTACCTGGAACTTGCATTTACGGTATCTCGCGACCGGATAAAATTCATAGGATATAGCGGTTTTGAGTAGATACGGGTCTGACAAAAGTTGAATGAGTATGATAAAAACCATGTTGTGGCTGTGTCACTATGAAAAAACGCTCGGTGAAATTGAAGTGCTAGGCCCTTTAACTTCCGATGCAGTTATCAAATTATAATGAAATTCACACACATTTAACGTGAGTGTAAACCAAGTAGGTCATAGATAGCATAAAAGTGGCATGGATGCCATTTTTACTTTCCAAATTACTTTGAAAATTGTATTCTATGTTAATTACCTTATTTCCTACCATTTTAATAATCAGACTATTTGTTGTGAAAACCATAATTGCATAAAACGCCAGTTTATAAAAGTGTTTTTATCTAAATACCTGTATATTGCTTAGTTGAAATGAACAGATAATCTTAATAAAACAAGGATTTTCGTCTTTTTTTAACGTCTCCTTTAATCAATTTGCTGATTCATATATATATATATATATATATATATATATATATATATATATATATATATATATATATATATATATATATATATACATATATATATATATATATATATATATATATATATATATATATATATATATATATATATATATATATATATATATATATATATATATATATATATATATATATATATGATGAATTTTCGGCGAAACGAGGTTAATACTAATTTTCTTCGAAAATCAGTATAAATAAAACCAATAAGAGTCAGCAGGCCAAAATAGTAAAACCGCTATATTTTAAGTTTTCTTGCTTAGCCTTTAAGTTAGGCTAAGAATCTACAATGAACATATAACAAAAAAGCATTTTCACTTCAATTCGTGTTTTTTTATTCTGAAAAATAATATTTGCCAAAACACACAGCAATTAACCAGGTTTGTGGGGCTTAATACATTAAGACACTTATTTAGCGTGGAAAAAAATCGTGAATTTTGATTTAGGAAGGGTAAATGAAGGGCTCATTACGTGGAAAAACGTCTATATAATCTAAAGTAGACATTACATTTGTATACAATAAACAAATCTCCTCACGAAAGTTGATATAAGTCAAAGAATTAAAAAGGGGACTTTTCGAGTATTGCTTGTAAGCTGACGAAGATATGGATTGTTAATCGATAGGTAAACAATAATTATCGTGATCAAATTCAATTATAACCGTGATCAAATTCAATTAACTTTACTAAGTAAAATTATATCCATGGATATAAGTCGGAGATGTTAAAATTTGTCACAACTAGCATAAATACAAATGTAATGATTTCCAACTGCAAGTGGTCACGCCAGTCAAGTATGCACTGTGTGCTGGTGTCTGATGAGAAGCAGTGCATACTATCGAAACCACTTTGTCAAAATAGAATTTTCAATGTAGATTAAAATTTTTAATGTTAATAAAAATTTGTTCAATTTTAATCATCCCGCAAAAACAATTCCAATTATTATCTGCTTAGTAACTTGACTAGTGATGACGGCGCCCAACGTGGTATCGGAGCCGCATAAAATAAATTTTGCGTTGATATTTTATGATCCATGGTTTCATTTTCAAGAAAAATGGAATAACTTGCTAAACTAATAAAAACAAAGATCAGTTAGGTGTAGAACTGAAATCCATCCACAGAAAATATTATATAGTATATTTTTAGAAAATTTTCAAGAGAGTCTTCAGGAGTTAATTCGGCATTCTGCTAGATATTTAAGTAAATTTAAATTTAAATTAAACTGAACATATTTTTTTTGGCTACGAAAAACTAAAAGCAGTACATTGTTCATCGAACTTCCACCTTCCAAATCCATCCTCTTAAAGTAAGAAAGAATATTAGGCTGAATTTTTTTGCAAGTATATTTTCACGTGCATAACTAGTCAGTAAGTAAATCAGCCACTACATTCATGAGTTAAAATATAAAACTGTTCAATGAAATTCAGAAATTACTCGCAATCACCTCCTAAATAAATGAGCGTGTCCTGAAACTATCAACATACAACAAACAAATGAGTTAACAAAACTGCAATCTAAGCTGAATCAGCCATGCCCTCGAAACTTCATTTCGAATAGCCATAGTGCAAAGTGCTTGCACTGCAGTCATGTAAATTCTAATTGGTTCTTTTGTATAATTATCGAGCGTTCGCAATTAATTGTTCGTAGACGATAATGATGAAAAGTGGTTCTCTGCAGTGTTTACTCTTCAACAATTAGTTCGGGAAAGTTTTGTCTGTTGGGTGGGTCTGCAAACATACTCGTAAATCGACGCCAAAGGATAATTTATGACTCAACTTGAAAATGTTGCCAGCTGTGAGCTTTACGTTGTACGTTGAATGTTTTGTTTCAAAATTTGAAGTTAGTTGCAATTGAGATCTTAGAACTTATTTCTAATTTTTTTTTTTTCAATAGATGAACGAACCATTGAAAACGAGTACCATTGAAAACGAATCGGAGACAACCCTTATGTGCTTAAAACTGTAACCTTTTCTGTACTTAATTAAAAATTCAATTGTATATTGAAAAGTTGAAACTCCAAAGAGCCAACACAGCCTACAAAAACAATGATCATTCTTCTAAATATTGGTGAAAATCTGTTTTCATAGACATAATTAGTTTGAATCGACAAGAAAATCCTTTCTGTAGTTCATTCGCCACCACCCTAAATAGTCTACCTACAAAGCAATTTTCACTATTTCGTTAAAACTGAATTTGTTCAACAAATCCAAACTCTTTGGTACGTTAACTGTTACGTGAGCAAAGGAAGGTGGAGGATGAAGTTTACAACGTGATTATCAAAAGTTGCATTTGGAATTCTCAGACAAATAGGTGAAAATGGTTTATCCGCAACATTCAAGTAATGGTTGTAGTTGTGAAAATAGATGGAATGAAGCTAAGCAAGGTATTTCGGGTACGTAACGTGTAGTTAGTGAACTGTTTGAGAGATTGTTGTCCATCCGGATTAGAATAGGTGAATTATTTAATGGTAAGATATGAGGAGAATTTTAGTATAAGAGCTTTCCAGTGATGACTGCTTTTGTTGAACAATCAAAGTTTCATTGTTTAATGAATTGAAAGAGAAAATTTAAAGCAGACAAATCTGTATATTTGCTGTCGTCAGAGTAAACAACAATTGGCAAACAAAATAGTACGCGGAAAATTGACTTGAATATTAGAGATGGGCAAAATGCCTCACGACACGTGAGGCATAGCTCTTTCTTACAGTGCAGCGCCTGAAAAAAGCACAGCATAGTCTGTGAGCGAAAGCTTTCGTTTGAATAAACTTAATGAAATGCGAAGCGAACAGTGTACTGAGAGAACGGCGCAATACTGTAAAATACTCTAAAAAAGAGCGATCAGTGGTGTGTCATGAGGCATTTTGCCCATCTCTATTGAATATGACAATAAATCATAACTACATCTTCAGGGTCAATCTTCCCAATATGTAAACTTCACGATAATCTAATCACTTCATCGTCCTAATCAACTATCATTTCCTGTTTTATTACTGCTTGTTCTATCACCCAAAATATTAATTACCTGCATATTATTTATTCTCACACATGTCGAGACGCATTACGCTCAGAAATGATAGGTTCAGTTTTCTAGTTGTCGGAATTCGTTTCGGTGCATTTGAATGGTCGTATACGCCCAAAGCACTTTCGGGCTTGTATTTGTTTGACCAGATGTTGTTTTCTGACCATAATCAGACCAAATGCATTTTCGGGAAAGTATAATTTTCTCTCTTCGGATATTATAATTTAAGACTATTAACGTCAGTCGCCGTCATCAGAAAATGACCCTTGCTTCCACTTCATTGAGAATAGAATTGTCGGGTCACTTTAATGATCAGATTCTTTTGACTTAAACTGAGGTTGATGTAATATTAAAAGTGGTGTATAATGCCGGAATTACATTCTGGCCGAGGAATGCCAAATGACGACAAGTACTGTGTGTAAATGGTCTCCTTGTCTATTCTCGGCTGTTTTTTTCATGGCAAGCACGCGTGTGTAAATGGTTTGCTCGTCGGCTCTTGTTTGTTTTATGAAGGGATGATGATCCTTTTATTGCTGTGCCTGAGTGTTTATGACCGTCTCGTCCGAGCTCGCAGCCGCTGGAAGCGAAGTCGGTTTTATGCATCAAGTCAAAGGGATTCAAGAGGGTAGCATGTGCTCATTTAAATTTTCGAATTTTTCGCCGGGACTTCAAACATGTGTTTGCGTGTCCCAGATTGAAATAACTCAACGCACACCAGGCAGTTGCAATAGCCACAGCCCGTACCTCAGTCATCGTTCACTGAACTGAACAAAACAGCTCACAACTGTCGAAAGATGCATAGTGCAATATCCTAAGTAAACAATTCACCCTATGAAAGGTGCATGGTGTATGGTCCGTGTTGTGTGGTGCAATATCCTAAGTAAACAATTCACCCTATGTCTTGTTGAGTCTCGTCCAATGTCTTGTTGAGTCTTGTTTACTCTTGTGCCCGAGACGCTCGTCCCAGTGTATAAATTCGGCATAAGATGCTTTGAACGGATGTTCATTGATGATGTAACGTCTGTGGGAAACGGGTACAGATTTTGGCTAATAGGTTAGATAACAAACAGGTTAGACTAATTTTTAGGCATTAAATTATCGGAGTTATTAAAATTGATATTGAAAAAAATATATATCCTCGAATAGAGCTTTGTCTCATTTACTTTCAATAAATTTAATTCTGAGCCAAGTTTTGCTTATATGGATGAAGTCGTTGGGAAAAATATTTATATGAAAATTCTTCAGTTGCAACGTTTTGCGCTTCAGTATATAACACACCCCGCATTGCCAGAGTCAATGTGTTGCGTATTTTTCCCAGAACACTTGAGTCCCAAATTGGCGAAACATTTTTCAGTTTTTTAACACCGCTTTCCTTCTACACTTTTCATCACCCAATCAAATTGCACGACCCGAATGCAACATATTCTTTCATAGGCAGTGTTGCCAACTTTTTTCCAGCCGTTGTAGCTAGATTTGAGGGAAAAAATAGCTAAAAATAGCTAAAATGTTCACTTTGTAGCTAAAAAGTGTAGCTAAATTCAACAATAAAAAACTCAAGGTTCTGGAAAACAGTTTTCTTAAGCTAATGTGTATAATTGATATGGAAAACTATTGGTTGTACATTGTATTATGAGTAGTTTATTAATTTAACAGTATAAAAGAGTATAAAAATCGTTGAAGAGCTTATTAAGCTCAACAGAATTCTATTCTATTTTTTTATTCATGATAGAAGTATCCTTTAAAATGGGTTGAAGAAATAGGAGATATAAAAGGTTTTTGATTGTTATACTCCTTGTAAATCATTTTTGCTAAATAACATTCTTCTGATGTTTGGACTGTGCTGAAGTGGAGTTTTAGCCATAGTTATTGGTTAATGATCCTTGATACTGATCCCGTTATTGACAACCACCTCGTTTACGAACTCCGTATCATCTTCAGAGGAATTTAGAGAACCAATTATAAATTTCTGCAGGTAAAAACTTTAAGGTTTGGGGAAAAAACGATCCTTAAGCTACAGAAACTGAAACCTGAACGGAATGACAAGCTCATCTTATTAATATTAAAAAAGGATTTTGAGGGCTTAATTTTTTAAATACACCGTTATTGACTCCGACCATAGCACTTGCTTTGTCTGTCATATTTGTAATATTTAGGATGTAGTTTTCTAAGCACGTGTTTATGGCAGTAGTATTACTATCAACAGCTCCCTTTTCTAGCTCTTTCAAGTAAATTGTAATAAATTTTTGCTAAATATCACTCAAATGTCCGTAGACTCGTCAGTTAAAATACTGGAAATACAGTTATCAAAATCTGCCTTCAAATCCGATGTGAAGTATGGAACTCAGAAAATATAGTCTTTATTTTTCGCTGTGTTGAAAAACTCTACAAAATGAAAAAAAAAACATAGCTAGCACAATTCTAACGTTTGATTTTACTACTGAGCACGATTTCTAATGTCTTCTAGAGTTGTGCGAACACTTTGTCTACGTTTTATTTCAATTTTATGTCTACGCCTGAATTTTTTGGTTCTTGTCTTCAAATTTAGGCAGATAATGTGTATTCTATATTAAACATTTTTCGTTTATCTTATCTATTTTAGTTTATTCCTAATGAGTTAAAACTCATGGTTTTTCTTCGCACCGAACAAAAGAAATAAAACTGTTCGTAAAAGATTATTATTGTTCTATGCCTAGAAAGACATAGTACATAGTAGTAGTACTATTGTACTACCCAAAGCATTGGCGATTACCTTAAAATTTGAAGAATTTATTTTTAAGCACTGAGTGTTTTAAATATTAATAAACTAGTGTAATTTAATGCAATCAAAGCAAAAATTTAAATTATCTATAATCTATAAATTTGTAGCTAAATTTGTAGCCAATAGCTAAATGAAAAATTACGTAGCTAAACAGGTTCTTTTTGTAGCTAAATCTAGCTACAAAATAGCTAAATTGGCAACACTGTTCATAGGTTAATACAAGGGAAATATTTTGTCTGATTTATTTGTTTCACTACACTTAGATTATGTACGAGTATGTAAACACGTATTACTTGTCGAACTTTTGTCCAGTGGAAAATTGAAAAAAAAACTTTGGTCCGCGTTCTTGTTTGCGCGTTGGTATAAAGTGATCTTAGGTTCGTCTTAAATTCAACGAAATTGACTGATCTCGTGACAGATTTGGGCAAGGTGTTATACAATAAATACTAAAGCCTGCTGAATGAGATCCATTTTAAATTGGTTAGATCTTACTTTGTCAATTGCAAGACTAGTTGCAGATCTGCTGATTAGTAACTATGTTGCTTATCTTGCCTACACTTTTTATGCCACAATCTCATTTCAATTGTTTATTAAGGTTACTGTAAATTAATTTTGTTTGCTCAAGTTTCATTATTTTCTGAACATCTAATAAGTCTCTGATTACAATTGAAGTTGCGGTTAGAAAAATATAGTTGCATTTCAAATATTGTCTTGTTTGATTTGGAAACCATGCAATTCCTATTAAGTCAATATTTTGCAAAAATCTAATCCATGGGATGTATTAAAAGTACTTATACTACTTATATCTTCTCGAAACTTCGTACCTTCACTCAGAAAAATATTCGTATTTTTTAAGCAAAAAGGAACGCATTATCAAAGAAAATTGGTAACGGTTCTGCGCCAAAGAAATAATTACTCAGTCGCAAGAAAGGAATTTATGCCCTGGGTAAAATTTGGTATAGTTTCAAGGAAATGTTGCCATAAATCTGGCAACAATCGGTTCTCGTACCATCACCGAAGTAAAGCAGTGTTGATCGTGGCTAAAAAAAACTACTTAGATGGGGAACTGCTTGAGAACATCACATTTCGTTGGGACGCAAAAACTGTCCCTCCCTTCATTTCAAAAGCGCAGCTTTCGTGAATGGGAATGAAAAAAATAAAACAAAGTGAAAAAAAAAAACATTTTCACATGCCAAAGTAATATGTTTTGACCTCAAAAAATATGGAAACTGCAATAATTAATTTTTTTTGACAATGCCGAAGCTCAGGCTATTACCTTTTGAAGCGAATGCTTGGCTATTGCGGTAGGGAGACACATATGGGAGAAGCCGATATCAGTTACTCACTTATTATTTTTTATGTACCATTATGTATGTACCACATTTTTTTTTCTTATTTTCTGAAGCGCTACACTGAAAAAACACATGGTGCCAGACGCCATAATATATGGACTTCTGGCGCCAAGTACAAAGTCGATTTGGGGATTGTGATAAAATATAGCGCCACACGCCATAGTACATGGCAAAAAGTACATAGGAGCAGACGCTATGCTTATAGCCCTCCACGCCATGTACTATAGTCCTCCACGCCATATACTATAGTAGTACATGGCATGGAGGACTATAGTGCACGGCGTAGAGGACTATATTACATGGCGTGGAGAACTATAGTACATGGCGTGGAGGGCAATGAGCATAGCGTCTGCTCCTACACTCAGAAAAATGTCACTTTTTTCAGAATCACTTTAAATCAAAAGTTGATATCACTTTGAAATAAAAAGCGAACCTTGTACGAATTCCACTTTATTATAAAAAATTTCTTTTCAAATGAAAATTTTTCATCATTGAGTTAAAAAGAAAACGTATATGGCGCCAAATCATATTTGAAAATTTTTGAATCAAAAATGTTCAAATATGATTTGGCGCCATATACGTTTTCTTTTTAATTCAATGATGAAAAATTTTGATTTGAAAAGAAAATTTTTATAATAAAGTGGAATTCGTTCAAGGTTCGCTTTTTATTTCAAAGTGATATCAACTTTTGATTTAAAGTGATTCTAAAAAAAGTAACATTTTTCTGAGTGTATGTACATTTCGACATGTACTATGGCGTGTGGCGCTATATTTTATCACAAACCCCAAATTGACTATGTACATGGCGCCAGAAGTCCATAAATTATGGCGTCTGGCGCCATGTGTTTTTTCAGTGTAGTTACTTATAAAAAGATAGTTACTTATCAAGTATAGTTACTTATTAAGCAGTTGGATCGCTAAATTGTTTTAATTGCAAATCTGGTAACTTTTCCTTTACTTTTTGAAGATAATCTCTAATCTAAAGGTCCAAAGTTCGATCACTTTTTGAGTCAACTGGGGCCGTATATTGTCTATAACGCGAGTTATGTTGGCTTCTAAAGGGTCGATCATCGCTGGTTTGTCCGCGTAGATCAATGACTTCACGTATCGCCATAAGAAGTAATGCAACGGAGTCAAACCACACGATCTCGGTGGCCAATTGATGGATCCATTTCACGAAATAATGCCGATGGCTGCAGTCACTGTGTGGTCGTTTTTTTGAGATCACATCTTTTTCACACCCATTTTTGAACAAAAACTTATTTATCAACGTTCTGTACCAGTAGCCATTGACAGTAAGATCCTCGTTGTGTTCACATTTGGAGAAATATGGCCCTATGATCCCACCAGCAATCCCACCAGATGTGGCAATGAATGCTCTAAATTACTCTGAACAAAACTTTCGCGTAGAACAGAGATTCTTCTTCCAGTTGACGCTGTGTTTTCTCCCTGTCTGCTGTTCTGGTCTACTTTTTTCACCTGTCTCTGTCAGGTGGAATTTTCCCTACTTTTTGGAAACATGCAATCATCATACCTATTCATAAAACAAGTTATGAAAATATCGTAAGCAACGTCAAACTTTCATATGTTGCTAAACTATTGCAAGTGACAATCAATAATGTTGTGGTGTTTCATAGAAAATCAATATGATTTCCTTTCCAAAATAGTTTCATGGAAGGCAAACCCACAACTACCAACCTGTTAGAGTTTCCAGTTATTCCATCAATTGAAGCAGGACTTCAGGTAGATTGCTTTTATACGGACTTCGCGAAGGCTTTTGACAAGCTGCATCATCATACATTGTTGTGTAAACTATCTTCTTTTAACTTTCTCGATACTTTTTGAATAATATTCCCTTAAGATATTTTGACAAAGTTGGCTTTAAATTTTAGCGATCACATTAATGCCGGCTTAGTGAAAGGATTTGTGTAGAGGTGATCTAAGGAGTTTCATGACATATGTACATTTAACTGAGACATTATTTTGTGTTTTAGTTAGGCCGATACTCCAGTATGACTGTGTACAGTGCCTTTTCAGCAGGTATGTCCCCGTATCGAGTTCATTCAGAAAAAGTTTCTACAGTTTTTTTTACCTGAATTTACTCGCCCATATCCTCTACGCATGGTTCCTTGCATTAATCTTATTACGCTACTGCCAGTTGGAGCGGGGAAGGCGACTGAGAGAAGGCGAAGTGCGGGTGGTCCAACAAATCTGCACCACAGTAGATTGGCGATGGCCAATCTGCTTCAGCACCTTAGTCTGGATAACGCCGACATCGCGCTGATACAGAAATGGCTTCTGTATTAGAATACGGTTTGTGGATTAGGCGCGAGTCCCAATGTATTCCAGCTAAAAGGTAGAGACAAGATAAGGTCTTACATTGTCGCCAAAAAAGATGTTAATGCAATCTTGATTCCGCAGCTTTGTGAAGGTGATACAACCACTGAAGAGAATCGCTGGTGACAGCACGCAGCGGTGCCTGCTGTCGGCGGTCTCTCTACCATACAACATGGATCTCATCAGACCTGGAAGAGTGCCAAAAACGGCTGTGGCGACTGGTGCTATCATCGCCTGTGACGCAAATGCTCACCATGAAATATGAGGAAGCATCAAAATAAACGGCAGAGGCAGGTGTTTGCTAGAATTTCTTACGTCAACCAACCTCCATATCGTCAATATAGGTAACAAACTTACACTTATTACTAGGAACAGGGCTAATATAATTGATATTACCCTGGCAACTCCAAGTATAATATAAAATGTCCATAGCTTGCAGGTTTCTAACATGTCGTCGCTCTCGGTCCACCAGTGGTTATGTTGAAATATCGGTAGTTTTAAAAAGTTCCGACTCCGAGAACAGAACAATGGGAAGTTTACTCAAGGAAAACAAGTAGACACCTCAGGGCACTACACGACCAAGATCTGGCGAGTCCAGTACGATTAGGAGCAGGTGAACCGATTATCGGGAATCTTAGTGTCAGATCTCAAAGACGTGTGCCCGGAAAAGCAAGTAAGCAAAAACGCCATATTATGGTGGAATGACAAACTTAAAGAGGCTAGAGGTTGCACACGAAGGGTGTTTTACAAAGCAAGGCGGTCCGGAAACGTTGAAGACTGCGATCAATACAAGCAAAAGTTGTTCTTCTTACAAAAATAAAAAACAAAATTGACGAGGCAAGCGCGAACTCTGTGAGAATTTTGAAGAAGGTACAGATGCTACTAGAGTCAGTAAGGTCATAAGCGTAACTCCTTGAGAATCAACGTTTCCGCGAAGGGAAAACGGGCAAGAATGCCTGAAAATGCTACTGGAATCACACTTCTTGGAATCGGCTTACACGGCACCGCGTGGTGACCAACCTGTCGGCCGTCCGCATAGCTGATCAAAGAAGTAGTAGATGAAATCAAGACTGAATGGGCACATTCCGACCTTACAAAGCTACAGCAATTGGTGATTTATCGCCCATCATACTTCAAAAAGTAAACAAGACCATCATCCCTATCCTGCAGCGTAATTTTACAGCAAACCTCCACCTCGAGGTAGTACCCGAGCAATAAATCAAAGCTAGGGTAGTCTTCATTCCAAAATCTGGCCGGTTGAATCATCATTACGTGAAGGGCTTTATACCAATTAGGTTAACATTGTTTCTGCTTAATATACTAGAGAGCTCTTGATGTGCTGATGAAAAAAATTAGCACATCAAGAGCCTGATTGATGTTACGAGACTCTGCGTTGAACAACACGCGTATCTATGTAGTGGACAGGTCAGTAGAGACAGCATCACATAAAGTTTTTGCTAGTAAACAAAATCCTTACAGCAAAAGGAATTCACGTTGGCGCCTTCTTAGGCATTGAGGCGACCTTCAACAATGTCACTGCCGCAAGTATCATCGCTATATTGAATGGAAAGTCCAATGCTCAGGTAACCTGAGCATTGGACTTTCTCAAAAACCGGCAAATTAAAACCACCGTTTTGAAGGCCAAAGCGGAGAGAATAGTCGGAACCGGAACACCACAAGGAGCCCATTAGTATTGAGCCCATTAGCGTTGAGCCCATTAGCGGAACATTAACCAAACCAACGACGTTTTGTGTCGACAGCAGGACAGCCATTCTCGCTCTTGCGTCTTACAGATGTTCTTTAAAAATTGTAAACGCTTGTAGATTGGCTCTTAATGAAAAGGCACGGCAAATTCCTATTCGGATTATGTAGAAGAAGCCGATGAAGAAGCCGATGAATCAGCGCGCAAAGGCTCAGGAGCTAGCAATAGCCCCTGCATCACTGTACCGTGGTCAATCGCTGACACCACAAGCAAACTAGATGCTGCCATATAGGCCAAACTAAAATCCGAATGGGAAAACAGGATGGACTGCAGGGTAGCCAGGACGTTATGGCCGTCACCTGATCTAAGCAAATGCAAGAAATTACGCAAGCTCAGCAGGAACTGCTCGAGAGCGACGGACGGCTTCCTCACAAGGCGCTGGCTTACCGCATCTCACGCGAAAAAAATGGGACTGACATCCAGCAATATATGCAAGAGGTTCGGGATGGAAGAGGACGCCATGGAGCACATTCTCTGGGATTGCCCAGTTCTTTGATTTTTGGTTCTTACCACTTTCAAGAGACTTTCAAGGCAGAGGTGACTCATGGAGGTGACTTGTACCGTCACGTTGAGTAAACTGATTCAGTTTGGCGAAGCGGTCACTTGGCAGCTCTAACAAGCCAGCGGAGGGTGGCAGCTACGCCTTCAATGAGCCCGATTGGTCCATAAAAAGAAACTTCAATAGTGTTTACAATAAATTCAACTTTAATTGTTGATCATCTTTTAAAAGCTGAAAAAATAGTACTCTTTGATGACTTTTTTGAAATGTTTTTCATATTTATTAATGTAGGTCCTAATAGTTTGTACTGGAATGAACTAATAATAGTAAAATAATATAAAAATAAAGGGTAAAATGACAATTGACAAAAGGCAGAGGTGTTCAGCCCGTCAAATTTCTTAAGTTAGATTTTGAATTAGAAACAAGAGTGGAACTGTTACTAAGAAATTAGTTATAAATTGAAGCTTAAGGAAATTTCTGGTTCAAATTTTCGGCAGAAATCAATATAAATATATTTACTAAACCAAAAGGTTTCACTAAAAAGATCATTTTCATTTTACTTACAATAGCACATTTCGAATATCAAAATCCAACCACTCTCTTTTCCTTTTATCGCAATCCTTGCTTTAGACAAATCACTTCTTATCAAAATTCAATTACTCTGGCATGATAAACAATTTCTCATCTAATGCAATCGAAATTTCAATTGGTTTTGCTACATTAACACGCACCCCTTTGCACTTCAATGTTTTACGACTGGCCGCCGACAACAAACCATTTGTTCCAGACCACAAGTACCGTACATACTACTGGCAAAGGAAATGAACACATCAAGAACGAATTAAGAAAATCGAAAAACTCATAAAACGGTTAATGTGAGAATATGTATTACCAGAAAAGTGGTTAAGTCATCGATAGAGTGGGCAATATCACAACACATATCTCGAGTAAGACCATAAATTCAAATTTGTGTTTATTCAAAATGATGTCAACTTTGGACTCGGTGAGAAGATAACGATTGAAACTGGAGAATGTGAAGTTAGGGGATAAGAATCTATTCGTGAGGGTGCATTATGGATTTGAATGTTGTGGTGTCGGTTACAGTGGAAGAAGTGTGATCGTATTCAGTTTGTATTTATCATTGAAGAAGTAAGGTGAACTGATCAGAATATATGTGTGCTATCTGATTAATTTCTATGCCCAATTTATGGAAAATAAATAAATAATTCGAATGAATCATGTATCTTTTTCAGTTAAGAACAAGTTATATCATCGTTTTTACCATTATCAGCATGCTTAATCAACAGAGAGGTATTTTACAAAAGAATATGTTGAATAAATGAGTTAATAAAAAAACTAAAAAAAATCTTAAAAATATTTTACTGTTATTTCGTATTTAATACAAATATCTGTATATGATACATTTCTTGAAGTAGTCACCACTGTAATTCACTCTGGGTCCTCTGAACTGTGCTGCAGCTTCATCTCAATACACATCATTTATCGTGCTATTGTATCTAAATTTTGAATGCGACAAAGATGCACACTCACTGAGTAAATAGATTATGCGAGTTTCGTGGGCCTTTCTTTCCCTTTAAGTAGAGGAACCAGAAAAGAGCGTTTGAAAAATAGTCGGCAGGCTATTAGGATTTCATTTTGTATGAAAGCCTATATTAAATTCAACTGCATGGATATAGATCGAGGGTCACAAAATCACCGACTTATAATTTCTGTATTTTCGATTGGGTCGCGTGAGTATCTAGTTTTTGTTAAGCTGATGTTGGGTGATAGCTTTTATACAGTGGGTGACTATAAGTTGGTTTTTTCAAAGAAATTTAGTTATCATCAATATTAATTCTTCCTGTAAAATGATCAGATTTACCATCATGGCATTTTCATATACATCTAAAGTAATTTCTTCATAAAATGGTTCATCGATATCTGATAGGAAGAGATTATCATTTCAAAGTCTATGCTAAAATCTTGAGAAAATTTCAAGTAGAACTTTACATAATTTCCTGTTCTCCCTTTGAATTAATTGATTCATGGTTTATAAAATGAGCTCCATCTAAAAATCAATCGTCTTAAGTACGAAATCCCTACGACTAATCAATATTTATTACTTTGCTGTGACTAATCGCATTTAGCTCATTAGTCATTCAACAACTATTGAAAATCTTTCAAATCAAATTCAAGATACATACCTGTTAATATACCCTGTCCGAATAAAATTATTAAATACTGTATTCTATCTTTGAAAACTATCTTCCCACCCCAAATACGAAGGGATGTCGATGATACATAAATTTTGGTCCAATGGGATGTTTGATATGTGAAAAACCGGCTTTGTGAGACCCTTCTATAGGCCTAAACACACAAGCAATAACCGAAAAGTCGATGCCGCACAGCTATTAAACCACTTAAATTGAATAGATAAATCAAGGGTCGAATAAACTGCCAACACGTATCGAAGAAGTTGTGAAAAATATTTCGCAAAAGAACTTAACTCCAGCTGGTGAAAAAATGATATCACTTAAGATTGTTTTGAATGAACTCTTGACTTGGATTTTTAGCATAACAATCTCCCAAAGCAGATTATTGTGGTGAAAATCATAAATTCCTTGAATATATTCTCTATGTAATAGCAAACATTTATTTCGTAAAACTCACCTTACGATACCCTCCCATACATTCCACTCACTCACCCCTTCCGACCGATCTTTGTTTTCAAAAAACCAAAACTGGGCCTATGTAAGTATCTGCATGGCCAAGCACATTTTCTGTATCGCCCGGTATCATGAGTTGAGTATCTGAGCCACGTTGTTGAGTCACACACGCACAAAGGGACGCAAAAAAATCTAGGTTCAGATATTTTGGTGTATCGCTTCGAGGAGAAGTCAGCCTAGAGTGGCCTGGGTAGGCCTGTCTTCCAAGATCGAAAAAGAATCCGTCAGTTTTGGGCTGTTTGCTGTCGGGTGAAGAAAAGGTCTCTTCTTTGCGATACAATAGTTATAGCACGAGAACGTCTACGTTAGAACGTCGTAGCTGCAGACCGGCTCGAGAAAATCGAAGAGCCGCACGCAGAAAAAAATCTAATTTAACGAGTGATTGACGTGCACGCGGTATCTTTAAATTAAGTTTGCCTCCAAGATGCCCTGTGCGGCTAGCAAAAGCTCCACAGAATCTGCTGGGGACGACCACGATCGGACGACGATAATTGAGGTTTTCGAGAACGGTACGCTAATGGGTGCCGTAGTACCTGAACCCCTTCAATCTATCGCGGATTCGGCAAATCGCAGTTCGGTGATCACGCTAACAAGTGCTATGTTGAATTTTCATTCGAACGGTGGTGTTGTGACTTGTGATAATAACACGTCCATGTCTTCCGGGGATAATTGTAGTGTGCTGGCTGGTGATGCGCCAAATAATACGAGTTCGATTAGTGGGATGCTAAGTCAAGCGGAATACCTGAACTCGAGTGATACCTGCTCGTCGACGCTCGAATCGAACGCCCGGCGTAATTCGAAACGATCTTCGTCGCAGAGGAAATCGAAAAAGTGCGCCGGTCCTGCTGAGATTTTTGTGAATCCTTGCCCGCCGCCCTATACGACAATCTGTGTAGAAGCGGGGGTCGGTGGAGCGGGTAATCAACCTAGTGCAACAGCGGCTGGAGCGGCAGTAGTTTCGGTGTCGGCAGGATTCGAGAATCCGATTGGATCATATAACAGCGGACATCTGACGGTGCAGCTTCCTGTGATGCGCAGGTAAGTTGTCAGGATTCATTCAGATGAATCATCATGATTTGTTACAGAGATCAAATTGTAGTTCTTAATCGATCGGACTCAATTTTTCAAAGCGCCTAATGAGCTTGAATTTCCTAAGATTTCTTATGAGTTTCAAAATACATAAATATCTTACACGCGTAATAGATATCTATCTTGGTTTTTGAAAAAAACACCGTAGTCACTGTACCTTCTAAGAACTGAGATACGATTGAGTACCCATTCACGAGAAGGAGAATACTAGGTCGTTAAGTGGATTTACTACGTACAGCTACATCGATACGAGAAATTTGGCGCTAATATTGCCCATTAAATCGTTTTTGACGGACACGCATTAGACCCCAAAAGCCACTGATGAGCTGTGATTCATTTCGTGCTGAAAGTATTTATTACCTGAAGATTACTATACATAGATAGTTTCATTGATTACTGAAGACTCTCATCGTTGGAGTCTCTACGTTCCAGATATTAAAGTTGATTTAGAAGATCAGCATGGGGCTATGTGCTGGTACTCGTAATTAGGTTTTGTGACCATAAGTCATACAATCATATTCTTTGTATGCATGCGTATCATCAGTGATGCATTAAATATTGATGTTTCTGGCTGGACTCGATACGCAAAGAAGAAAAAGTTAAAGCATCTATTACGACGACGCTTAATTCTAAAGCAACTCAGAATAACCTTAATTGAGTGTGATTTAGATGTAGCTAATTTTCTCCAAGAAACCTTTTTTTTATTGTGAAAACCTTTCGAACTACAATTTGTTAATCTAAATGATGATGTCTGCGTACTTTTTGCAGTTTTTTCACTCCAAAGAAAGCTACATAGATTAGTGAAAAAGTTCCGACAGTATTTTGATTTCAGTGAGACGCTGTTTTGACAATATTTTAGGAGGCTGCAGTTATCTTTCGTTGCAGAAAGAGTGTTGTTTTTACGATAATGCTCTTTAGATCGTGTTACTTTTTGCTTGTTATACCCCGTCCAGACTACACATACTTACGTATGCGCATACATAAGTATGTGCAAAAGATGGTCCACACTGCAACGATATCTGCACATACATTTTACCCTTGCCACAAAGTACCCATCAAATCAATGAAAAGTATGCGCTAATGATATGTTTGTACATACATTTTCGAGCAATAGCGCATACAATTGTATGCGCATACATAAGTATGTGCAAAAAACGGTCCACACTTGAAATTAGTACATACTTTTGTATGCGCATACGTATGCAGATACAAAATTATGGGAAAACTACTGGTGTAGACCGTTGTTTCCACATACTTATGTATGCGCATACAATTGTATGCGCTGTTGGAAAATGTATGTGCATACTTATCATATGCTCATACTTGTTTTATTCAGAGATGAATGAATCATTCTGAATCATACAGGATTATCAATTTCATGCTTGAGAAAGTAAACTTGAAAAAATAACAATATTCGGAGAGTGATGTAATTTTCACTTCATTGTAAAGATTTATTCCGGAATATATTCTTTTTATTTCCGGATTATTCACTCCTTCTTTCCATAGAAATATAGAAGTACCTGAAAATTCACAGAAATAAGCCTGAATTGCATTGCCATGCAGTGCAGTGCACTGATATTTACAGCTCATGTAATTGCATATGGCAATTTACATTAACTGCAGTGTATTGCACTACACTGCATCGTTTAGGCTAATATCTAAAAACACTGCACACTGCATCGGTTGACATTTATTTGAAAGTAGTTGCCCGGGCACAAACCATTTAAATTGAGGCGGAAATTCCATTCCAGGCATTAAATTGTAAATGGACGAAAAACAGATGCAGAAAATCTAAATATTTAACCTCCACAAATTAATTTGACATTAATTATCAGAACACTGCACTGCTTCTAATGTGTTTTGCAATGTGTGCACTGCTTCGGCATTGCGCTGCACTGCATGGTAATGTAATTCAGGCTATACTCACAGCCGCCAAAGACTTAAATACGTCCTAATTTAACATAGCATCAATGCCTTCTAGAAGTACGGGCCGTCAGGCTACGTAATCGTTCTCGCCGTGACGTCATGAGTTTAGGAAATTTGACATTTCCACGAGGCAGTGCCGATGTACACGGAGATTTCACTTGCGGTTTTTTGGTTAAAATATGAATAAAACCTTAGTTTTTTGTGCGTGGACGCGTTATAATAATAATATTTAGTCATTACGTACACTTTGTACCAATTATTTGTATCGCGACAGTAAATCGACACGAACCATCACATAACCTATCACCAACCGATAAACATTTCGTAGCAAATTTTCCACATTATACCGCACGCACCGCATTAATTTGTGTTTTAGCTGTTCACTGGCACTGTTCCGCCTAAACCACTTTAGTTTTCATTTCACTCACTTTAACACAACCCGTACAATTAACATTTTCCCGCGGACGTCCCATAAGACTACGTGTGTTTTTCGCGACATTTGTCCCGATGCTCTGACGTCATCATTCTGCATTACGGCCCGTACATCTAGAAGGCATTGATAGCATTGACCTAGTACATCTTCATCCTGCGAAAATTTCTGCTCGATCGGATCGACACGACACCGTTCACGAAGTAATGTTACTTCGCATTCTGTTTGTCGTGTTCTGTCTCGTAGTCTGAACTATTGGCTTCCACTTACTCTTGTATATGCTGATGTTTGCGCATACAATTGTATGTGCGGTCTGGACGTCTTTATATGTTTGCACATACTTTTGTATGCGCATACATATGTGTAGTCTGGACGGGCTATTAGATCGGGTTTAGGTTTTGTCACTCAAAATGAATTGAAGGCATTTTTTGTTATCGAAATAAATGACTGGGTTTATTTTATTTATTAATTTGTTAAATTTGAGGCTATGAAAAAAGGATGAGACAACTTACAAATATATTTTGTACGAATATCTTGTGATTATTAACTGAGTATCATCGTTGATGACATATTCTACAGAAACTTTTCCCCCAAAGGGCCAAACATTCTAACAAATAGTACAAAGGTGTATTGTTTATGACTGCGGACGCATTTCCGAAACAAGCATTTATAATATTTTTGGTATTAAAAGAGAGTTGTACTGCCCTGCTTAGCACAAACGTTCTATCTATTTTATCACTTTCGAGATATTCAGTGATTTGTATTTTGATTTGTACTGGAGATATATGAAGAGGACATTTTTCAAAATTGATTTTAACAACCATCCACAAAAGATAGGTTTTTCAAATTTTGCAGAACGGTATAAAAAAGCGTGTCGTTTTCGAATCTGGCGTTAACTAAAAAATGAGGAAAATGTAAATAGAACGTTTATGCTAAGCAGGGCAGTGTACAGTACATCACTGCATAATGAATTGATAATTAGATTGACAATGTTTGTAAAATATAGATGCATTAATAGAACATCCATAGGCCGCATAAATTCTGGTATGTTTGATGATTTTGTATATTTTATTATTTATCTTAATTTTGTTCAGCAGTAGCTTCATATTCAATTCCAGTTAAAACGGCAAGTGTCGGCTTATCCGTCCGTTTAATTGTTCTTAATCAATTCATAAATGTATTTTTTGTAGTTAACATTTTGTTGGTGAAACTGTGATTGAATAAATAAATAAATAAAAAACCTGCGTAGTTCAATTCAATCAAATTCTTGGACCAGACTCTCCACTACGATGCAGCTCATATGTATTTAATGGGTTTATTCTTAAGCAAGGTTGGCACTGAAAAGCAGAATGATCTGAAACAGACATATTAAAAAATCGAAGGCCCTTTATCATCTAATCTACAAGAAACCAAAAAAGATACCATCATATCTTGAATCATTCCAAGTGCTCTGTAGAGTTGGAATCTGAAGAGCCTTAGAATTCCGTTGCCATTTTTCTATAGCTCAAGCAATAGCAGTATCTATAACAATCGCAACAAAATGATTTCTCTGAGAATAGTATGCATCTCTAAAATTTTTCAAAGGTAAACTGCTCTCACTCACTTCCTTAGACTAGATCATGAGAAGAATCAAGTTTCATGAGAAGAATCAAGTTTAAGGAAGTTTAGTATTGAAGAAAATCCTATAATGTCCGTTTTAAAAATGATAAAAGATCTAATGTCTGCTGAGATGAGAAGAATTATTTTGAGCTCGCCGAAGACCAAAAATTGGTGAAAATCATCCATAATCCTAAATGCGTAAACTATTCTGTACAAGCCCATGAACGGCTTACTAAAAAAATAAGAATATCTGAAAAATTTCAATTACGGTAACAACTCGTTTGTGTACTATCAACTTGCATCATTCCAGTTTGACAGTTTGATTGTAAGGAAAGGCACAGCCCCTTAAGAAACCAAAAAAATTTATAGACAAGAAGGGAAAGTGATCACAGATTAATAACCATTATAAAATTCTTGATTCATATTGGTAATCGCCTTGAACATAGCTCTAATTCCGCACATTTAGTGTATTAGCTAGCTTTGTTTTGATGAATCTCTTTGACTTGCTGCCCTTATTTAGTAAACTGTTTGTAAAAACAGTCTGTTGAGATTTTATCAAAAAATCAAGTGTCTAATGCCGTATTTCCAGTTCAATTAAATTCTAGATGTTCCACGGAATTTATAGCTCTGGACATCGAAAAAAACTTCCGACATAGTCTGTTCTAGCGATTTCTTCTAGCTTTCAACATGGAATCCATTAAAGACCTAATGAAGTTTTATTGGCCCTCAAATGTGATAGAATCCAGCTACTTGCATTTATAACATCCCTTATATTAGTAAGATTTGAAATATGATCAAGTACAGGGTGATTCATTATGAGGTTTGGTTTTTAATCTCAAATAAAAGGCATTACGTTGAAATCTATAGTAAAAATTTTATTGTGAGTCAAAAGAACAATCTTTGACGTTTACTTTAAAGATTATCTAATTTAAATGCTGACCGCTACTATGCCGTAAATAGTCTATCCTGAGGTTCCAATTTTGGACGACGCGTTCCAGCATAGCGACCGGTATCTCGAGAATGACACGAGTAATGTTGGCTTCCAAAGCGTCGACTGAAGCTGGCATAGACCAGAGACTTCGTGTAACCCCAAAAAAAATAATCTAAAAGTGTGATATCACACGATCTAGGCGGCCAATTTACTGGTTCAAAACGTGAAATCAGGTTCTCACCAAAATGATTTCTCAATAAGTCCATTGTTTCTTTCGCTGTATGCAAAGGAGCGCCATCTTGTTGAAACCAAAGTTTACCGATACCACGGGCTTCAATTTCAAGTAGCGAAAAATCCGTTATCATGGTTAAATAGCGCTCGCCATTGACGCTTACGTTCTGACCGGGCTCATTTTGAAAGAAATATGGACCGATGATTCCACCGGTCCATAAACCACACCAAACTGTGCATTTCTGTGGCTGTAGTGGTAGCTGTTGAAGCTCTTCAGGTTGGTCGTCAGCACAAATACGGCGATTCTGCTTATTGATGTATCCATTGAGCCAAAAATGCGCCTCATCACTGAACAAAATTTCGTGATAAAACAGCGGAATTTCATTGAGCTGATTCAGAGCCCGTTGTTGCAGTGTAAGTCTTTCCATGATGATATGTCAAACAACACTGAATAAAAGTTACATTACAATTTGGCAGGAGACACGCGTAATATTTCAAAAAAAGCCTATTGAAAATCAAACCTCATAAAAGATCACCCTGTATATCTTCACCAGGTTGAAATTCATTAAAAAATTGTATTCCAAGGAAATATTGTATGAAATTAAGTTGCCCTTACATAAGCTATGTCCGTCTAATGTTGTATTGGAACTCTGACGGTATTTTAGACTCAAGTCTAATGACAATAGTGCTGTCAAGTGCCAAATTTGCAACACTATTTTAGTTATCAAATTAAAAAAGGTCACTGTAATAGTAACTGTTAATGTGGCTCACAGTAAGTGTTCCATTTTGAATTTTACAAAGTAATGCAATTCTGAGAAAGTTAGAGAAGTCAAGAAGTGGTTCGGCAGCCACAAACGGCACGGTATTGCAAGTATGTAGGCATGGCTTTCGAAGGACAGCACTGGGAAGTGTAACCGCACCCACCGTATTCACCAAAAATTTTGGGCTCTGATTACCATTTGTTCGGATCCATGGTTGACGATTCATTTCTTTCGAAAGAATCGAAATTGAGCCAAATAATTAGATTGTATTCGAAAAGTTACTCCTACAAAACCTACTTTTGCAGCCCGTAAATTGCCACAAAAATGGGCAAAGATTGTAGTTTCAGATGGATCATTCTTTGAATAATTTTTCATTTTATTGCTTAAATAGAAAAACATATTTTCTTCTCGAAGAATATTGCGGGTATTCCGCCTTCTTTTTCAGTGTCTATTGGACCGGCAGGAACTTAAACTTTTGCTTGCTAGACGTCTACGACTACTTTTTCACTCCAGAATAGCAGATCATATAAGTCAAATACATAGAAGTATTAAATTATGATCGCTTTTTCCCTTCTTGTCTATAATATAATAAGCATATTTTGCGGATGCCCCGGAAGCTTTGTCAAATAGAATTGTTTTTGATCGCGAAACGTTCGAAATTTGAAATTTAGCTTACGGGTTTCGAATGAGAAAATATTATCGTTGGATAAAACTCGCAGATGACAAAATTTTTCACAATTAATGTTAATAGAAATCAACTTTCGCCTAATGCTTGTGGTCATATTGAACAGGTATGTACACATGAGCTACGAGCTGTTGTATGTTGAGAAACAGTGGATACTTTCGAAACAGCTTAGATAAATTTCAACTTTTGATTGTTTTGCAATCAAAAAATAATTCCAATTTAACTAAATACAATTTGAAAATACAAGCTCCTTTTACGAGGAGTTTTTGAATCATAATTTTATAATAATAATGTAACCACAGTTTTCATACTATTTAGCTCTGAGTCATTCAAAATTTGTAACAATATGAATGTGACAATTTTCAAAAGTGTCTAAACTTTAGAGTATGAATTAGTCCAATTTTTATCCAGTGTCATCTCGTGATTGTTAAAAATAATCACTTTACTAGTTTTCACTAAACATAAGCGCCACCGAATATGTAATTTGGGCTTTTTAGAATGCACTATTTACAATCTCGTATTTTTTTAATTACTTTCTCCTATCTCGTAACAATTTTATTTCGGGCTATCCATGAACACTATCTATAGTGAAAGCAATAGAAAGTGTCATTAAAAATGCCTTCATCTACATCTGTTCAAATCGTTTTCAAAGTTCTTGTTCTGCGATAATCCTTAGCCTAAAAAGAATTTCAATTATAACCAAAAACTAATCCTACAACCACCAATGTAAAGACATTCCAAAATTTAGTGGATTCGAAAGCTAAAATTAGAGGATAATTTATTGCATTTCCGACAATCTCCATTCAACATCATTTCTCTGACATTGAACAAATTTCTTTATAACTATCACTGAAGTAGCCTACATGCTCATACATATGAGGAATTTCCATTTCAAAAAATTTACTTTACATTTTCCTGGAGACAAGAATAGCGGGACAACATGCTAAGAATATTGATTGCATTTTACTGAAGTGAATAAATGAGCCACTTAATTGAAACCGTTGGATCCTAGAAACGAAACAATTCCCAAATTGTCCTAAAACAACATCATTAATATTCTTTTGAGGAATTCGGCCTTTTTGAAACACGTTCGAAATGCAAGCATAACACCCACGAATGAGAGCATTCATTTACATGTATGTATATGCTTGTTGTTGTTTTCGAAAATGAGCTCAAAATCGAAGAGGGGTTTTTTTCAAAATGCTTCTAAATGCGACCTTTGCTTGATTGGAAGCTTTTGTATATTTTTCAATAACTTTTTGTGCCATGGAGCTTTCAAACCCTTTTATGTTTGCAATAATTACAACTTAAGTGGCCAGTAACAGGTCTTTCTTCAACCATTTACACGACATACCCATCTTCTAATTGCCATCCTTAAACGTTCGCAATCAGCCATCCTCGAATAGGTACTTAAAGTCATATTTGTCAATTGTCGCACACGTGTCTATTCGTATTTCAAAAAAATAACAACCGGGAAGTATCGTAATTTGATACGAGTGCATATGGAAAATGATGTAGGGCGCAACCGAGGTCTGGCCTGGCGTATGTTACTCACGAACAGCAGACGTGCTTGCTACGCGACTATGCTATATCTCGCCCACAAGTCAATTAAAGGACCAACTTAAGTGTCACTTGACGAGGCGACCGAGTGGCTTTGGCTCCTTCGGGGCTTCGTCGGGCCAAGAACAGTAAAACATCTTTCTGATGAGGCGACAACTCAATAAAGTGCAAGATGGTCACGGAGCACTTGAAAAAGTCATATGTTGTCGGTGGATATGAGATGGCATTCGTTTTTGGAGTGATAGAAAGTGTGCTTTGTGTGTGGTCCTTTTCAAATATGAAGCAAAGTTGAAAACGCATTCAGAAATTGTAAACAACTTAGGAAGAAAATAATGGAAGGAAAGAAATTGTTGTTATTTCCTTTCAGATGTCGCTTTTATTAAGCCTTTGTGTAAACCGTGGTAATACCATCAAATTTGCTATCTTGAAGTGGCGCTGTTGATGATCGGTTCGTGGACATCAAATGAGAAGGCAGACAATATTCGATCTATGGACAGTGTCTTTTTAATCAGATGTCCATATGATTCCTAAAGCGCATTTTTCTGATTCTACAAAAAAGGGTTGGCTGCATCATCATCTGCTCTCTGGTAGCATCAATTGAGATGATAGGATTTTTGTCATACAAGTTTGAACCATCATGTGCCATTTATATATGCCACAAAGGTACGAACATGAAGTTGCTTCTCGTCATCGTCTTCATCCACACATCATTCTCCGTGGCTACGGCTGACCCATGGGTCCAGCAGACCTATCAATCTGGACCTATCAATCTGGAATCGCATTTCGAAGGGTTTTTCCAATTACCTAATTTATGCCTGCAAAACAAAAGGTATGATCAGTGCGTTTATAAATTTACAAGTATCAGCTTTTTTCTGCATGCCCCGTTCATGCGGGTGATGAAACAAATAATGAGTATAAAACGGAACCTATGCATTTTTAGAGAACATTTTCGAGATTCCAATCAAGTGTCAAACATTTTGACGGGTTAATAGTACGGTTTCGAAGCTAACCAATGCACTAAAGATGATTGTTTATCAACTGATTATAACATTGACTTATGAGGGGCTAGTCAAAAAAAAATTTTTTTTTCAACTCTCTAAAATACTTGTAGCCATCCATGATTTATTGGTGTGCTCCCATGTGATTGGCAAACTTTTGATATAAATTTTGTTCTTGCGGAAAATCTTTGATTTTACGACATTTCTTGTAACCACAATCTTCAAATTTTCTCCAATTGCACTGCAACAAAATAAAATACTCAGTCGTTCTTTTACAAGCACGCCACATTTGCATACTGCACCTTTTCGGACAAGACACTGATCAGGTTGTTGGCAATAAAACAGTCCAGTTTCGTTTGCATTGAAATGCTATTCAGGAAGATAGTTCTTTAATATATTGGGAAGGTGATGTTTCAAGTCAACAGCCGCTTCTTGATAGACATGCACTCCTCCGCCACCGAGAGCTTTGAACTGAACGTTGTTTCTAACGCGGAAAGATACCAGTCAACCGTTTCTTGCATAGAAGTTATCCACCTTCAATTCCTCTCCTATTTGTTTCCCCTTTGTTTGTATTATTGAACCATTTAAAGGTGTTTTCTTTGACCTAGACTTATTCAAAAAAGATATCACGACTTAGGAGATACCTTCGAAACAAGTTTTTCTCAGTTTGTTTTCTCCTTTTGACGCTTTTTGGGTTTTGATGTTTGAAATTTTCCGCTAATACTCCCTGCGCGTAATCTTCGGTCAGCTTTGCAATTGTTTCCTCTTTTTGTCTTAGTTTAACTCCCTTAGTGCCTCTTTAGGGGCCATTTTCAATCCTATACACAAAAATTTATCTCCTAACTTTTAAGTTTTTAAATCACTTACATCACTTAATGTAGAATGCGTTTCGTGAGTTCTTTGCCATACTAAATGAGTGAACTGAACTCTATGATATAGTGAAAGTATTAAATTCTATCTCATCTATACACATAATAAATTAGTTGGACTACACTATGTATAAAGATGCATAATTCCTTGAATTTGCAACTTAGCTGACTTTCGTCAGAAATAAGGACTCTCGACCACTGCAGGCGCTCTCCTGCAAATTTTAAATGAGGGTCTTTATGAGCCGGCGTTAGTGGCGACTTACATTTCAATTTTTTCCGCTGTAACTGCTCGGCTTGCTCCAAAATACAAAAAACATTACCTACACTTCTGTCTACACCTAAGTTAGGTTAGATTAAAGTGGCTGCCGGTCCACAGAGGTCTGCCGACCGACACACACAGGCATAAGAGAGGCCCGTTGTGATGCCACAATAATTTGTGACTCTCTCCTACTCACTAAACTCAGGAAACCATCTGCTTCCCTTCACAAATCGCGTTATCCCCTTTAAATTGACCAGGGACAACTCGGTCAGGTTTGAGAGAAAGGGAGCACCAATTGCCGCCAACCTTGTCCTTGCCAACGCCTGGCAGTGACACAAGAGGTGGAGGACGAACTCCTCCTCATCCTCAGAGCCACAACTCCGACAGAAATCTTTAAACTGCACTCCCAGTCGTTGTGCATGCCGTCCTATGAGGCAGTGGCCCGTAAGAACTCCCACAGTGCACCGTAGAGCGCTTCGAGTTAAGCATAAAAGCTGCCTGGTGCGATGCGCATCCATGGATACAAAGGACTTCCTTGGTATTGCACAGGATGATTCATCTACCCAGGACCTCCTAGCATCCTCGGGATATTTTTGCCTGATGGCCAGTTTGACCGATGTCATCGGTATACCTATTGAGAGGGAGCAAGAGACCTCCGGTAACAAGGTTTCAAGCCTTGCTAGCTCATCGGCCTCAAAGTTGCTCTGAAAACCCCTGTGTCAAGGTACCCAAATCAATTGAACAACCGAATGTCTCAACATCTCCCAAGAAGATGCACGGCATTCCACAACAATCATGGAAACTGTACAAGGACCAGCAAGGGATTTAATAGCCGCTTGGCTATCTGTGAAAATGCCAATATTAGCCCCGAACATTCGATTACACAGAAACCAGTTAATTGCCTGTAAACTAGCTGCAACCTTCGCCTCAAAGACACTGCAATGGTCTGGTAGGCTGAGAGAAAGCATGAGATTCAGCTCATCTGAGTATACACCACTTCCGACTCTATTGTTTAGCTTTGAGCCGTCAGTGTACACATGGATAAGACCGCTTTTGACGGTGACACCATCATGCCATTCATCCCTACCAGGAATGCAAGTTGTGAACTCCAAATCTAGTAGGCATTGCGGAACGATGTAGTCAACACTCGCTGGAGCGGGAACTCCCTCGGCCAAAATCCTCGCATGACCGAATTATGTTCTATTCCATGCCGAGATACAACTTAGTCTCAAAGAAAGAAAAATTAGCTTGCTGTAAGATAAGTAGATTAGTAGGCAGCCAATGAAGTAACACGAAGAGTGCCTTAGTAGGGATGGAGCGGAGCGCACCAGTTACAAGTAGTGCAGCCATTCTCCGCACTTTTTCAAGCTGCTGTTTGCAGATAGCCTTAAGAGCAGCTTGCTACCAGAACACCACCCCAAACAATAGCATTGGCTCAACCACAGCTGTGTAAAGCGAAGCAACAGTAAGAGGTTGTAATCCCCAATTCGCTCATATGGCTCTTTTACAGCTGTAAAGTGCGCTGTAAGTCTTACGAACTCTTTCTGCTACATTGTGTACCTATAATAACTTCAAGGCAAGGATCAGCTCTAAGTACCTAACCCTATGGCTCAAGTTAATGGAGTCCCCATTCAATTTGGGTAACTCAAAAGAAAGAACTTTGTACTTCCTTGTAAAGAGTACTAGTTCCGTTTTATTAGGATTCACATTCAAGCCGCACTCACAACTCCAATGTGAAAGTATGTCAAGAGAGTGATTAAGCCTCTCCGATAGCGTAGATAAATACTTTCCCGACATTGCTACAGCTATGTCGTCTGCATAAGCAATCACTTTGCAGTCGGCACGGTCCAACCTCATTAGAAGAGTATGCACCGTGATGTTCCACAGCAGAGGAGAGAGAACTCCATCCTGAGGTGTGCCCGTACTGACTCCTCGTTTTACGCTGGCATTCCCCAGGGAAGAGATAACCAATCTACTTTTGAGAAGCTGTACAATAAAAGCAATTAGCCGCTCGTCCACATACAGCACTGAGAGAGCCTCAACAATTGCGTTAGAATTTACGTTGTTGAAGGCCCCCTCCATGTCCATCTACCTCTGCGCTGATCTCCCGCGTCGTTGCCATTGAATTTGATGCAACTCGTCGATTGTTCGTCGCATCACGTTGTATTTAACGGGATCTTTTAAATAATTCAATATGGCTGTTCGGCGTCTCTTTAGTGTCCGTGCGATTTCTGAAATATTTTTCCCTTTTATGCTGCCCCACTAGTTTCCTTTCTGTTGCGTTCAATTTCTTACTACGTTTTAATATATTCATAAAAAACTCTTTTTCACCGGATAATTAACTCCATGATACTCTTCCTGAAGCTGTATAGCAACTGGTTTCAAATCAGCGAACAACACTTCAAAAAGGTTAGTGTGTTATACTGCCTTGATTCGCATTAACGTTCTATCTACATTTTTGTCATTTTTGGGCTAACAACGGATTCAAAAATTTCATACTCTATTATATCATTCTGCAAAATTTGAAAAATCTATCTTTTATGAAAGTATGTTAAAATTAATATAAAAAAAACGCACTCTCCATGTATCTCCAGTATAAATCAAAATACAAATCATTGAATATCTCGAAATTACTAAACTGTAAATAGAACGTTTATGCGAATCAGGCCAGTTTAGTTTTGACGCGTCTCAAGGACACCCCAACAAAAAATTGCCGGGACATAAAAAGTAAATACCTCAGGTTAATCATATTTTAGGTTATAATTAGAATAGAACACCTGCCCGAACCTAAAATCGTAGTAGTTATAGCCACAAACTGATGTTTACCGATTTCAAAAATTTCCTTATTTTGAGAAATATTGTAGAATCCTAAAAACAATGCCGTAAAATGAGTGCGTTGTGGATTTGAGTCCTAACTAAAGTTGCTAACTTTTTGTGTTTCAACATCTACTAAACGGCACAAATCAATATTTTAGTATTTAGATAAAACCACTCCTACTTTGATTGGTGATACAATTATTAGTTTGAGAACCGATAGCAGAATTTTTTTTCCAGCCAGCGAATTAATTTCACTGTCATAAAAGCAAATCAACTACAATAAAACTGAGCTCGTGAAAAAATCAATCAATTTGCCAATTTATAAAAATCTGGTTCCATTGTCAATTCGACATCTATCAATTTCGCGCAGTATTTATATTTAGACCTGATCTAAGATTGTCGTGAGATGACTTTACTTTTATTTAGATATATTTAAGCCACAAAAGACTCCTGCTACAAAAAATTTAGCATGGATGTTAACTACATCGAAAAAATACATAATATCAATAAATTTCTTTTCTCCAAATCAAAGAACTGAACAATTTAAGGTTAGTACGCTGCCGAGCCTGAATTCCTGTCCCCCTTTAAAATGCATGGGAAAAGAGTGACGGAATTCCGGACCTGAATTTTTTTTCAGGCCACATGAGAAAATCGGTACGCTGCCCGTCCTGAAACGTTGCCTGAAAAGTGTCAGAATTTCAGTGTTGCTCTTCGCTCGTAGGTGGCTCTGCAGCACAAGTGGAGAGTTTTTTCAGGCACGAGGTGCCTGAATTAAATGGTCTGCTATTTATTTGGTCACGGAAAGCAATCATTTTGGCCATTTTGACCGCGCTTTTATTTTGAATTTTGTTTGAAAATTTGAAATTTGTTCAATAGTTACGTCGCCACTTTCTGTCGACAAATTCACAAATTTCATACGCACGATAGTTCGTGCAGAACTTGAATGATTTATTATCCAGCACATTTGTTTTTTTTCAGATAGTTTTACTAGGATCTACTTCAATTGGCTGGTTGTTTAATTGAATTAGTGCGACATTAAAAATTTTCCAGCACCGCATGTGTACGCGATATGACAAACATGAATGAAAATTAGGTATTCGTGTAAAGGAAATATATATAAAATAAAAAATTATTCAAAAAATTACATAATTGTTATACTTAGAAAAACTACGCCTATTTTCTTTCAGTCTAATTGAATTTAACTTGAAAATCGTTTTGAAAATGTGCTACTACAACTTCGTTGCTTTCGTAAACTTCGATCTGCTTAATAATATAGCAATATGATGAGGCAGGAAACTTGAATGAATTTAAAATTGAACAGCTGAAATAAGCATTGATGTAATAGTAACATAGAGTGTTTCGCATAAAGTTGGTACATTGTATAGGTTATTTTAAAAGAAAGCTAATTTCTGAATCCCATGCCGCCAAAGTTGAGCGTAGTGCGGTGCTAAAGTTGTTATGCAACAACTTAAAAATTAAGCGGGCTGGAGACTTGTACTTTTGAGGAAAAACAATATAACAACGATGTATAATATGGTTGTTTAGTCTGCAGCACAACCAATTTACAATTTTCAATAAGTATTGTGGATATAATTTCCACCTACAATTTATGAAAATTTTCGCACCAGAATGCGGTATTTACTTCGCGTCCCAAGAATATTCAAATGGCAATCAGACATCTGCAATAGAATAATTATCAATAGTAAAGGAATAGGTACATTGGAAAGTAATACCTAATTTTTGTATTGCTTAAGACATATTGCTTAAGACATTCTGTTTGCTGCAAAATTCAAATGCCAAACATCTACACAATTAACTGTCACTTTGTAATATTCTACACTTCTCTACACGAAAATTTTTCCGTGTAGAAATAAATAGCACAACCGAGTGTCCGGAATTCAGGCTCGCCAGCGTACTAACCTTTACAACCAATACTGTATAAAAAAAAATCCGACTATTATTCCAACACGCAACATACGGCCCGCCACCAATTTGCCACCACCGAGACCATATGTTGTTTTAGTTCTACACGATGATCCACAAAAAAGGATCAATTTTCATTCGACATCTAATTCACATGGCAACTAAATCCCGAATTACCTATAGGAAAAAGACAAAAGTAAGAAGAACCCGATCAGGTCACTATGGGTGTAGACACCTATATTTTTCGGTTGCCGTTCAGCTTTTTTGTTCCCTTTGTGCGCCAAATGAATTATCGACTGTTACAATACCCAAAAGGTACTGCAGCAGGTCAACAAAAAACCAATTTCGTACAAAAAATACTATCTAGGTTTTCAGTTTCTTTATAGCTTGGTATTATATGTAGTCCCATTCCTTTTATGGGACACAGAAATCATTAGTTTTTTTGCTGGGCTTCACATCTCTCTCGCCCAATCTTTGGGTACACCATGTAACATTTTCTTTTTTATCCAATTCAATTTTTTTTCTTGTTCGAGAAAAGCATAATTCCTAGGTAGGTAGGTCTTCGCTTGGAAGATGGAATAGAAAAGACCAAGATACGCATTTTTTCGACGTTCACGTTCGACTTAAGATTGGGTTTTTAAGGCGATACTCATAGATTTGGAGAAGAGATTTTCGAAGCAAGCCAGCGACGGCATCTATTATGTGATCCGATGAATGTATGTTGGTTTTCTTGTTAGGATTTTGCAGCTGCTCTTTCGAATCTTTCGATTTCAATAGCCACAGCAAAAAGATGGTGACGATGGTGATTGACTGGATTGTAACAGCAGGACTTTGAAAATTTATTTTCATCCATCGAATTTAGATACATTTTCAATCGGCAGGAAACATTATTTATATTCGTACGTACGCACGAAGTGATGTCGCATTCAGTGTTGATATGACTGGATGGTGACTGGTGAGTGGCCTAACCTGACCTGTGACAAACCGTTCTTTTTAAGCATGGAATGGGACAGTTTTCGAAAAGGAATCTTTAGAAATGTGATAAGGAAATTGGAGATTCTATTCAGAAATAAATATTTGAGATAGAAGATAAATTCTTATCGGAGATGATGGTGCGTGTGTTGAATGATTTTGAAGATTTTTTTTTTGAATTGAATTGAATAGATATTTTAAGATTTAGGTGTTTGTAGGAAATTCATATATCAGAGTCAGGTATGCTATTTGGGTGATTGAATTACTCTCCCGTGACTAAGGCGAGAAAATTTCTGAAAAATCGATAACTACGTGATTTATTGACTGCAGCATGTTACATATTATGAAAAAATGTGATTTTAATTAAACGTATGTTGGGTTCTTGCCACATGAATTCACACTTAGCAGAATGAAGTCATGGGGATCTGAATGATTTCTATAGAGCGATTTCAACATTTACCGTATGCCTCAAAAACTAAGAAAATAATTATTTCTTTTATTTTCCTTAGCTCGCTATGATATTTCATATAACATATATTATCTAATAAGATCATTTGTTTTGTTTTTTCAGATCTTCCCCCGAACCACCTCGAAAAGTTTGGTGTGATCTATGCGTTCTACCATTTCCACTTGTCCTCGGAATTCTATCACTGTCCGGGGTAGCGTGTACAGTAGGCGGAATAGTTTTAGGATCAGCCGGTATAATAGAGCATTCGACGCAGTATTTAAGTGCCGCATTAATAATGATGGGTAAACGAATCAAATAATTATATTGTGAATCAAATTTCTTAATTTATAGTGTACATTATTTTAGGTATTGGCCTATCGTTATTAGTAATAACATGTGCAATGTATCGATATGGTTACGGTGAAGATTCTGAACCGTATCAGTGCTTCCAGCCTAGTTTCGATACCTGCCGAAATTGTAACAGTCCATATTGTGCTAATCGATTTCTGACGGGGGCATACTTTTATCCGGAATTTCAACACAGACAACCACCACCTTCTTATATGACAACATCACAAGACTATAGGTTTGTATATATTAAGTGCTAAGTAGTATCTTGTTAGTTTTTCTAGCAGTATTTATGTCGTTTTTGGGAGGGAGGATGAAGAGAGTAAGCGTCCTCATACAGGACTTCAAAATTCACCGTCAAAAATAGCCATAGTTGTCAATTACCCCGGTTATGTTTCGTGCCTGATGAAATATACGTATAGGGCCTAACGACAAATAATAGCATCATCTATGAATAGCTTCTTGCGGTTATATGTCTTTCGAAGTCTGTTCGAAAATGTATTGTTATTAGCAGGGCCGGATCTTCCTCTGGAGTGAATAGAGCAGCTGCGCCGGGCGCACGTGAGAAGGGGCGCAAAGTTCATAGTAACAAAAAGTTCATAACATCTTTCGTTTTTCAAAGTTCATAAAATCTTTAGTTCATACTAACAAAAATATCGAAATACATAATTATTCAAAGTTCATTCTATTCAATTGGCAGTTTATATTCTCATTTATTTTATTTTTTCTTCAAAGTAAATTTTGTTCGCACAGATCGTTACATGCCTTTTAAGTTTCAAAGAAGCCCTATTTTAATGTAAAATTCACTTTGCAAGAGCAAAATTTACAAGCACGATCGGTGTTTGGGGCACATTACGCACTTCACAACATTAATATTCATAAATGATATTAGGTTACTTCATTCTGCTCATTACTTTACTTCCTTGTATGCTGCATTCTTCTCCATTTGTGTTTTTTCCACACCTTCAAACAATTCAACACAAAAATCCACAAGAGCAATTGCGCTGGTGCGAAAATCTATATTGCTCCATTCACGACTTCATTTCTTATGAAGAAAGTAAAACTATCACTACTCGTTTTATGCGTTTTCGTGTATGATTTGGGTGCAGGATGAATTCGTGCGCCAGCGGTATCAACGTTTTTCCAGCATTCTACTTTCAAGTTTATTTCATTCCCCTAAGTCCGTATTCCCTCATGAACAAACTCATGCGAGTAGGTAGGCCGTGTTTATATGTAGATATGATAGTTTAAATGCATGCGCTAGTGGTACAAGTCATAATCAATCTTCCGGTTTATATTTTCTTTTTATTAGGGAAAACAATTTCTAATGATATACTTTCAGTTCGAGGCACAAAATAGATTGTGGAACTTTCAGTTTTGAAACTTAACTGAAGTACGTTTGATATGGATTGTTTGAGTAGTATCAAATTTTAATTATAGTTTAAAGTTGTTTGACTTGATTTTGATCGTTTTTGCGCTTAAATTATTTTGTAAAAATAGTTTTTGCGTTCGTTTGCCAACTTTGACTCTATCATGAGCTCAACTTTAAATAAAAGTAGTCTGGTAGTGCATAACGGAAAAAGAGTGTGTTTAAAAAATGAAAGCACTTTATGACTAAATAAATTCGTGGCAATCACTTCATCACCCACCAAATTCCTATATTTATTCCAAAATAGTGTTTCAAATGTGCCAAATCCTGTACTAGATGAACGTTTCCTTTCTCTTATGGAATCCAGAGAATAAAAATCTTTCTACGGACCTGGATGCTAGACATCCAAATAATTCT
Organism: Nemotelus nigrinus; assembly: GCA_947369275.1. Lineage (NCBI taxonomy): Eukaryota > Metazoa > Arthropoda > Insecta > Diptera > Stratiomyidae > Nemotelus > Nemotelus nigrinus. The sequence goes on along the minus strand of OX376372.1, from coordinate 184,819,749 downwards.
AGTCCGTGTTTTTCCGTTTCAATGGCAATGAGAGGGGGTGTACTTTTTCAATTAAATCAGAGCTTTAGGATCCTTATTAATAAAGGAACATGACTCGCTCAATGATATCCTTGAATTTATTTTCAGTAGAAATATTGAAGATCTTTGAAAATAGTGTTGACTTTTCTCTGTAAAGTAACAGCGGGAGAACGATATTTTCAAAATTAAAATTTTTAAAGAATTATTTGAGATCTACGATGACGTGACATTAGTAAATTCGGCAATTTGATCGATAGAAAATGGTCTTGTCTTCGAATTAAATAGTGATTGTTTAGTTGAAGACTTTGCGAAAATTAAAGCTCGCTGTGCTATGCTTCCAACTAGATAAAAAAGACTTCTCAGTAAACTAAAGTTTCTCTCCACAGAATGTGGAATTTTTGTGTATTAAAACGTTTCAGAGTGGATAAGCACAGCGAACTCTTGTCATTATCGCATAAAAATTTGAATTTTCTACATAATTTATGTCTTTTATGTCTGAAACAATTCCAATTTGATTCTGCTTTCGGAGCCTGATTCCGCAAAACGATCGAGTTTCCCGTTTCAATATGCTCTGCTTTGATAAGCTTTAGAGATTATATACGTTGTATATGCTGATTTATAGACAAGAAGGGAACCATGATCACAATCAATAACCTTTACAAGTAAAATTATATCGATGGATATAAGTCGGAAATGTTAAAATTTGTCACAACTAGCGTAAATACAAATTAATGATTTCCAACTGCAAGTGGTCACGCCAATCAGGTATGCACTGTGTGCTGGTGTCTGATGAGAATCAGTGCATACTTTCGAAACCACTTTGTCAAAATAGAATTTACAATGTAGATTAAATTTTTTAATGTAAATAAAAAGTTGTTCAATTTTAATCATCCCGCAAAAACAATTCCAATTTTATTTTTGTTTGTTTGAATGAATGAATAGTGTGATTTTCTTATAAATATTAGAATTTTCTCTGTTTTTTGTACTGTTTTTACATTTATGCATGTGCATGGCTATCGATAACTAGGCCTACAGGGAGAAATCTATTTCAATAAACGCATCTGAAGCTCTATCTCATAGCGGTAGATCATTTGGAAAAGAACTGTTAACAAAAACTATAGTTCTGCACATAATTAGGCTCAAACAATTGGTTATTATCCGGTCAACAGCATTACAGAGCCAAAAAATCGGAGAAGAAAAATATTTCTGCGTATCGAAAACTTGAGACAAAAACATTTTGAGAAAAAAGTGTTTTGCTGCATTGCTCGAATGAGCAAATGTCTAGTTTTTTCATGAAAATTGCATGTTGAGCAATGCTTAGGTAAATTCTCCCAAGAACTAGTAAAAACTAATAATTCGCAGTCATGAAAGAGGGGGTCAAAAAATTAAAATCATAATATAGAGGGCGCCAAATGTCGTTCTGCGCCGGGCGGAAATATGGCCAGAACCGGCCCTGGTTATTAGACCAGTCGCATATTGAGACGCGTTTCGCGAGTGCTTCGTGACGTGACGCGTGTGTTTGATAGTGCAAAAAGCGTGTGCTTTAAGACAAAAAATTTCTTAGCGATTTGTCAAGATACACCACCAGAGGATTGCCCATATTTCAAAATTACTTCTATCAAGCGTGGTCCTACTTAAGACGAATACATCCTGTGAAATTTATATATTTATTTAATTATCGGGCCATGAGAAATTTCGGGTGCTAAAAACGAATTCCTTATGCAACAAAAAATTCGGAGAATATTGTTTTGACTTTGCAGACAAAGCATGCAATTGATCAAAAATTCGTATTTTATTTTAAAAAGCAAACAATTTACAGGCGGGTCGTTGATTTGAAGACTTTCTTCCTACGTACCTGCCACTGCTACAGAGTTGTCGTCAATGTGTTCTGCGTATTTCGGAATGGTATAATGAATGTGTATGAAGTTAACGTAATTCAAAGTGTAAGAAATTTTCTATCGCAGTCTTATAATTTTTCTTTTGGAGCTGAAAATTTCCACAACATTATTATAATCCGGCTTCAAGCATGATTAATTTATCTATCCTATTCTCATTTTTAGCAAAAATTTATTTTCCACAAAAATATAACAATAAAATAAAATGCCGCTGTCGCCAAAGAGCTAAAGATATTTTTTTTATAAATTAAAAATAATTAAACTGAAAATAATTAAATGATGAGTCTGCAGAAAATCTCACTAAAAAACCAAGCTGATAATATAACGAAATATTAGTTTTAAAACTTTGGCTCAAACTGTCGGGTCCCTGAGTTGCGTCACCTCGCGGCTCAGGGACCCGATAACTATTACTTTAAAAAAAAATTTGCTGGCCCCTCCGAAAATATAAAAATTGCAAATCATGTCTTAAAGTCAATATCTCAGGATAGCCTGCTTAGTATAAATTTTTTTCAAAATATCGCTCTCATAATGTTGAAATGCTAACGATTGCTGCTGCAATCGAATAAAATATTTTTGGTTTTTGCCAAGTATTATCTAAAGTGCTCGTTAAATTAGGCGCTTAAAAAAGATGTATTGACTCCTGGAAAAATAATGAGTTGATAGCATGACTAAAGTGTAACCCCTCCACTCAAAACCATGTCTTTGTAAAATATCTTTATACAATAACGTTATGATACTGATACAAAACTGGTATTGATACCATAATATCGATACCACGGTATATGGAGGAAGGAAGAGTGATATACAATATATACCTGGAATAGTTTGACGTTACCTGCCGTATATGTATGCCGTATATGTATGCCGTATATGTATGCCGTATATGTATGCCGTATATTTATTTATTTCAACCAAACAAGGCGTACAAAAAAAAAACACTTACAATTAATATTTAGCAATTTACACAAATTTGTGCAATAAACAATAATGAACGATTTCTAAAAATATAACCATCTTTGGTAAGGAATTGGATAAGGCATTCATAACGTGAGCCCTTAATCAGAGCAGTTTTAAACCTAGGTCGGGAAATGGTTGGGGAATAGTGTTTTGAGAAGCTATTGAATATTTTGCAACATCTATTGATTGGCTCATTGTTGGCGTAAACTGTGTGGTGTCGGTATTCATTCAGTAATCGTGTGTGCCTCGTCTGCCTTACTGATTCGTTGAAGGTGATTTTATTGGACAGGGACACAACATTGATCAAGCCCCTAATAACATCAAAAGTAAAGCAGGAGCATATGACTATCCTCCGCGAAGATAGACTTGATAGATTTAAGAGATTTATAATGCAAAATTTTCGCAATATCTATACTACCATCCGATATAAATTTAATGTATCTCCGCCGATCTGTTACTAGCTTTAAGTTGGGTTATACACCGGTAGTATGGAATATAACATGGTATCCTTACCAGCAGTGCACCTGTAGTACTTACCAGGCACATAAAGATATGGTTTTATCAGAAGGAAACAGCTGCATAGTCGACTGTGAAGAACATGGTGGTTGATAGTTTTTTGTGATAGGTAGACAAAATACATAGAAATGTTTACTAAAAGATATATACTAGGCATTGATTGATTTTTTCTAGCTCCGATAGTACAAGTAAAAATCAGACTTCATCTTTAAGACATTGTTATAGGTCTCGCCAAAAACCAAATCTGGCTCTCGGGCGAATATCAAGAGAATTCCATTCGATTGCGTTAGTTCTTCTATGATTCTTCCTGTGTACCAGCAACAATCTATTGCTGTCTATTGCTGGCCCATTATTATAACAGTCTATTGCTGGCCCATTATTTGGCCGATTTGATATATCTGGGTAAAAAATTTCATCGATTAACTAAGTTGACATTCACTTTTGGTTTCCTGAAACATTATTACATGATTTGTCTTTATTATGGCGGTCATGTTTTTTTTATTTTGTGAATTTGATAGCAAATAATAGCACAAATTGACTTAACAAAAGCTTCCGTTCTAACAAAGTTTCCTGAACAAGCTGATGATGGACATTTTATTTCATATCGTTTGAACCGTTTTTGGAATGAACGGCGATTTATAGTGGCAAGGAACCTTTTGGTGCATTTTGGCTTACAAATATCAGCAACTATTTGGATGTGCTTTTCTTGTTGTCCCTTGAAAAGCGGGAAAATAGAGCAAATGTGACAGCTAGTACCCAAATTTCATTTGCATCAGTCCTATTCATTTCAATTGCAAATGAACAAAAAATAGTTCATTTTCTACGGCTAAAAAACAACGGCTATAACGCAGTAATGTGAAGGTCATGTTGACAATTTTCTTCGATCATTCTCCATCAATTCAATGCAAAAGAAAGATATATGGTAGAAAGAGATTTAAAAACACTGACTCTATTAAAAATTACAAGGGCCGCATAGTCATTCCCAAAACTGTGTTAAAAAAGTGTTATCAGCACCAAAAGCACCACTTTGGAAAGTGCTAGTTTCGGAGAAGTCCTTTTTCAAAGATGTTATTTACTAAATCAAAACAAATTGGTTCCTTTCTGTAGACGGTGATCGGGTACTTTTCGATCAGCATCATACTCTTTGGGACCTTGTGATGCTATAAGAAAATAGCTCGTTTTTCTTCAGAGACCCAAAGTTCTTCCGAATTTGAAATTTTCAATTGTAATTAATTAAGTGTAATACGCTTTGCAAATAAGTATATCAGTAATTTTTTCGATCATAATATTATTATTACCTGGAAACTATCTGGTTTCTTAAATAAACTGCGCGATAGCCTTTAAGTTAATAAAGGATAGTTCAACCAGACTTGAGAAGAAGGGTGCTCTGAGCGACTTCTCGTCACCCCTTGCGCCACAATTAGGCGAAAAAAAATATAACCTAACCACTTGATTCATGCCGTTTTATGAGGTATTGGCCCGTTACAAAGAGCGTTGCGGGTAAAATCTAATAGCTGCCTGGTGCTATGCGCGTAGATCGAGACCCAAGACCGTCTTGCGACCACAAGGATGACTCTTTAACCCTGGACTTCTTAGCGTTCTAAAGGTATTTTTGGCTGATACATAGTTTCATCAATACAATTGGTGTTCCTACGGGGATAGGACATGAGATCTCCGGCAGCAAAGTATAAAGGCTTGCCAATTTCGGTGGCCAATTAGTTACTCTGTATACTTCTTTAAACAGGTACCCAAATCAATTACTCTGCCGAATGTCTAGACATCTACCTAAAAGATGCTTGGCATTCGGCGACAATTCTGGGACGACCAGCAAGGAAATTTGCAGCCGATTGACTATCCGTGAAAATACAAATATTAGCTCTAAGTGTTCATGTTACATGAATTTTACGACCACTGTGACAATTCATTCAAAGACAGTACATCGAAAATTGCATGAAACAAGAAGGCGGAGAAAAAAATAAGATACAAAATTGAGAACTTGACTGGAGATGTTGCGTGTAATTTGGATTAATAAAAATAATTAATTGTTCAATTCTTATGTTTCTTTCGTAAAGATTCGTAAGCGAGTCGACTGCAACCACTTCTGCCTGAAAAACACTACAATGTTCTGGGAGACGAAATGATAGCCTTATTTTTCAGTTCATCCCTGCCAGGAATGCGAAAATTATGTAATCAACATACGCTGGAGCGAAACCACCCTCAGCTAAGCTTTTGGCATGTTCTAGTTAATGCAGTTTCACAGAAGAAGCTTTTGCTTGCTACAGGATTAATAAATTAGCTGTCAACCAATGAAGCAGCACGAAAAGTGCCTTAGTAGGGGTGATGCATAGGGCACCCGTCACAGAAATGTGGCAAATATTTTCAAGCATCAGCTGGTTGGTAAGTGCCTCGGGTAGTGGTACTTGACTATGCGAGATTAATGTAGGATCGATCGAGTTTTTGATTCAGTATCTAATGATCCCTTTCAAAATCTTTAGCAAATTTCTTTCATATTTTATGATAGTTTTTTTTTTAACATGCAAAGCTTTCCCTGCTTCGGGAATAAACACAACTCTTGTTTCCCGTCAGCTGGCAAGAACATAAGAGAAGTACAACCAAGCGATATTTATAACTAGCCGTGGTAGCGTTACATCTGTTGAGATTCGATGTCAGCGGGGATAATACCGTCAGGCCCTTAAGATTTGATTCAGCTGTAGAAAATTCAAAATAACGATGCATGCTCCGAGTTGAAAAACTTTCACTAGTTTTCGGTACTACAAAGAGACCCGTGGCTAAAAGAATTGCAAAGCTCTAGAGTTTTACAAGACTAAACAAAGCAAAACAAGTCTCGCATGTTAATCATGCTGTGTCATATATCAGCTTGAAACTTTGACCGTAAAAAACAATGAAGCACGCCAGTTCTCTGACCAGAAACACGCAATAAAAGAAAAGTATTACGTTATAGTATAAAGCAGTGATCATCTAACAGCCAACTCAAAAACAATCCAACAAACTACTGAGTGAGGCATTTTTTTATCAAAACGCGGATTTTTTACTGAATAAAAATTCTGGTGTTATTCGTATGGTTGAAGACTTATCTTGGCTGTGACAAGCAAAAAAATGTATAACCTTTAAGTTTCAAAAATAGGTCCTTGTTAATAATATAATTTAAAATTTTAATCAAGAATGACGTATCTACTTCTAATTAAGATAATTTTTCAAAATATTCTGATTTGTTCATGCAGAATGAATGCTTGGATAGTAGTTTGTTAAGATTTTTAATATTTTCTCTTACGTGATTTTCAACACAAATCTAAATCCATCATAATAAATATTTTTATTTTATTTTAGACTGCTTGTACCTGATCAAACAAACAACGCCAATAGCTACGACAGCCAAAGAAATCTTTCCCCACCACCTTCATACCGATCGTACAGTACAACCACACTAAGGTACTATAATTACAAAACTATTTCATCGCACATCTCAAGCATTTCGCATTTTTCAGTTCACCATCGCCAGACCAAAATCAAACTACTGACCATGCTGCAAACATGTCCCAAGAACTCAACAAATCAACTAGTGAAACTTGACGACCACCACCGGATTTACCTTTAAGTCACCTAGTTAAATGTTAAAACGTAGAATTATTAAATTTTTGTATGTATTTTTATACCTCATAGTATTTAAGCCTGAATACATGTCAAACAAAGTCAAAAACATCTTCCTTTCAATGGTTCTAATTGGATTCGTTGAGTAGTCGTAATATATTTCCATTCACATCCAGAGACGGAAATTAAAACTCGAGATAAATAAGAGAAAGCAACGAATGACACTTTAACAAACTTCACAGGCACATTTAGAATTTCCTTATTTTCGACGAAAAATCTTTTCCAACCAGCATAAATCTGATATCTCATTAAAATATTCCGAGCAAAATAAAGCCTTGTCTGCTTCTTGCCAGGCCTGCCTGCCATTCACATTCGCCCCTAGAATCCCAGGGAAACTGAACGGATCTAAAAAAAAGCTGTCAGCACATTCATATTGCATAAAAGAACTCATCCCGGTATTTAAGTACAAACAAAATACCTGAAACGACAATTTCACCCAGAGAAAATCAGATTAAATGATGTTTACAACCGAAAATTATCCCTATTCGTTGACTCATTAAGAAACCTAGAGTAGGAGCTCTTTCTCCCTCTCTCTCTAGACGTTTCGTGTTTTTCGCAGGCTTTATCATTACCACCTGCGACCGCCCGGAGAAGGATTTAATTCATTTCATTCATTTTAATAGTATTTGCTGTACTGGCTGCTGGGTAGTTAAGGTGCCTACTATCTGGATAGGATACGTTGGAAGTGTCTTGTGCGAGGTTTACCATCTTAATGGTCTACTTGCGTTTCATATCCAACGTGGTTCTTTCCTATTACGTTTTGCCAACAAACAGTTGAAGCTAATTTAATATAAATTTCATTTCTCTGCAATGATTTTGCAAGGATCAAGAACCAGGGTCGTCTTTTCTGCTCCATTGCAGCATTTTAGGGCTGTTTAAATGTTTGATTTGGAGTTTAATCTTTAAATTGTTTTGTAGGGAGATAAAGAATAACGATGTCGTCACAAAACGCTATTAGGAAGGGAAATGAGAGTTAGCTAAAATATTTGTGTTTTAATGAAGGAGTTAAGAAACATGCGTTAGGCATGAAATATGGAAAACAAATTTAAATTTAAAAATATATGTTTAAAGGTAAAAAATAACCAGTTATTTAATATAAATATTTAATGAAATTTTTGAAATCATTTTACCAAGCAACAAAAGCATATGGAGCATTTGCATTTATACTTCAAGACGATGAATCTACATTTTTTCTGGATGTGCTGGTTGAAGTAAATCCTCTCATTGCTTTAAGTGTTTTAACCCTATTTTCAAAGTCCTACTGCATAATCTTCTATGAGATGAATAAAATTGGATGAGATGCACATACTCACTTCGTTTTATGAATATGTAACACTGCTTAATTCAGCTGGTGTCCTTTCAAGGGCCATCTAGAAGAATATCGTTCCTTAATGGAAATCATGTCGCACTTGGTTTTACATTTTCATAAAAAAAAAACTTGAAACACTTAAAAGCTGCTTAGCAGATTTCTTGAGTGAGCCCACTTACACTAAAGAAGCTAACGTGAAAATATTTCTCAGGTTGAATAGTGAAAGATTCACGTAAATAAGTTTAACTTAGTTCTTCTAAGAAATGAAAGTCGTGTGTTACTTATTAGGTTTTTTTTTAATGTGAAGCCGGAATGTTACCATAGGAAGGTAAAGATGCTGTAATTTAGTGAGAATATTGAAATGTTGAAGGCCATCTACCCTGTTTTCAATCCTCTATCAATTTGATTTGTTTTTTTTTTTTCAAAATATTAACGTCTACAACGTACAATATTGTCTCAAAATCGATTTTCGGTAAAAACTAATATTGAAAAATTCTGTCCTTGGAAAAATTTCCCAATCATTTAAGAGTTCATTGGAATTATATTTCATCAGTTTCCTAAGTAAATTATATGAGAGCTGTTTGCGAAACTATGCGATACACTGTATTATACTGCATTTTAAGATATTACACCACTATCTTTCCTTATTTGTGCCAAAATACGAAAGTTTTTGTGAGAGCTTAACAGATGTTATAAAATTTTTATGAATTCTTAGGACATATGGGCGACAATTTAACTGAACAGAGTGTGTTTGTGTGTATAAGCCACTGTAATGCAGCCGTAATAAAACGATTCTGAATACCGTTTTCTAAAGCTCATATTGGTGAGGTACGCTGCGGCTGGGAGCTGAAACTTAAAACTGAAATTAAAACTTATTTCGGTTTTAAGGCTATTAAGGTACGCTGCGGCTGGAAGCTGAAACTAAAAACTTAAACTGAATCTAATTCAGTTTTAGAATGAACCAGAGTATTATCATACAGCTGCTGCAGTAGAATGCTAAAACTGAAAGCTCTTGCTAAAACTGAAACTTCTGTCAAATTGAGCTTTCAGATACTAAAAGTGAGGAATGAACATGTTCATTATTTTCAGTTTAAGTTTTGGCGTTTTAGTTTTGGCTTCGGAATTTGTTTGTTGCATATTGTACATTTTGACAGATAAGACTTATGGCAAAACTCACAGCAGAAGAAGAAGAGATGCTGATAGAGTTCGTGAAGCAAAATGAATTCATTTACAATGTTTATCGTTCTGAATACCGGAACGAGGAGAAAAGAAATCGCGTTTGGGCGAGATTGGCTACCGATTTAAAAAAAAAAACGGTGAGTGGCCAGACTTTATTTTCCTTTTTAAAAATATATACAATGGGTGAAAAAAAGTTAAGGCACAAATTCTCAGTAAAACTTATTTTTAATGCTATTTTAATAATAAATGATAGTGGTTTTGCATTCAATTAAATGTTTTGGTTGTTTACTTGAAAAACTATATTGAATTTTGTGCAATAGGTGCGCATTGCTGGTGGCTGGATATTTTGAGCTCAAATGGCTGGTGACAAGCAGCTTCTACTTAGCATGTCTTCAAGTTTATGATTACGATAGGAGTTTGTTCATCGGGCCGTCGGAATCAGAAATTTAGCTCTTTTGGCTATAATGAAACAAATCAATTATGTTTAATACAACTATCTATTATAATAAATTCTATTTTATAACTGAATTTTATAGCTGAGCTCAATTGGATTTTTGTTCTTTTCAGTCGTTTTGACAATTCGTGAACAACTGAACTTGAAAAATTAGATCTAGGCATTATAAATTTTTTTAAAAAAAACTTTTAGCTTAGTCAACTAGAAATTTACAGCAAAAATGTAGAGCTGTACAACAGCTTCAAGCAAATGTTTCCCAAAACTATTTATTTCATAGCTTAGCATCTATTTAGTAGTTTGAATGGTAATTTATAGTTACATTTAACCCAAAAATAGTAATGTTTCAACTTCTGTCACTCTAGTTTTCAGTTGAATTTTCTGTTTTTTTCTTCCTCCTTCCCAACACTAATTCTCCGGTACATTTAAATTTCCCTTGACTTCAACTGGGTCAAACTCATATTCAAACTGAGCACTAACTTATTTGTATCCAACTCGAAACTCAGAAAAAGTCCAGTCAACAAGTTCATCATATGAACTGAAATTCATTTAACTATATTTAGCAACCTGGAACTTCATCGTTTTCTATCATTCACTTTGCATATTTTCCTGTCGTTATGGCTTACAATTACTGGGAATCCGATATAAATCAGCTTCCACTAGCAGATAGAGGAAGCAAAAGTTTGAATTCGAATAATATGTGGTAATTAGAGGCTTATAGCCAGAGGTTAGCTAGTTAGATTATTAGCCAGAGGCTAGCTATGGACAGTCACAGTATGAAATGATAGCTCAAAAAACAAAATTAATAAAGGAAACTAAATGAGAGAAGAAGGAACAAACATAAACAAAACAAATAAATGAAACTTTCTCACAAGTAGGTATACACTCCATCCCCAAATAACCTCTTGATAATTGTTGAACTTATTAACTTAATTCATTCGCCCTTTAAATTCATTCTTTCTGATCACGTTTGCACAACTTCTATCTCACACTATCCGAAAATTACAAGTCCCAAAAGCTTCATATATTTTACCCTACGTTTCGACCTTTTTCGTAAACAAGCTCCCTGGTCTCGAATATTTTCTTGATATATCGAATGTAATATTTCCGAAAACTTTTAGTTTATGGATCAGCAATTTTACATGTCTGCCTTCATCCTTTACGTTTCGAGTCCCTGCAGCCAATTTTCCTTATACCAACTAGACATAGTTCACGATGCTAGTCAAAGTCGAAATCGAAGGAACGCTAACGTCGGGCACATAATTATATTCGAAAGCCCTCGACTAGGTCTCTTGAAGGATCACAAAGACGAAATTTATTACTATTGATCCCTGAGGACCCGAACGATGGAAATGGACAAACCTCATAAAAAACACAAAATTCGACAGAGTCTGATGCTATGAAAAAGAACGGTGGCATGCAAAACCATATCATATTAGTACTGTTATTAAAGTTTCTGAAGATGAAACTTAAGCATGGAGTCGGGTCGGTGACAAACGGAAGGGTCGATGCATATTTGGGTAAACATGCTGGTGGTACTTTGAAGAACTTGAAATTGGGTATTGGAGTGAAGTTTCGGTCGCGTTTCGTTTCGTTTTTGCGATAATAGTCTATTTGGCATATATGGATGAAAAAGTAATAGTGACGAGTGTTATTTTTTTATGCATAGCATTAGAGAATGTTTCATTGAAGCTGTGGCATTCACCCACTAGGTTAATTGCATTTTGTATATACACTCGTTCATGGTCTACGACCAAGTTTTACAATTAATAATTTACAATTTAATTGTAATATTTGGTCTTTGCATACAAAAATAACACTCGTCACTATAACTTTTTCATATATTTATGTCAAATAGACTACTATCGCGTTCTGAAAAGCACACTGTGCTGAAAACAGGGGAAAACACTTTTTTTTTATCCCCCTCTAGGCAATTGATGCAAGAATTTTATGTGCTTTGAAATATGAAATAGACACCTTTCCCAAAATAATGAGATCACTGGCTCCTATTTATAGCTGAACAATGTTTACAGATGAGTCTTCTTATCAATAAGCTTTAACTGATAGCTAAAACTGGTAGCTTCACTCACGATAAGTAGCGAAAAAAGTATCCCAGAGAAATGATTGGCAGTGGACTCCTATCAATAGGCGTTTCTAAAACCGCAAAGGTTGCTGTTATTTTTCGATAGACCTACGAAAATTTATTTTACCTTTTAAGGAGAACTTGCAGAGTCTTTGATAGATACTAAATTGGAATACTAATGGAACAAGCCTAGTCCCAAATAGTTACAATAGTCAAACGCCCATTAAGAAAAATATTGAGCATCGTCAGTCGATTATGAATGCGGTGTGGTCTTACCAAATGGAATACTACCCTGCGAGGGTTTTCCAGTCTAGTCATTTCGTCGATTCTAGGTACTCTCGAGGTTAACTGTGCTTAAATTGGCTTCCTGATTTATTGCCTTACTGAACAAACTCTCGTTTTCCAACTTTCCAACTAAAGTTGCTAACTTAATATCTCATTACGGAATTTGTCGTCCAGGGTCGCAGTTTGTAAAATTTGCTATCACATCTAGGATTTCTTAAGGGAATCACTCAGGATGCCTTCTAATTCTCACGATCTATTTTTTTTTTTACCCCAAAGAGCTCATAGATTCAATTTTTCGGGAATTACGCCAAAAAGTTCAAGCATATATCCAATCTCCGAGTCTATATTTTTTTTTTAAGCGGGGGTCGCGAAACCTTCAATAGGTATCCTGCAAATGATACAGGTTTATGTGAGATTCTTACTTACTTAAAAACATCACTCTTTTGCAAATTTTAGCAAATTTCCTTTGCTTAACACATTAGAGTAAAAGCTCAACGAGATTTGCGAAACCAGATTCAATTGTAGATCCAGGGTAATTGATTTGATACTATGCGCTTATTAAGGAATATTTATGTGTGTACCGTTGTTTCTTTAGCGCGTACTTTCATTCTAATTGACTTTAAATACTATCAAGTTTGGAGCGCGAATCGATCCAACAAGCGAAATTGTGGATATATACGGGCTGGCTGTTACGATCGATATATTACATCTATGGATACATTTACATAAATACACATCTTTCGACAAACACTTTACACCACATCAAAATTAATTTACACAAGTAGGCTAAGTAACATGTTATTTTGAAGTTTTTTGCAAAATAAATTATTTTGATTTGGAAATAAATTGAGATGAATACTTTAATGTTAAATAATCGGAATTAAACGTTAAATGTTAATATAAAATAAATAATTAGAATTAAATATTAAATGTGAATTTAAAACAAATAATCGGAAATAAATATTAAATATTAATTTAGACAAAAAATCGATGGAAGCTGCGACTTCCAAGTCGGTAACCCCGACTAGAGCAGCCCGACGTACAACATTGCATCGTTCAACACGCCATTCAACATCTCGACATCGTTCACATTCTGACTATAAAAGTTTCCGACACTCGGAGTAGCCCGACCCGAGGAACACCGCGAAAAAAAACGACCCGCATTTGAAGAAGTCCGCCACGGAGGACATGTTCAAGGAGGTTCAACTTCCTCCACTCTCTATAGCGACTCGATTTGAACCCTTGGTCGACGCCAATAACTAGGAAAACAGCAAACGGCTGACAAAATAGCTGAGGTTTTCGTACAACCTCAGGTAAATACAGTGTCCGTTTCCCACCAGCAGTCAGAGAGGGCGGAATTAACGAAGTAGACCGCCGCCCAAACTAAGCTATTTCACGAGCAGTTGCGAACTCGCTCATGTTCGAAATCGCAAAGGTCTCGTTCACAATCGCTTAGCCGTAAAAACAATAAACAACAGAATCAAAAAACTCAATGTTTTCTTCAGGCGGTTGGACAACGCGACTTATCTCTCAGCCTTCGTCTTATGCCCGATTTATACATTGTGCCCGATTTATACATTGGAACGAGCGTCTCGGGTACAAGAGTAAACAAGACTCAACAAGACATTGGACGAGACTCAACAAGACATAGGGTGAATTGTTTACTTAGGATATTGCACTTTGCATCTTTCGACAGTTGTGAGCTGTTTTGTTCAGTTCAGTGAACGATGACTGAGGTACGGGCTGTGGCTATTGCAACTGCCTGGTGTGCGTTGAGTTATTTCAATCTGGGACACGCAAACACATGTTTGAAGTCCCGGCGAAAAATTCGAAAATTTAAATGAGCACATGCTACCCTCTCGAATCCCTTTGACTTGATGCATAAAACCGACTTCGCTTCCAGCGGCTTCGAACTCGGACGAGACGGTCATAAACACTCAGGCACAGCAGTAAAAGGATCATTATCCCTTCGTAAAACAAACAAGAGCCGACGAGCAAACCATTTACACACGCGTGCTTGCCATGAAAAACACAGCCGAGACTAGACAAGGAGACCGTTTACACACTCACCTTGTCTTCATTTGGCATTACTCGGCGAGCATGTAATTCCGGCTTTAGAACGAGCGTCTCGGGTACAAGAGTAAACAAGACTCAACAAGACATTCGACGAGACTCAACAAGACATAGGGTGTATTGTTTACATAGGATATTGCACCGTACAACACGGACCATACACCATGCACCTTTCATAGGGTGAATTGTTTACTTAGGATATTGCACTTTGCATCTTTCGACAGTTGTGAGCTGTTTTGTTCAGTTCAGTGAACGATGACTGAGGTACGGGCTGTGGCTATTGCAACTGCCTGGTGTGCGTTGAGTTATTTCAATCTGGGACACGCAAACACATGTTTGAAGTCCCGGCGAAAAATTCGAAAATTTAAATGAGCACATGCTACCCTCTCGAATCCCTTTGACTTGATGCATAAAACCGACTTCGCTTCCAGCGGCTTCGAACTCGGACGAGACGGTCATAAACACTCAGGCACAGCAGTAAAAGGATCATTATCCCTTCGTAAAACAAAAAAGAGCCGACGAGCAAACCATTTACACACGCGTGCTTGCCATGAAAAACACAGCCGAGACTAGACAAGGAGACCGTTTACACACTCACCTTGTCTTCATTTGGCATTACTCGGTGAGCATGTAATTCCGGCTTAATATTCGACAACTTGTCTGAACGGTATTACCTTGTTGACACTGGCACAGACATTTCGGTACTTCCTGCACATACAACCGACTTCCACCTTCTAGTACACGGGTTGCTGCGGCAAATCAGTTGACGATAAACATCTCTGGACAAAAGGTGATTAAGCTGGAACTGCGACTCCGTCGTGAGTTTCCATGGGATTTTATCATCGCCGATGTATCTAGGCCCATTTTAGACGTAGACTTCCTCTGCTACTATGGGCTAGTTGTTAACTTGGCTAACGCTATCCTTGTGAATCCTCTAACTTCACTTTCTACGAAAGGCATGTAAACTTCGTACAAATTTCTAAAACATAGTGTTTTGATTGAGCAACCTGCTGAACCGTGGCTACATGCCCTTCTTCAACAGTAAAAAACTATCACGGTCAACACAAGGTTCTCAAAACTCTTTAAGCACAAGGTTACAGGCCACATCTTGAGCACTCCAATAGTGTCAACACCATGTTTACTAGCACCTGATAAGCTCGCGGCTGCCAAGAAAGGATTCGATTGCCGAACGATATCTCTGAGACCACTCTCTGCATAATTTTCGGACTCTTTGAGTTCAGCTGAATGACATTCAGACTATGCAATGCGACACATTCGTTCCTATGGTTTATCCATGAAGTCCCACACAGACTGGAATTCTGTTTCATTTACCTCGACGACATTTTGGTAGCTTCGACTTCCAAAGAGGAGCACTTTGTTCATTAAGAACAAATTTTCAAACCATTTGCGAACCAGGGTCTCATAATTAACTTGGAGAAATGGAATTTTCTTCGACCTTCAGTTAAATTCTTAGGTCATGAAGCTTTGTAAAAAGGTAATAAGCACTTCCAGGTTGGTTTGAGGTAATATCTTCAGCTAAACTCCCCAAGACGGTTAAAGATCTTAGGCGACTTTTGTGGAAGATCAACTTCTATTGTCACTTTCTTCATCACACAGTTGAGATGCAGCAACCACTCAACGCCTATATTTGTGGCTCACAGAAAGATGGTGGAAAAACAATTGACTGGCCAACACAAACTAGCCAAGCTTTCGACCAATACAAGACTGGCTTAAGAGAGCCCACACTATTGTCTTTCCCGGAGTCGAACGACGAGCTTGGTGTTTTCGTAGACGGTTCCGATACTGCTATCAGAGCTGCTCTACAACAATAATGTCAAGGCTCATAGCGACGCGTTAGTTTTTACTTGGCCAAACTAAGCGACGCACAAAGAAAGTATAGTGCATACGATTTCGAACTCCTAGCGGCTTATCAGGGCAATCGTTACTTCAGATACTTTTTGGAGACCCAAAAGTTTATACAATATGTACACTGACCACAAACCACAGACTTTTGCTTTCAAGCAAAAGCCAGGAAAGGCCAAATCTCGTCAACATAGATATCTATATTATATGAGTGAGTGGCATTCGGCATGTTTCTGGTTGCAAGAACGTTATTGCAGACACATATTCTCGTTTTGGACAAATAATTGTTCCCAGTACTCTTGACTTTGCCAGCATAGCCTCGCACCAAAAATTGGGTGCAGAGTTGCAGAAGATTCTAAAGGATTCAAATTTTATTCTAAAATAACAATCAATCTATGGCACCAACGTCAACATTTTTTGTGAGTTTAACATTTCTCTAACCGACAAGAAAAGATAGAAAAGACTGGGTAAGCAGAATTCTTTAGATTTACCATTTTGCATGTTAATTACTTTTGTGATCGGCTTTGTTTTTCCTTTCTTTGAATTTTGTGTCAAGGTGGTCGCTTTCTACCTCATATCAATGCTCAGGACTCGCAGCTATTCACAGCTTTGCCTAAATAGGTATAAAATATAACTATTCAGGATTCTGCTATAAAAAATTATCAATTATTGATTTTATCATCAATTCTTTGTTCACACAGTTGCCACCGATCGTATTCTAATCTTTTCAACGCTATCTTCTGAATCGGACATTTTTCAGAAGTTTAAAAAACAGGTGTGATCATAATGATCCCTAACCTTAGTGAAATCTCTTCGGAAGTAAAGTCATACAGACCTATTTGTCTTACGTCCTGCGTCTCCAAAGCTTTCAAGAATGTTCTGCTGAGAGACCTGTTTCCAACACTTAAAGATGCAAGCAAATTTGCGAGCATCGACTCGGGTTCAAAGACATTACAGCTACATCCAACAGGCTCATCAAACCCCGTCACACATCAAAAGAACATTCAAAGGTAAAAATTACTGCTAAGCAGTCTTTTCAGACGTAACTTAAACGCTCGGCAAAGTCTGGTATCTTCACAATCAAATCAATGCTTCTGAGAAGCTTCCATGAAATACTTTCCTCCTACTTAACCGACAGCACAATCTTAGTTAGATACAAAAGCTATTCTACCGCTAAATATCGTACGCACGCTGCTGTACCACAAGGAAGTATTTTAGGACCTGTGCTCTACAATTTTCAAACCCGGTCTCCCAATAAACATGAAAACAACTACAGCTGGTTTGGCGGAAGACATTGTCATTCCACGTACTGACTGAAATCCAGTTATGGCATCTTGAACACTGCAAGCCCACATCGCAATTTTTAATTAATGGCTAGTAAAACAGTGAATCAGAATGACCGAAACCAAACGCATTTAGAATGAGTTGAATAATCTTTTTAAAGCTGGTGACGAAAGCTGCTTCTAATGTATGACAATTAGCTTAGTTTTAGGTTTAAAATTGTTTTATTTTTCTCATAATTATATGACATTCCCAATCCTTAATGTAAAAATTCTTGATTTAGACTTATATAGAACTTAATGGCTGTCTGGACACTCGAAGTTCTTAATGTCTTCTTTGTTTGGGCTTTCCTAATATTATGAATTTATTTTGAAGGCTAATCTTATAATATTTTAATTTAAGTATTGTAGAAAAAGGAACGAAAACCTTCAACTTCGGTGGCTCTTTCTTCTTTAGATTAATTGCTCTTATTTTAACATAACTAGAAAACTACTTATAATAAATACTTAAGCCTTAGATGTCGGTGGACCTAAGTTGGGTCCGTGGATATTTACAGGACTTTCTGCCTAATTCAATTTATTTATATAAAATAATAGTTTGATCTAAGAAATATATTTAAAATGTAGACTAAATTGCTAGTTATATTCATGCTGCACTTCTCCGGATTTCATGTCGTGCTATTTGATACCTTAACTGTAACTTCAAATCCTGGAAGTCACTAGCATTCGGGTAGTTAATCTCTTTCTGGATACGTCGTCGGAAACCATGATATATTATAGGGTTTTCGTGAGGATCACATGTGTAATCTTGTTGGGCAAGGTAGATGAAGGCTTTGGGTGGATCAAGGAGGTGAGTCCTGCTCGCTCGAAATATAGTAGGTTGGGAAAGAATGGGTACCATATCCATTCATTTTATGTATCAGCTGCGAATGATCTGACGATTTGATGACGCACGAGCCTGAGGAGGAAAGTTTCGATCCTGGGAATTCCGGTAATGTCGTAAAGTTCCTGGTTATTGAAGTTATACTTCTTTTTATCTGGTGCAAGCAGTCTGTCTTTACCTTGCTATACACTCCCACATATGCACGCAGGCATTTTCGCTCGAAAACTTTTACTCGTTCTATCTGCTTTGAACTCAAGTTGAACAAGATCCATAGACCATGTTTCATGTTTTGAATCGTATTCACAATTTGTTTGGGGAATTTAAGCTGGAAGAGTTGGAAGAGAAATCCGTCCAGCAAGACCTTGTCGAATGCCTTCTCGATATCAACGAGACATGCGCCTACGCATTCTCTACTTTTAAGGTGCCATCAAAAGTCGGAGACCACTTTTGTGACAGCATGCACAGTGGAAAGGCTTACTCGAAAGCTAAATTGACAGTTAATGATTTGCTTGGCCTCTAGAACGTATTTTTGCAACGGGCTGTTTGAGAGCTTTTTGAAGACCTTGCTGATGTTGGATAGAAGAATTATAGGGCCTTAGCTACATGCATTTTTTGGATCCTTCCCTCGTTTGAGGATCCGGAAATTTTACGCTGGTTCCACCTCTCTGGAAAATGGCAATTCTTCAAGACGTTTTGGAAGGGAATTCGGTGCTGCCTGATGACTGTATCAGGCAGGTGTCTTAAGACAACATTAGAAACACCATCGATTTTTGACGATTCTTTGTTGTTGAATGATTTGAAGACGTTCTTCTGTTGTTCAAAGGCCACGAAGTAGTTGCTCAATTATTCGGCGGGAACGCTGTCTGCCAATTAGTGCTGAATGAATTGAAGCAGATGCAACTTGCTGAATGAATTGAAGCAACTTGTCCGAACTAGGATGCTGGTTTATCCATCATAGGTGGCATTCGACCTATGCGCCCGGGCGAATTCGTGCACTATCGAATTTACGTTGATCGCGATCAATTTGAGTCGACGTGATGATGTAAAAATTTTCTCTATCAGTATTCTGGATACCTACATATCTTCCTGGAAATAATATTGATGTTATTACTATCGTGACTTAGAGTTTTATTAAACGTATCTTATTGGTTGCTGATGGTGTTGACATTCGAATCCAACTTATCAGCTATGTTGTGGTTTCTGTCATACTTCATAATGCCGATGTCTGTCGCCGCGTTGAATGTTGTTGCTAATATTAGGCTTGATGCGCTCTTGTCAGTATGAAGATTAGATGATATACTGGTATGGACTGTTGATTTATCGCTATATTTACATTGTTGGCATTGTGTGTAGCTTAACTCGCATGCTTTTTGCTGAAGTCCTAAAAGAAGGTATACACTTCTCTTTTTTACGCATCAAAGAAGGATGATGCAAGCATAGCAGTATTACATACTCTATTAAAAATATGAATCAAAAAAGGAGCCTCTTGTCCTGCATATGTTCGAGCTTTTTATTTCAATTTTTTTTGCAGAAAATGATATAACGTGAAAATAATTATTTGAAAAATGAGTCTGACATGATCTGAAGCGACTGTAAAAATATAAAAGGCAGACGAATGACTATAATTAGACCTGCAAGAAATATACTTTGCAAAGAATTGCAATATATACCAGAAAAAGGTACAACAGCCTAATCTCGTGACACAATAATTTTAAATAAAAACTAAAACTGCTGACTCATTGTTCTATAATATATTTTGATCATATGTATAAATAACTTTAAAGCTAACTGCATTTGGTATTTATCCTCCCATTTACGAAAGCTTTTTGGATGCCCTACACATGTGAAATGCACCATTCTTCTCTCGACATATTTTTCTCGACAAAAGATTTGCCTCATAAAACCTTTTTTCAAATTTTTTCTAAAGGTCTTTGTGAAATACATTTGAATCTGGTTTACCATGACTTTCCATTCGTTTATTTGCTTTCATTCACATGTAGCACACGAAAAAGAGATATTCAGATGTAAAATGTGTAAAAATAAGCTGCGCAAACAGTGAAATTTTAGGATAACATATCTTTTGGTACGACTTATTTTTGTTCTGATGTTTGACTAGCGTAAATGGATTTTTTTATAACTATTTGGCCACTAAGTGGCTCAGTTAAAATGTTAATGCATACCAACAAACCCGCAAATTTTCAACTCACCCTCCGCAGGAGTTTACAAGTGGCTCGGAACAAGCTTTTTAAAGATTTCCTTCAATAAATTTCATTTCACTACATCCGTTCTTCGATTCAATTTCCGGTCGTTCATCTTGAAACTCCGGTCTGCATTATAACGAAATGCTGCATAATTTTATTTCCATCTGCGAACAGTATCACGGAAAGTATGAGTAACTACCTTCTCGACGTGAATGGCGTGCTCATTCGCATTCTCCACTGAACTAAGAATGAAAGCATAAATTTAATTACTGCGAACAATACGGTTTTTCTACCGTAGCAAGTTCATGTGGTAGCGTTAGTGTTCCCTGTTGCATCACAAAAGACGTAAAATACATACGTAGGTTGGTGCCGTGGTAGGCTGGATACCAGCCACACCGTTATCGCTGCACCATATATTCGAGACCTCCATAGAATACCATCATCATCAGTCAGGATCCTATCGAACGTCCTTGTAAATTCCACCATGCAACGTAACAATTCGATTCAGATGCACTCGACGTCATCGTGAAAAAGGACTCATTGTTCCACGATGATTTCTATGCGCCTGCAGGAGGAAACAATGGGAAGTATGAATAATGGCTTAAGCCTTCATTTTTCGCTGGCTTTTATGTTCCAGTTTTTCGGGTTTCACTTTGTGCAACCAGGGAAAAAAAATATAGGTCAGGACTAGCTATTTTCAGTGCTTAGCATTGGGTCAGGATCATCCATTGTGAGTGCTTGAATAGAATCCCTTAGAAATTCATTTTGATGCAGTCGTCGTTAGAAAAATTGTGTCATTAATGGATTGCAATGTCAATAGCAATGCCGTTAGAGGAAAGAAAAAAGCTGAAGTTTGTGATTAGCGGTAAAACTTGAATAGAGTTGCATTTGTGGTTGATGCTCATTAAAAGAGCTTTGAGGCAGGGAATGAATTGAAACTGTTAAAGGATGCAAAGAATAGAAAATCGAAATGAATAGTGTTTGCTGTTGTTGCCAATGTTAACGGATTGTTTTCTTTTACTGTTTACACTTTTGAAGTACTCTTTGGTATTGAATTTTTTGCTATTCAGTCGTCAGGTTTACGAAAATGTGATTGTTGATTATATTGGTTTCAACATAAGAGATTCAATTGTGAGCATTACCAATGGCAAAGGTTTTCGATTTAAAACACCGCCATCTAAAGAAAGATTACAAACTGATCGGTCCCAATTACTGCGAAAGACACTGTAACAGTGCAAAAATTCACAGCTGTATATATGTATTACATAGGCACTCTACACACGCAACTACTGAAATTACGCGAAACAGGTGTATGTATGGCTACAACCACTTGTCAGTTACTAACTGATTAGTAACGCGGATCTACAAAGATCGAAATCAGTAGTTTCTTCTGTGAAATCACGCATAGACCAACATATCTGTCTCCTTTTGTTGATCCCAGTGAAAGTTCAAGCGATGAAAATGTCATTGCCATATCATTATCTTTCATCGCTATAAAAAGCAAAGAATACAAAGAAAGTTTTGGGCTCATCTGTACTCGTACATTGAAAGAAACTTTAACCGCCGATTATTTTTTGCTGCTAAACAACTCCAAATATTGGATGCCAAATTTATGTCATTCTTTCGAATGTTCAAAGAAAGTTAATTCGAACTTTTGTGAATAGTTTCTCTTATCACACAAATACAAAACACAGTTACGAGGAAGTGCATAGATGCTGAGGAATGAATATTAATTACCCTCAGGTCAGAAGTTTTATTAAGAAGTTAAGTTTTAATGCATGCATATACTGTAATATTAGTATACATCATTATGCTTCATAAACTGCGCACAGGTTGTATTGTCGTGCCTCATCAGGCACATCAGTAGGATTTTATGAAAGCAGCATCTCTATCATTGTCTCTGTCATGAAAATACTATTTGAGGGGACAAAATGTCATCAACAGTCTCTAGGACTAAACGCTTAAAATGTCCAGCCTCTGTATTAGATATTTTCAGGAGATCAGGGAGCATGCTCAAAAGTAACATCTTCAGCACTGAATATTTGGATTCTGGTTGACATGGCCTGCATTGTTTGATATATTTTTTTTGCCTGAAAGTAATCGATGAATGCTTTGTCAATTTCTTCATTATTCACGAAACGCTTCATTTTCCGTATGTGGTTTGACGGTAAAGGTCCAGGCAAAGTTTCTATTGGTTGATATATTTCATCAGTTTGAGTGTAACGCACTGGTTATGGTGGCGGCGATTGCAGCACCCGTTGTGATAAAGGAGTTTTTAGCGAAATTCTCTTCGAATTGCTCAACTTCTTCCTATTGTGGTGGAGGGGACAAATTTCCTGAAGGTGTATCTAAGACTTTAATGTATGAAAGATTAAACTGTTTAGCTTATAACATTAAATACGCTTTCTTTGCCTTCACTGCTGAGCCACTTTTGGAGCATTTCATGTTTCGAGTGAACACTGAAACCAACAAATTGATTACTTTTTAACTGCTTGTGTCCTGACAATTGTTATTCTCTTCATTAAAAATATAAAATATACTCATGTGTAAAAGATATTTATAATTTTCAAGTCTATATTTATATAAAGTTGTTATCGTAATTTAATTGATTTTGACAGATATTTAGGAACTGGTGGAACTTTTGCATCAATAAAAAAGAGAGTCCATAGTCGGCCACATTGTGTCTAAAACATGAAAAGTGATTTGGAAAACGCTCAAAAAGAACCACTGGAAAACAGTGTCACAAGAGAATAGTGGAAAACAATAGTTGAAAGATTTGAATCTCAATGGAATCTTCCCATTTGCATAGGGGCTATTGATGGCAAAGATTTCAGCATTGAAAAACTTCCGAAACACTAACTATACCAATTTCAATTATAAATCATACCATTTCTTATTCTTAATGGCTTGCTGTGATGCCGACACTATGTTCATAATGATTGAAACTGGTTATGCTAAAAGAAATAGCGATGGAGGCATATTTCGTGCCTCCGCCATAAAACAATGGATATTAAATAACGGACTCGATATCTCTCCCACTTCACCACTGAAATACGACAATAGTTGTAGTCCATTTCCTTATTAGTTTGTTGCCGATGAAGAATTTCTTTTGCCGCGAGACCTGATGAGACCTTCTCCTCAGAAAATTATGGATATTGATAAAATAATTTTCAATTAGACATTGACCCTTGGAACGAAGACAACTGAATGTGCTTTTGGGATGGCCTCAAAAAAGTTTCCCATTTTAAATGGTCCTATCCGCATTTGGAATCAAAAGTTTGTAGAAACTATCATAAAAAGTGTCCGTGTTTCATCATTTTTTGAATATTTCGGAAGCCTAAAATTATTTAAAAGTGAATATTTTTCTATTTCACCTGCAATCAAAATATTCACTTGTTGATCGCCCATCTTAAAACTCATAAACTGAGCTATTTCGGCTGAGTTCGCTGAAACCAATTACGGATTAGTAACGCATTACTAATCAGTAGCGTCGTGTATGGTGTTCCATTCAGTCGCATTAAAAGTGATTCATTGCGGACTGGTTGGTAATTTGCGTTATTAATTAGTTTCTTTAGTTGCTTCCCGTTTCCTGGCTAACACAAATTTACAAAGGATGCCTAGT
The DNA here is from genome assembly GCA_947369275.1 of Nemotelus nigrinus. NCBI lineage: Eukaryota > Metazoa > Arthropoda > Insecta > Diptera > Stratiomyidae > Nemotelus > Nemotelus nigrinus. The sequence goes on along the minus strand of OX376372.1, from coordinate 184,795,465 downwards.
GCTAAGCCATGTACCTGCAGCCTGGAGGACCGCTAAGGTTGTATTTATACCCAAGGCAGGTAAAGTCAACTATGCGTATCCGAAGGACTACAGGCCAATTAGCCTGACTTCCTTCCTCCTTAAAGTTTTCGAAAGATTACTTGATCTTCATATCAAACAAAAACTTGGTACTCAAACTCTATCAAGAGCCCAAAATGCGTATATGAAAGGAAAATCTGTCGAAACGGCTCTCCATAGGGTAATCCTCAAAATTGAAAGGGCACTCCATTATAAAGAATACGTATTGGGAGCTTTTCTGGATATTGAAGGCGCCTTCAATAATGTGTACACAACAGCCACCATGGAGAGCCTCCACGCACACAACACTCACCCCGCTATTTGTAGCTTCATAAGCAACATGCTTAAGCACAGGCTCATATCAGCGGAATGGTCGGGTGCGCAAATCACAAGAAAGGTTCACAGTAGCACTTCGCAGGGAAGGGTTCTATCCCCTCTCTTGTGGAACCTTGTAACAAACTCAATTCTGAAAAAGTTGGAAAGCAAGGGACTCTCCTGTGGAACCTTGTAACAAACTCAATTCTGAAAAAATTGGAAAGCAAGGGACTCACGGTTACGGCCTACGCTGACGACATTGCTATTTTAGTCTCAAGTAGGTTTCCACATACCCATGGTAAGCTCATCGAATACTCTCTAGGGCTGGTTGAAGAGTGGGCGAATAGCGTGGGTCTTGGAATTAACCCCAATAAGACGGATATTGTGCTCATCACCAGGAAATACAAAACTCTTGATTTAGACCAAATCATGCTGGGCGGCTCCAGATTAGGTCTCAAGTTACAAAGTAAGTACTTAGGTCTTATTCTGGACAGCAAGCTCACATGGAAGGCGAATTTAGAGGAAAGAGTTAACCGGGCAAGCAACGCGATTTATGCCATCAAGGGAGTGCTGGGTAAATTGTTGGGCCCAAGGCCTGCTCTAACGCACTGGATCTGCTTGGTGATAGCTATGCCGATCCTTGTTCACGGATACTTGGTCTAGTGGGCAGCAGTGAATAAAACCACCTTTCCTGGCATGGCGAATAAAGTTCAGCGGTTGGCGGCCCTCTGCACTACAGGTGCCTAAGCCTCGACTCCTCTGTCTGCTCTGATCTCTATATTAAAGGCACTGCCACAAAAGCAGCTGTTAGGCTTAGGGAATCAGGACACTTCGAGTCAGGGTCCTTCGGCCACATCAGTATTGAACGAGGATACGCAGGAAGCACTGACTATCTGGTTCCCACTCTGCGCTTTGAGCGGGGATATTGAGCAATTGTGGGAGATGGGCAGGAATGGAATCAGCAAATGTGCCCTACAGCTCTTAACATCTACACTGACGGCTCGAAAACAGCTGCAGGAGTAGATGCTGCAGCATATTCTGCAGATGCAGCTTTGGAAGCAGCTTTCAGGCTTCCAATTACTGTAGTACTTTCCAGGCGGTGGTTTTTGCGATACGTAAAGCCGCAGATCTGATATATGCCAAAGATACTATAAATGAAGAATTCAATATCCTTACGGATAGTCAAGCGGCGGTAAAAGCACTGATGTCTCACACATACAAATCGAAGTGTGTATTCGATTGCATTCAGGCCCTGAATAGACTGGGTAACATCAGAAGAGTCAGAATCTTCTGGGTTTCCGGTCATAAGGGCATTGATGGAAATGAGAAGGCGGATGAGTTAGCCAAGTATGGGGCTAGTCTTCCCCTTTCGAGATTGGCAGACATCCTTACTCTTATCCAAACGATTAAGTACTCAATCGACTCCCAAATGATGCAGGGTGCGACGCGCAGATGGGGGACGCGCAACTCAGACCTGCAGGGTAACCAAAATCATGTGGAGGTCATACAATCTCGCATCGACCAAGTACATTCTCGAGTTAACGCGGATTGACTGCAAAAAACTCGTTGGTATCATTACTGGCCATTGTTTTGTAGCAGCACATGCTATGAAAATGGGACTCCTAACGAGCGACACCTGTAGGATGTGTCAAGAGCCGGGGGTCTCAGAAACTATCCAACATCTCCTGTGACACTACCCGGCACAGAGGAAAACCAGACTGCAATACTTCGGTGAGCTCTGGCTGGCGGATCTCTCGCACATGGCAGACCACAAGCTGAAGGACATCCTTCAGTTCATGAAAAAGTCCTGGGCCTTTGATGGCCGGTTGGACTGAATTTTCTTTCTCGAGGTCCATGCATCTTGTATCACTATGGACCAGTAGGTCGATGTGTGGCCATGTGCCAGCCAGTACAACCTAACCTAACATAGTTTCTTTTGAGTAGCTCCGTGTGTAGAGACCCTTAGATAGACAATATCATCAGATGCGATTACAATTAACCTTGTTCCTTCGACCGCGGACTTTCTGAGAATAAATTTTCAGATATCCCTCCAAACTCTGCGTTTGTTCGACATTCTGGAATGAAAATTTCTTGCGGGAGTCCTGACGAGCTCTTTAACAAATGTTCCAGTTGGCCAGAAGTTTTCCTTCAGAAGCTCAGTAACAACAGTACTAACGACAACACAGAAAGAAGATATCTGCTGTAAGTAGGTCAGTTGTTCCAGATACGATGATGATGAAAGATCAATATTAAACCTCCATTAGCTATAGAAGCAGTACCGGATGGTCTCGATTGTTTTTTGGCAAAAGGAATTCATGTCCGGACCGTTTCTGTAGAAGGAGCAGCAATACCAGCTAGTTTAAAACAAGGAAATACCCCGAGCCGATTGAGATTCATCAACTGAGATAACTAAAGACGTGGGTGAAATACTTGAAGCTCAAAATTTGCATCGATTGCGAGTTATTATACCAATAGGAGATTCGTCATCATCCGTAACATCAGTCGTTAGTCTAGGACTATCTGATGGGATGGTATCGTAGAACTGCTGCTGACTTCTCAACTTTCTGATAGATGATGATCGGCAGTGGTCGGCGGTCAGGCCGACATAACTGCAGTGAAAAGTTTTTCCGCAGAAACTCGAACATATTAGAAACGGATCGCTTTCAGATTTTACGGTACACGATGTCGCGTTATACTGAGCCAGGATTAAAATAGAAAGTTATGAAGAACTCACCTAACACTATTGTGGTTTCAGAGAATTTCAACCGTTTTATATAAGTGAAGGTACACTCAAAGATCCTTCTCAGATAAAGTATAACAGAATAAGCCATATCAGTTTGTCCAATCATATACTGAGGCTATTAATCTTTCAAATGAAACCGTCATTTTTGTCGAACTACCCAACGGGAAAAATAATGCTTACGGATATATTCGGTAAGCATTTCGCGTAATGCGTGTAAGCATTACCGGACCATTACGCGTTGTTTCTTTTTAACATTGCATGTCCTAGGCTGGGAAGATTTATACAAGGGGAAACTCATGCTTTTAGCTCTATAGCTTTATGTATAAGAGCTTTTTGGAAAGTATGACATCGTGTTCTCGCATTTATACGCCTCAATATGAATGAAAGCTTTGGCCGGCGGCCGATCGTATCTCTGCATGTGTGGTTTTTGCATGCTGACGCTCATTGGAAATTCCAATAGCGCATGCTCTTTGCTACTAGGGGGAATTGTCTTCATACTTACTTACCCGTGCGTGATGATTTGAAATGCTTCGAAATTTTCATCTTTCCGCTTTATATAGCAGACTACCCATAACCGATGTATGCTCGCAAGTTACTTTCCCCTTGTTTCTGCGAGTGAATTTCATTGGCCAGTCTTGGACTTATAACATATGAGCTTTCTCCCTTGCAGCATTTTCCATGCTTCAAGTCATGTTTACGAGTATATCTTATAATTGCTGGAAAATAGCTTTGGAAATCGGAAATGTGCATTACCAGCATTGTTTGATTCATCCATTACGCCAGCATACATTACCGCGATTCCCGTTGGGTAATCACGTACTTTGACATCTGGTAACTCTCAATAGCTTACGAGTACCAGACCCTACTAACAATTTAAATAAACAGAACTTGCACTATTTTTCCAACTTTCTAAAACTCGCCATAATTTTTCCGCGCTGGCCTGCATAACTTTTTAAAAGTTTCCTCCTCCCTGCCACCCTACGGTAAGTTCAACTATTCTTTCGACGACTTTAATGCAGACAACTTACCAGCTAACTTTACATCCACTTGCTCTTCCGACGAAACGAAATTATGGCTACGAAATCCGAAGTGCATTCGCGTTACACCTTTATATGTTGCACGTCTGCCCACGGCTTCTACGGTCGTCGAAATAAAGATATCCAGGTGAAGGATAGTTTTGGAGCGATGAAAAATGTAGCGTTCGACCAAGTCAACTCAAAAGCGTATGGTTTCAAGTGAATTTAAGTGAAAAGTTTTCTTTCACGATTTTTCCACTTAGATAACGACGACGATATGGATAGGAGTTAGTTAAATTTGAAACTTGGCGAATCTTCCGAGCGACTGCCGCGACAACTAAGGAGAAGCGACACTATGAATCTTATCTGATTCCTAACACGATAAAGTTAGTCGTGCCTCTTAAGCGCTCCTTTAAGATTTATTTAATTATGCAAGTGAATCGATAAAGTTTTCCGTAGCAGTTTTATCGAGGAGGATTGGATGCGATGTTGATACTGATTACGTGTCGCAGGCTGGCGGCATAAGCCAGGGCATGTTCATTGAATTATGCATGCAGTGTCGAATAATTAAGCAGATTGAGTGCAAAATTCATCAGGAACAAGGCATGCAGCTTCCTTGCTTCGATTATTGAAGGAACCCCGGAGCGCACATCGATCACACGCAAATTCACGCCCAACTTTTCTCGTTCTTCAATCGAATACATCGAAGAAAAGCCATTTCCCGGTAGCGTATAAAATATGCCGGGAAAAACTGTTAGGTGAAGCTATTTTCCATGAATTCATCTTAATAACGGCATATTCCGCGACTGGTGAAACAAACCAAGTCACAATACATTGTTCGAATTTTTCGTTCGCTCCGTGTATGATTATTTTATGACAGTGTTTTGTCGAGCAGTAAAAATATTGGCGGTGGTGCGCTGATAGATACATAAACGTCTCACGAGGGTCATCAACCATTTCATGCACATTCCGTACGATTTACGAGGTAGAGGGATGATCATAAAAAATATCGACGAAAAAGTGTTTTTATTGTGCTTTTATACGACCATCGAGCGCGGTATTAAATTGATGGCATGAAATATTTGGAGGGAGGCTGCTACATTGTGGGAAAATAAAGAATTTCCTGCTACATGCGATACGGATTTCATTTTTTTGCTTTTGTTGATTCAAGTGCATCTACAGTGGCTCACAGCTTATTTCGTGTGATCAACATTTTTGACAAACCAAGCATAACATTGGTATATTTTATTCTGAACTCAACAAATAAATGATGCAATTTTGTTGATAGTTTTGTTTCCAATATAAAAAACTATATAAAAATTATATAAAAAAAAACTATACAAACACATAATTCTCATATCACAGCTTATTTTGTGTGTTTATTTTCATTCTTATCTTTCTTGGAAATATTGGATTCTAATAACGAACGGTAGATAATAACATAAGCAATTATGATTGTAGGAAGAGTGCGTCTACTCAAAAATATTAATTTCAGTTATGACCGTGTGAAAAGAGTTACGCGAGTTAGTTATTAAACACTTTCAAAGTGGGAAAACTCAAAAACAATGAAATTGTTGATTTAAGTTAATCTACGGTTCAGTATATTATTCAGCGTTTTGTTCGAGAAAATCGTTTGCACAACAATGGAAGAAAGGCTCCAAACAATTTTTTTACTGAGCACGATGAGAGGTGGATTTTGGGAAAAATTAAAAAAGATCCCATGTTAAATGCTCCAGCTGTGGCCAACGATGTTGAAATGTTTTTTTCGCAAAAAATGTCATCCAGAAACTATTCGCAGAGTACTTAGATATGCTTATCTTCATGGGCGAACAGCAAGAAACTAGCCGTTTAAAAATAAGAAAAATCAAAAAGTCCGCATACAAACAAAAACATTTCTTTCTGGAACACAGTAATTTTTGCCGATGAGAGTAAATCTAATATTTCTGCATCAGATGTTAGGGCATATGTGTGGCGTCAACCAAATACTGAGCTTCAAACAAAAAATTTACGTGGTACAGTAAAACATGGAGGCGGTCATGTAATGGTTTGGGGTTATATGTCATCATAGAATCTACTATGATTAAAGAAGTATACTTAAATTTGCTGCAGCAAAATTTACTGCAAAGTTCTGAAGACTTAGGCATACGTGATACATTCCGCTTCTACCAAGATAATGATCCGAAGCATAAATCCGGTATAGTGCAATCTTGGCCAATTTGGAATTGCCCACACGTCATCCAAACACTCGCTCAATCCCCCGATTTAAATTTGATTGAAAATTTGTGGCATATGCTAGAACTAGGTATTCGAAAACACCATATTTCTAATGTTTGAAAAGTTTGAAAGCGGCGCTAAAGGAAGAGTGGGGAAAAATATCGCCAGATTATACTCAAAAGTTGGTTGACTCTATGTAGTCTAGATAAAACGCAGTAATAAAGCAAAAAGATTACCCTACAAAATATTAAACAATTTTTTCTTGAACACTTTTTCGTATGTTTTTGAGTGTTTTCATTTTTACACGAAATAAGCTGTGATATGAGAATTATGTGTTTGTATAGTTTTTTTTTATATAAATCGTTCTATGTTGATGTTTGTGCGAATTTTTGTGATGTTTTATATTGGAGACTCAATTATACCAATTTACCAAAAAATATACCAATTGTATGCTTGGTTTGTCAAAAATGTTAATAAAATAAGCTGTGAGCCACTGTATGTGCAAACATGCAGAGGCGAATTCGTTTGATTTTGGTGATATGCTATCATCAATTACAGAGGAATGAAAAATTGGTTCATGCTACTGTATTCTATCAAAGAGAACGGTATAGCACGCTGATCAGCCCACTAAAAGTTTGGTTAATTTTTTCAAAGGGTTTTTATTGAAAACAATTAAGCTTTATGGCAGTTTTTACGACTGACAGTTAAGTGGAGACAAAGCCAATAACATAATGCAGGGGAGTGATAAATGTCAGATTTAGATATCCTTATTTATTATATTCCCTGGTTTTACTATATACCAACATTTATATCATATTTATAATCAACAACAGCACCTTTCCTCATTTCACTTCGCCCAGAATAAGATTACCCAAACGGTTAGATACAGATAACATCACTTTCATGCATATCAATCTTCTTTGTTTTCCCTTATCAATAATTCAAATTTTTCAATCACACAGCAATCTCCATTCAATCAGCAAAAACGTTCGTTTCGCCCGTGTTCGACCCGTAAAATCCAATGATAATCCTCCAAAAGACATTTCCGATAAAATTCAGCAAAGGCATTCATTGGAAAGTTCATCTTATGAAAACATTTCATCGAACGAAAACGAAAAAAATAGCGCTAGGATGTCGTTCGTGCTGGTGTTGATAGCCTGGAGGAAAGAAGACCTCTTCATTTTCGCTGAACTTACATCGTCTCATACAATTTCAGATGGTAAGGAGACGTGGGACACGCTTTTCTCTTCCATTCGGTCCTGTATTTAAATCAAAGAAAGATATCACTAGTGTTTCAGCCCTCGGTCGGCCCAAGTTCGAAACTAAGAAAAACATTTAAATCTAGCAGCAGTCTAGCAAATAATTTTTTTCCACCTCCGGTTTAAAAAAATTCTGACACCCGACACGATAAAGGATAGCGAAAATTCAATTCCTGATTGCAGCTGTAGTGGCAGCAGCCGCAGTAGACTCGGAAGAAAAGTGAAGGAGATACGTGACAAGGGTGGCCATTCGGGAAAAAAACTTAGAGGGTTTTCGGAAAGCTTGTCTTTGATAAGCGATTTCTTAATTGTGAATGACCGTTGAAAAATTTAGTTTGAATCATCTGAGAATCTTAGTTTCAAATATTTAGAATTTACCCTAAGAAGTCCTCCTAAAATAGGAATATTTTTTCTGTTAACGTCATGAATATAAAGCATATTTTTGTTTTCTTAATCCTTAGAATTGTCCAAAGTTTTCTTCTTTGAATTTCTTCACAGCTGCTGGCATCTCTTGGCATAACCTCAAATACTCACTTATTTCCTAGTTCTTTCGATACGCTTCGGTCAACATTGACATCCGACGATGAATTGAGCAAAAAATCTCTATCTGGAATGGGAAACAATTCGAAGGATGAAGTCTGGCGAAATATTTACAAAACTCAATGGCGTACGAAGGATTTACATTTCGATTTTTTTCCTTGTGCGTTTTTTTACTGTGTCGTTTCGTTTCACGGCATTTTTCGTTTTGGTACGAGCTTCAGCGTTAGGAATAATTGGAATGTCAATAAGACGAGGATAGCGGAAAAAGGAAAGATTAGCAAAGCTATTTGTTCTGGCCTGAAATGTAAGTGAATGATGGAAAGAACAAATGTTAGTTGACGAAAGTGGGAGATAAACGATGGGGGATGGGTTTTTTTGTTTGAAGTCGATGTACATAGTTAAATTCTGGTGTGCGACATTTGAATTGAATTGGAATCGAATTTGACAGAAAGAGTGTTTGGTTTTTGAATGAAGATGGTAATTTGACAGTGATGGAGTTGTTAATGTGAATTATCATGCGTCGCCTTGATATCCACTGATTACTAATAGATGTGGCAATTTATTCAGTTGAATCTACATTAAAACCAAGAGATCACGGAGTAATTTCGCAAGTTTAATTTTCGGAGCACTTTTTTGGTATCTCTTTCCGGTACAACATTCCTCACACATGCAAGCAATGTCTCCCATTTGTTATATAAGCATAGTTTGGCACTTACTGAAGCCTATTGAATCTGATTTTATTGGTGACCTCATACTTACGATTTTAGTACCTTTGGGGTTATTTAATGATTGGTGCTTTTCTAAATGCTGCAAATTCCTTCAGGTGCAATGATTTGAAACATAGAAACAGATAAGTTGATTTGAGATATTTCTGAAGTAAAAGCTTTCACATTGAAAATATTTGCTGAAGGAAGGAATCGCAAAGAAAAAATGACAGCATTACTTGGCGAAAATACCCTATCTGCATTAGGATATATCGATTACAACTTTTTTATTGAATATGTTACTGCAAAAATTGTATGTAAGTATTAACTTAGTAAAACTAAACAAATTTAAAGTTTATTGATTTGTGATCATGGTTCCCTTCTTGTCTATAAATCAGTATAGACAACGTATATCGTCTCTAAAGCTTATCAAAGCGGAGAATAATTGATACGGGAAACTCGATCCTTTGCGGAATAAGCCTCCGAAAGCAGAATCAAATTGCAATTGCTTTTGCAGGATGATTAAAATTGAAAAAAAATTTATTTATCTTGAACATTTTATTTGACAAAGTGGTTTTTGATTCTGCTTTCGGAGGCTTATTCCGCAAAACGATCGAGTTTTCCGTATCAATTATTCTCCGCCTTGATAAGCTTTAGAGACCATATACGTTGTCTTTACTGATTTATAGACAAGAAGGGAACCATGATCACAAATCAATAACCTTTATGAGTAAATTATTTCGATGGATATAAGTCGGAGATGTTAAAATTTGTCACAACCAGCGTAAATAGAAATTAATGATTTCCAACTGCAAGTGGTCACACCAGTCAAGTATGCACTGTGTGCTGGTGTCTGATGAGAATCAGTGCATGCTTTCGAAACCACTTTGTCAAATAAAATTTTCAAGAAAAAAAAAAATTTTCAATTTTAATCATCCCGCAAAAACAATTCCAATTTAAGTTTAAAGTATTTTGTAGGGTGAAATAAAAAAATTTCTCGAAAATTTTTTTTTATCGCTAATAACTCCTTCTGCAGAAATACGCAGAACTCAATAGAATGCATTAGACTGCTTTTAAGGCACAATATATCTGAAGAAATAAAAATTAAAATAGCCAGATTGCTATCCAGAGCATTCAACATCTTCAATGGACTCTGAAAAGGGGATGGTTTGCACTGCCTCCTCTTCAACCTGGCGTTGGAGAAAGCAATCCAAGACATTCGAGTCAGTGAGAAGGACGATCGTCACCAAGTCCTGCCAGACACTGGCTTATGCAGATGATATACACATCATTGGAAGATCGGAACTAGCTGTAGCATCCTTCACCCAGATCGAGGGAGCGGCACAAAAACTAGGGCGGCACATAAATGAAGAAAAAGACTAAGTACATGGTGGCAGTATCTGCAGGAAGATCACCTAGAGTTGCTCAAACCTTCGGGGTAGTTCAGCATTAATTTGAAGTAGTGCTTTCTTTCAACCACTTTGGGTCAATCGTAGCAGCCAATAGCAACATGGAGGAAGAAATACACGGGCTGCTGCTCCAATCCAACAAAGTCTACTATAGTCTGGCAAGGCTCTTTAAATCCCAAAGTCTCATCCGAACATCAAAGTTTCTGCTGTACATGGCCATGGTCCTGCCAGTCCTTAAGTATGGATCCGAGACTTGGGTGCTCAGCCAAAGTTACCCTGACCTCTTAGCCTCGTTCGAGAGTAAAGTTTTGCAGAAAATCGTTGGCCCCATATGTGAAGAAGGGTGATTCCGGAGACGCTACAACCATGAGTTGCACGCTATCTGCCTAGAAGCAGATATAATTATGAAAATAAAGCTCGGTAAACTCTGGTAGGCAGCTCGAATGAACGAAGAGGATCCGGCTCGGCAAACGCTTTGCGGCAGATTTTACGGCAGACGACAGCGTGGGAGACCTTGCTGGCGCTAGAGGGATGGCGTTGACCAGGACACTTGGAGTTTAGGGGCACAAAATTGAATGACATCAGCTCGCGATCGGGTCCAATGGAAAAAAAACTGTCGACAGGGACCAGGACTGGACTCCGCTTGTAGCGCCGATGATGATGATATCTGAGGAAACTTATCAAGCGAGCTCTATAATGCTACATTTGCATTGATTGCAAATAGGCATTCTTGACGTCAACTGCGACAAGCAATTATCAACGGTGTTTACATTAACGCTATAATTGACGGCAAAATGTTGTTGACATATTGCCTTCAAATCGTGTTTTACAAAAACTGGCTACACTCAAATGTCACCCCTGTTCACGTTTGAAAAGTCATTGTAGCGTCGTTTCCCGTTTGATCGGAGCTTTACTCCGCCAAGTTCAAGTCTTTCCATAATTGTATTTGAAGATAAATAAATTCATTTGTACCGAAAAATGAATGAGAAATATAGCGTTAAAGTAATGGGCTCAACAAAAATCAAAACAACATACGAACATTGGGTGTATTGAGAGCAAGTGTTATTGTAGCCTTAATCTGCAAAGAAGAAGAAAATAGGAGCCGTAAAAACGCAAATACTGGGTATGCAAAACGTTTCAAAGTCACCCTGAAAAATATTTTTTTCGAGTTCAATGAACAAATGAGAAATAATCATCCGGAAACATTCAAATATTTTGCAGGGTTGACGACAGCTGGTTTGAATTTTTTGTTGATAAAGTTGACGCCGCGGACTTTTATCGACTAAAACCATCTCCTTTTTTCCACACTCCCCACGAGAATACTTTTCCAGCATAATTTTGTGAAGGTGGATCAACCCTTAGCTGCTTCTAGACATCCTTGCTTCTTCCTCCTTCCTGCTCAGTTCCGCGCTACGCAGCATGCGGTGTATATTTTTTAGCACATTTTCTACGGCATCCCACGCTGTTTGAGACTACAGCATATCATATACGATATTTTCCGCTGATATCGTTGTGCTTAGTACCGTCTCTACGCTATTTCTACTTCAAAGGCTATTTTAAAGTGCGGTCAATTGAACGTAACCTATTTCGCATCATCGGGTAAATTTTTTCAGACTGGACAGTCCGGTGAGCTCTTGTGTTCAAAACGGTACAGAAAGTAACGATACCCGCCATATTCACTCAAAAATCGGGTAGTATCATACCCCGTTCCTTCGTGGCTCCTTGAAACCCATCGCACAACGCTGGGGATTAATTTGTGCATCCAACGCCCATTATGAGCCTCCTTCCAATTACTCTGCCGTGAGCGGCAGGTTTTTAGGCCACTCAGTCAAAAGGCCATTTGCATTTTTCGTTGATATCATATTATTTACAGTGCTGGTGCCCACACGGTGCTGCGTACATTAAAATTGAGCTCACCACTCTTGAAATCCGTAGCCTTCGGCTTTGCTTCTGGCCGCCAGTATTTGGTTGCATCCTAGCGAGTGCTGAACCACCAACTGATGCTTACTTACCTGCTTTCTCTAGTCTATCTGAACCCCTGTAAAATTTAGCAGGCACAACGGCTGGCAACATTATCCAGGCTGCAAAAATAAAGTTTGTTCAAAATAACTCCTAAGAAGCGCCCGGTCCGAAAACCACCTGTAGTCATGGTAGCGAAAAAAAACCACAACCTTAGTGAAATTCTCATAAGGCTGACACCTAAGGGAAAAAAACTTTTTGAAGAGATTTCATCGGTTCTTTAAGACTTTGCAGCTTCATATAATGGTCAAAAAATTGGCTCAGCCATTCCAACAAGTGAAAAAAGTGACCAAAATTTGTACTGGCTTGTCGAAGAACTAAATTGCGGTAGGTGGCAGAAAAACAATAGATTAGCGATGAATGCGTTGGTAAAAATTTTACATGAACATTTGCACATGAAAACCACCAAAGATATTCAAAGTGGAAAAGTCAGCACCGAAGATTATGGCTACCGTTTTCAGGCAGAACGAGGGAATTTTATTAATTGATTACTTGCTTAAAGGGACAACACCGAACGGCCAGTATAACGCTAATTTATTGGGTCAGGAACTTGAGGCAGTCGTACAGAAGAGATTCTGCAAGTTGGCGCACAGAGTGCATTTATTGCCAGGCAGCGAAAGATGTCTTGAAAGTTACGGGATTGGCAGAAATTGACAACCCGCCTTACAATTTGGACATGGCTCCTAGTGACTTTATCCTTTTTTCATATTAAAAGAAAAGAGTTACGATATCAAAGATTTTTGAAAGATAATGAGATGAGAGGGGTCGTCGAAAACCATTTTGGAGAGAAATTGAAAGAATATTTATTCAGTGGTCTAATAGCATAATTCTTACGATGTACAAATTGTATTTCACTTGCGAGGAATTACATTGCAAAAAAAACAGCTACTTTCCATTCATTAAGTATCTTAGGCCGCTAACTTATCAGCCGCCCCTCGTATGTAGCATCAACTTAATGTCGTGAAAAAAATCCCTTAAACACTCCCATCTAAATGGTTTATTACCATTTGATTTCATCGGCGGTAATTTCGGCGGTACATCGGGTAATTCCAATTACTTTGGCTAACAAATCTGCTTACTATTTCTAATGGCAATGTCGAGTGGTACTCTGCAAATCAATTTTCCCTTAATATTGCCATCTCAGATACAATCGTAACGGTATTCAGTCTTACTTTGACCTGTTTATCACTTCCAAGAACATCCATTTCCAAGCTTCCAAGAACATTATAGTCGGGAATCCCTGAGGTAGTTTCGCGAAAGGGTTGAAGGTTATGGTCGAAGGAGATCTTTCATGTCTGTTGAGTTTGAGAAAGGTAAAGGACTCAACGTGCTTAAAAATTTGCCAATTACCAGTAATGCAGCTATAAAATCTTTAGACTTCTTTTAACAAATCAGATATCGTTTACTTAAAGAATTTTCTGTAGTGGACTGCGGGCATTCGAAATGTTTCAGAGTATTAAAGCTGAATGATTTTTCTCAGCTGAGCGATGAAAAATTGATCTGGATTTGGACCAAGAAATTTAGTGGTAACGCATCTTAGCTTTAATCCAAGTTGACTGCGTTCATCGGAAAAAACAGAGTTTGGAAGAGCATACTATGCGTCGGAGCTAATTTAATAGGATATTGATTAAGCGTATTCAACTCAGGAGACATCCTTCCAAATATATGATTGACCAGTTTATTTAACATCTCACCCTTTCTTTATTACCAAATAACCTGTGAAAACATCAAAAGAAAAAAACATATGCTTGTACGTTATTAATTTTAGTATATGGATGAAGGACTTGTATGGTTCCTTTTTCGTCAATTTTTCCACCTGGAAGAATCTTCAGACACTTAACCAAATTTGTTCTTGCTGGTAAAACAAGATTTTGAGACCTGCAACCGTTGATCTGAAGTTTGTTTCTGAGAAACCATATTCGCCATCTTTTTATCATGTTGATTTCTTCCTCAAATTGATTTTAATTTACGGAAACTAAGACTCTAATTTACGGAAACTGAGACTCTTGTCTCGGGAATTTCATAATTTAAAGAAAGTTAAAAAAAAAAAGTTAAAGCATTCAATCTCCAGACTGATATTCTGCATCAAATCCTATTAAAAACTAGTTGACTGCAAACATTTTCTTCTATTGCTCCTATTGTGAAATGTCGTGGAATTCATATTCCATCTACCAATCTCTGCTGCTAATGAATTACTCTACCTCTGGCTCTGCCTAACAACATGCCGTCATCATAAACGATATTGATTCCCATTCACACGGCAGACCTATTTATTCATGAAAATTATTATTCATGGGATTGGGGACAGAATTTCATGTCAACGTTGAAACCCTGCAAAATTCAATGTTCCTGTTTCCCGAGCTCGTCGAAATATTTGAATATCCGAGAACTATGATTGCAAAGTACTACGATACGGCTGTCCGAAATGAAACTTTTCCAATTTGTTGTGGTCTAGATCCCGACAGGACTATTCACAAAACTGAACACTATACTATAAACTCTAATAAATTTTCCTGGTAGTTGACCATTGCTCCATTGTCGTACCGTATGTAGATTTATCGATAGCAGCACTTGCATGGTGGAATACCTTACCGTACAGGACCGAGGACTGTCTTGGCTTTGTGTATGCTTTCCCGTATTCAGGTTTATGTTATTCAAGTGGTGACAATGCTCACATGGTTTGCTGTGCAGATTAGGTTCAAGTGGAGCTTGAAATGGAGGGATCCTAGTGGGGAGAGACGTGTTAATATGAAATGCGTTATTTTTTTAATTTCCAAGTGGGGTCCCAAATATATTTTGAAGTGTTGTTTGGTGATTAAAATAGACGACGATTAATGTTTCAGTAAAAAAAAAAAAATTTATCTTAGATTTCTACAGTACAGATTTCTTATCTAAGATTTCTACAGTTTTGCTTGAATGGGTGCCAACTGCTTATTGAATAAGAAGTATGCAATAGATTTATTTCTTTGCCTATTTTTACCATATTTCGTAATATTATTTTCTTGTGTAAGTTACGATGCTCTCGTTTTCTGAAAATAATTGCACCAATCATCCACCGAACCAACAACACCCCTACGTTACACGACTTTCCCCACACAAAAATTTATCTACAAATTCAACAAATTTCCACTCGATAACGTGTCCGTATCGATTTGTCGAGCGAATGCTCGAATAATTGAAATTTGCCGTGAAAAACCTTTCATGTGCACTTACAAGAATTGTTCAACGATCCTAACAAGGTAATTAGGTCGTCGAACATATGCACCGAAACGAAACCTGAAGCGTGACAAATCGTTTGAATATGAATTCCTTTGCCAACGAAATCCTGTTTTGGCATGGTTCCCAACCATCGAGCGTACTAATAATATCGTAAGTATTGCGGACAGGAATGATTTTCCTGGATGGCCTTTCGCCGAGAATGTGAATTGAGAAATCCAGGATATGGTATTCGTATTTATTTTTTTTTCTTTTTAGTAAAAGACCTGAAAATATTTTATGTGCTTCTCTGAGGGAGTGTTATAGTTTGTAAGCTCTTTGGGTTGCGTGCAAATAACTCTTTAAATTCTCATCTTAGATCAGGGGCTTAACATCTTCTTTTCTTAATCTTTTTGTATTAAATAGTGTTTGTGTAGATTATAGCAAATTGAAACGAATATGAAACTAATTAGTATCGATTATAATTTCGGTTTAATCACGATTTCATTACTAAACTATGATCGCACTAATCTCAAATAACACTCTTGGCTCTTGTCGGGAGCCAAAATGATTCAATGTATGAATTTACTCAACCTGACATATTTATCGCATCCTGATCGAAATAATTAATAACATTATTTGTCAAGCTTAATCATCCGAAATAGTTTACTCGAACCTGAGTCGCTATCATGTTTCTTCTTAGCCTGTTCGTTTGCCATAGATTTGGATTCAGATGGACACCGGAAGATGAAACGGGACATACATATATCTTCTTTCCGATAAATCCTAATTCGAATCTGCCTTCATGTATGTATGCATGTCTGCTCCTTGTCTATTACCGTAGATTTATCTACTCACAAGGATGAGTAAATCTGCTTGATTAAGTCTGTCGAAATCAACAAGAACGTATTTCGATGAAATTGATATTCGGAATTGATAAGGATTGTGGCAAATGAGATATGTTGACATGATTGAATGGCATCCAAGATATAAATTAAGCAGGGATCTAGCCATCTGTACTTTGATAATTTCAGGATATTACAGGTTCTGATGAAATCTGAAGCAACTCTGATTGTCTTTGCCCGTGTTATGCTTATTATTATGCGAGTATAAATTATAATGCAAATTTGAGTAATTTATTATTGATTCAATGAACATTTTAGAAGTAATTCAAACTGCTGAAGCGTGTGCGGCATAGTGCGTGTCACTTTTTTTACTTCATTTTTTTCAATTACTTTCTCACTTGCCACTTGCTTCTGTGAATCAAGCTCAATTTTTCAGGATCCATGTGCATCGCATCGTGCTATCAGCTCACGCAGTAGGAAATTGAGTCACAATTAAGTCGCAAAAATCAATTGAAAATATTTTTAATATAAAAGGATTTTAGTCAGAGTTCTTGCTCGGAGCCCGGTTTTATGCAAGAATTTTCTTTTGAATATTTCTGGACAATCGTTTAACGACAGTCTCTGTCAGCCCTAAGACAGTGAAAAATCAATTTATTTTATGCAAATTCATTCATTCTGTATCTATTCTACTGAAGCAAACTACTTTCGTAATTCTGCCAGTCAGACAAGCTCAACTAATCTGCTGACCCTTCTAGCATGATCCAGCAACAAATGAACAATATGGTAGCATTGCAATGGTAGTCTCCTTTAAAACGGCACAGCAATGCCACTTCATAATTTATCATTGTCAGTTGCGGTAACTGCTGAGGTTTTCCCGGAAATTAAAGCCAACGCAGAATTCTGGACTGTGTCGTCTGCATTCGTGCACGCTTTTTTGTGATAAATTGTTAAAAGAAAGGAGTAAAGTTGCAGAAAATTTGAAGAGATTTTACATGATATAGTGGGGATATTGTGGCGATTGTGGAGTGGAAGTGGATATGAACGTACCAACATACGTTTGAATTCATATGAAAAAGCCAGTGGTCAGTGACAATAAGTTATATTTTGAGTAAGGCTGAAGGAAGATAGGAAGTTTGGGGAACTCCTGGCATTCAGATTTCTGACTCGAGTTTACCTCATCTTCCTTAGAATTGGGTAGCTTTTTTCAATAATATTTGATTAGTAATTTGTGTATATAATAGTTAATTCCTGAATATGGATTTGAATTAAAGGCAATTCTCTAAGACAATGGTAACTGGAATATAGAGGGAAACCCAATCTGTGAAATTTATTCAGCCTTGAAAAGACTGCTCAAATAGCTTGAAAAAATATATGCTGTGCTTTCTACGCTAGCCCAGCAATTCAAACCTAGAAATTCGAATAGATGACAAAACTACTCAGTGTGTAATGTATTCCCTATACTTAACGTGAGTCAACTGTCACTTAAGGCTAGCATTTTTTAATCAAGGAAAGATGAAAAACATTTCACAATTTAAGGCCATATAAAAAAAAAAAATTTTATCCGATAACCAGTGTTCCAATTAAAGTGATCGTTTTGCGGAATAAGCCTCCGAAAGCAGAATCAAATTGAATTGTTTTTGTAGAATGATTAAAATTGGAAAACGATCGAGTTTCCCGTATCAATTATTCTCTGCTTTGATAAGCTTTAGAGACAATATACGTTGTCTATGCTGATTTATAGACAAGAAGGGAACCATGATCACAAATTAATAACCTTTACTCGTAAAATAGATTAAGAACACGGAAGATTATTGAATTAACCTCACAGACGGCTAGACTCAGAAATCTGCGGGCTAAACGCCCTGTCACACCAAGCCTGATATGTAAACCGAATGGGAAGTGGACAAGCAAAAGTTCGGAAATGCTGAAGATCTTCGTAGATACTCACTTCCCGGGCTGTTTGGATGACTCCACCCCTTGCACTGGTGAACAAGCGTCCGGCCTGAAGGACGTCGATGGCATTTGCGAAGTTGTCACCAAGCAGAGGCTTGTCTGGGCAATTGATACCTTCAAGCCCTTTAAGTCTCCAGGTCCGGATGGAATTATGCCGGTCATGCTTCAAAAGACAAGATGCTTGGTGTTTCCTGGCTAACACAAATTTACAAAGGTTGCCTAGTGCTAAGTCACTTACCTGCAGCCTGGAGACCGCTAAGGTAAAGTCAATCATGCGTATCCGAAGGACCACAGACCAATTAGCCTGGCTTTCTTCCTCCTCAAATTTTTTGAAAGATTACTAGACCTTTATATCAAACAAAGACTTGGAACTCAAACTCTATCGAGACCTGAAAATGCATATATGAAAGGGAAATCAACTGAAGCGGCTCTCCATAGGGCAGTACTCGGAATTGAAAAGGCATTTCATTACAAAGAATATGCTTTGTGAGCCTTTCTAAATATTGAAGGCGCCTTAAAAAATGTGCACACAACAACCATCATGGAGAGCCTCCACGCACCCAAAACCCATCCCACTATTTGTAGCTGGATAAGACACATGCTTAAGCACAGGCTCATGCCAGCGGAGGGGGTGGATGTGCAAATCATAAGGAAGGTCCATAGAGGCACACCGCAGGGAGGGGTTCTATCCCTTCTCTTGTGGAACCTTGTTTCAAATTCAATTCTGGAGAGGCTGCAAAGCAAAGGACTCACGGCTGTGACTTATGCTGATGACATTGCTATTTTAGTCTCGGGTAGGTTTCCACATACGCTCTGGGGCTGGTTGAGGAGTGGGCAAATACTGTGAGCCTTGGCTTCAACCCCATTAAGACGGATCTTGTACTCTTCACTAGGAAGTACAAAACTCCTGATTTAGACCCAATCATGTTGCGCGGTACCAGGTTATGTCTCAAGTTATACACTAAGTACCTGGGTCTTATTCTGGACAGCAAGCTCATATGAAAAGCGAATTTAGAGGAAAGAGCTAAGTGGGCAAGCAACGCGATTTACGCCAGCAAGAGATTGCTGGGTAAAACGTGGGTTCCAAGCCCTGCTCTAACGTACTGGTTCTACTTGGTGATAGCTAGGCCGATCCTTGTGAACGAATACTTGGTCTGGTGGCCAGCTGTGAATAAAACTACCTTTGCTAGCATGGCGAACAGAGTTCCGCGGTTGGCGGTTCTCTGCATTGCAGGTGCTTTAGACTCTTCTGCTTCATCTCCTTTCGCTTGATCTCTTTGTTAGAGCCACTGCCGCAAAAGCTATTGTGAGGCTTAGGAAATCAGAACACTTCGATTCAAGATTGTTCGGCCACAGCAGTATTGAGCGGTGATACGTAGAAAGCACTCTGTACTTCGTGTGGCAATATTGGGCGACAGTAGAAGATAGACAGAAATGGAATCAACAAAAGTGCGCAGCAGCTCTTGGCATCTAAACTGACGGCTCCAAAACAGCTGCAGGAGTGGATGCTGCAGCATATTCTGCAGTTGTAGCTATGGTAGTAGCTTTCAGGCTATTGAATCACAGTAGTATTTTCCAGGCGGTAGTTTTTGCGATACGTAAAACCGTAGATCTGGAAGCCACAGATACTTAAAGTGAGGAAATTAATATCTTTACGGACACTCAAGCGGCGGCAAAATCACTGATATCTTACACATACAGATCGAAGTGCGTGCTTGACTGCATTCAGGCCGTGAACACTCTGGGTAACAGCAGAATAGTCAGAATCTTCAATCGACTCGCAAATGATGTTAGGTGTGACGTGCAGATGGGGCGGAACTCAGGCCTGCAGGGTAACCAAAATCATGTGGTGGTCAAACAACTGTGCAGCAGCTAAACATCTCCCCCAAACGGCTGGATGGCATCATTACTGGCCATTGTCTTATAGCAGCACATGCTATGAAAATGGGACTCTTAACCAGCGACACCTGTAGGGTGTGTCAAGAACCGGGGGTCTCAAAAACAATCCAGCATCTCCGGTGTCACTGTCCGGCACTGGGAAAAACTAGACTGCGCTGCTTTGGTGACCCCTGGCTATTGGCCTGGCTCGTAAGTGGCGCAGCAAAAAATGAAGGGCATCTTTCAGTTCGTGAAAAAATCCGAGGACTTCGATGGCCGCTTGGACTGGACTTTCTTTCTCGTGGTCCATTTATCTGAAATGATTATGGACCAGTATGTCTATATGTGGACTTTTATCAGCCAGTTCAACTTAGCCTAACCTACATCAATACTTGATTTCTTGAACCAAAAAATTAAGATAACGGATGTCGGTAAAATTTAGAAAATAAGAAGAAGAGCCATATTTTCGTTTTTATAAATTCTCATACAAACAACGATCAACTCAACTCAACTACAATGATCAACTCTCACCAACTCTCATTGGATTCACCTGATTAGCATATTTATTTACGAATGGAATGGAAGAGAGAAGATACGAATATGAGATAAGCCATCACTCCTCACGAAAGATTGACCTCTACTCTGCGGTACTTAGCAAGCGGTTGAAGCTATAAAGAACTGATTTTTCCTACACACATTATTAAAATAAAAAACGTTTAGCGCATCAGAACCGCTAGAAAACTAATTTTTGAAGAAATTATCTTTGAGGGACTTAAAACTGTGTGAAGACGTTATACACTTCTTTGTAGTATCAAGTAAACCATTTCTTACTCAAAGAAACAATTATCATTTTCTGACAGCATTTCCGATAACACAAATGATGAAAATGTTCAGTGCTAGCAACAATTGTCCAACACATCAGCAATAAATCTACCATAGTATGCTCATGCTTATTCAACCTATCCTTTGGATTTCGTTTTCATCCAAGGATATCATCGAAAGTTTCAGCGACTAAACTATGTCTGGGGCTGCCATCCGAAAAATTTCCAAAACTCGGAAAATTTAAATATCGGTTGCTTATTTTATTGTAAATGCTTTGCATATGAATACAAAATGGAAGGACCTGTTGGTGCAATATTTACGAAATTGTATGGTGCTGTGAATTTCGTTTCGATTGAATGGCTGCGCTGGAAGTTATGGGAGTGAAAAGGATTTTATGGTAAACGTCCTCAAAAGTTTTCAATTTTTTGAAACCTAAATATTTGTTGTTAACTACCATTGCAGAACGATTCCCATTTGGAACTTTTATGACAACATCGCTCGATAAAAAAATGTCAATAAATTACGAAATTCATCATAGCTGGTGTTCAACGAAATTATGATTGTTCAACGAAATTCCTATAGGATTAGAAATACAGCAAGATCCACTTTTCACATGAATTTCGTTTTGATTCCGTTACTGCATCGGAAGTTGTAGGGAAGAAAGCCTTTATTTTCTTGAGCAAATTTACAATATTTAGGAGACTAAAATTGCCATAGCTGGCAACCCTATAATAATTTTTCAACCAAATTTCTATGAAATCTATCTTTAAGTAAGGTTCACTGAATTTCGTTGAAATCTGATGGCTAAATCGGAAGCTATAAGCCAAAAACCAGTTTTTTTCTCGGCGATTTTTCAAAATGGCACCACTACGACAGTATTGCCCGTATTTCAAAATCACTTCTATCGGACCTGGTCCTGGCTAATTCTAATATGTTCTGCAAACTTCATATTGATCGCATTTTCCGATCGTCAGTTCTCGTGAACAGAAATTTGGAGTGCTCAAAATAGAAGTAATTTGATCATGGATTGCCGTTCTTGTTTACCGCGGAATTTTGTAAATTTTAATTCGACTTGGTGGACAATAGTCAAAATTTATCAATAATTTGAATTTATTTTCAAAAATCAAAAATTTTTAGGAGGGTCGATGATTTGAAGGTTTTTTTTCAGGAGCCTGCTGTAGCTACAGATTTGCCCGCACAGTCTGGAAAGTCCATGTGTATATTCTTTATTGTGACTATTCGACTTACTTTTTTTTTGTACAGTTTCTCTGCTAGCTTGGGGTCCTTTGTACGAAAAAATTTTCAAATATGGTCCAGAGCAGAATTTGGTTTGGTTTTATTGTGATAATTTTTATTTGTTACTTGCCAAAGACATTCATGTGAACTTTATTTCTCAATTACCTCCAAAACAAAATCATGGCCACCAGTACCCATTGTTCTAAATAATTTGATTAAATTAAATAAGCACAGAAAAAGTCAATTAGAATGAGATTATCAGAGATGATCAGCAATACTGCCACGTTGTTTACTAATGGACTGCTCGTGAATGCGGGCCTTTATTATGAGGATACTAAGTAAAAGAGGCATCTGATTTATATTTCTACTACTCTCTATATAAAAAAACCTGCCTGAATCGTCTCGTTTGCCCATACATCAATAATTCTTATACATTTCATACACCGTTCAAGTTTGCCATCGTGGATAAAATCGAGAAAAATTGGATACAATCAAAGTACAAAAGCGGCAAGCATGTGTGTATGTCACTTTGTCGTCATATTTCATTTAGCCTATATCATAAGGGCACGATAGATTTTCGGACCAATCTCCCTGTTCGTTTTGAGGTTGTAAACAAAGTTCGTGCAAGGAATCACTAAGGTATTCCAAAAAACATATTTGACAAATTTATAGCATGAAAGATGTTGGTTGTCCTTTCATCGAAGCCAAGAAAAAGCCCCGATGGCGTTCTGGAGTGGTTTCCATGCCGACGGCTGACTCATTTTCGTTAAGCTTCATCCGAAGCTAGAACGGTACCTGCAGCCCGGAATGGTTTGCTTTGTAAATAAGACGACGAATACTAGTCCTATACTCAACGTCTGCCCCTGATGTAATGCGAAATTCAATAAAAACCACTCGGTCAGCCTATCATCATCTATTTTTGTAAATCAATTGTGGATGGAAATAAGACGAACGGTATCATTTCAAAGGTATCGGAATTTTTTTATGGGATTTTTATGATTCGAGTTATTGTGCTGTAGTAAAAGAAAAGCTTCGAGTCGAAATTTATTTTGTTAGTCCTCTTTTGAGAGAGATTTGATTCCATTTACTTGCGAATGGTGTTCGATGTGTAGCTTTGTAGAGTGGACTTGAATGGGCATTTGAGTGAGATTTTAGTGGATGCTGTATTGGATTTATGGCGAAGCGATAAATGGAAGGACATAAACGATTTTAAAATGAAAAGCTGTATAGTGACGTTAATAGTTCACACCATAGATGATATGTATAATAGTTTCTATGAGGTGTATGATGAAAGATGATTTGTGTGGGTCAATACACTCAGTTTTTCCAATGACAACATATTGTATACATGTATTTATAGTTGTCTTCGGAATGTTAGTATTTACATATATCTACCCTTGATTTCATTAATTTCAGGCAATACCTACAATATATTCTAAGAACTCCAGTAAAACTTTCTTGCCTTGAAAATTGTTTTTTTTTTTATTTTGAAAATCCCATCATGACAACAACTTGTATCCGAACCCTCTGAAAAAATATATCAATTTGTCCGAAATAGCTGATAAGAAATTTCACCCTAAAATCCTTACACCCTCTGTTACGCCAATAAAATAGTCCCCGATTATACGGTCGTGTTATCTCAAGTTCTTCATTCGTGATAATTTCAAGTTCTTTATCCATCCCTCGGTCCCGGGAACGTTCACCGACAAAAGTTCCAACATTTTCGACTCCACTTGAAGCGGAGCCCCAAAGTTTTGTGACAGGAGGAACTCTGAATAAGTTAACTGTAAAACTCATTCTCTTCACTCGGACGAAGGTTAAATTAGGGGGAGGTTGAGGGTGATGGTAGAACCAGTACCAGACATTTAAGGAAATCCTTCGTTAAGTTGGCACTATAATTTCTCTGGTCTTTCCCGTTATCGTGCAGTTGAAACATGAACGATTCCTTCAGGTTTTTTGGAGTAAGGACACTTCACTTTTCGCATTTCTGCATTTGATTGCTCTGCTAATTATGTGCTTGTGTTAAAATGTCCATATGAATAGGAGATTATGTGTTTGGTGGCTGGTTTTTAGAATAAGTGACAACTTTGAATTATTTTTGACAGCCCAAGGGTAGATGCTATTTATTCATTAGTTGCTTTAATTAAATTCGAGGGAATCAATTTTTAATTTGAATTTAAAGCAGTAACAAAAGAGCGGCTCGGTTAGAAATAACAATTTTTTTGACTTGATTAATTTGGCCGCCCTTGACAAACCGCTACTGCTAATGATGAATTCTTGATTGAATAGATAAAGAGTCGAGGATAATTCTGTAGTTCCAGTTGTTGTTCGAAAATTTGGTAACGCTTTTCTCAGGTGGAGAATTTTTGGGGGATAGCTTTTATATTGTACCATACGCAGTGATAAAAAAGATAATAAGCTTCCTTAAAATCGAATAATATTTCATTTCAACGTTGAGTACGATATTTTTCGATGGTAAACATTTAAAAAAAAACTGTCTGATCAATCATTGATATTGCATATTTGAAATTTAGGCTCCTCAGAATAGTGATATAAGGAAATGAAAAGAGCAGTGAGAATTGAAGTAATTTGCCTGACTCCGAGTGCTAGTGGTAGTGAAGGAAAACAATGGGACTTTGGCTGATTTGACAGTCTTGGCCTCCGCAAAAAGAAAATGTCCGTCATATGCACTGAGATAGTGGACCATTTGTACACGATTTTGACAAGTAAGACACAAAAGCTGGCAGAGCTAAAATAGCGGAGAAACCAAAGGGAAAATTTGAGGAAGTTATTTATGATTTCGATTTGTTCCGTTTATAAATTTTATCTTTGTAATGATTTTACTTTACTTAATTTAGTTTTTCTTTGATTGTGTATTATTTGTTAGACCATACATTGCGATTAAATTTATGGATAAGATCTCTGAGATTAGTGGTATCCTTCCTAAGCACCTTCCTAAGCACAACAATAAAACTGTAGAGATGATCCCTGTCACATCAACATTAGTTTTTTTTTGGCTCAATTAAGGACTAGAGCGTCCTCGTTGAGGTCACCAATTATGACGTCTAAGATGAATAGGAAATACATACACGGGTGCCTGCCATGTCAAAATTAGATCTTTCAAGTTGCATGTAGGATCAAACCTCTACAATGAAAAGATTTTAAAACACAAAAATAAAGAGCAACGTTGAACATATAATCACTGTTCCTAAATTCCGTGGCCACCGTATCTATAAATGATTTAAATACAATATAATCGCGAAGTAGGAGACGTGTATGTTCATTTGCAATGAGTAGGATGTGAAGGTTTTAATTTCAGTTTCACGATACTGTACCGGCACGTTTTCAACTCCATCGATGTAGCAATCGAACCCCATCAAGCCATAACAGTCGCGGTCGATACCGAAATAGCGATCAATGCCACGCCAACAAATAAACCAAAAAACTATAAAAGCACGTGGTTTTACAATAAAAAACCCAAAAGGTAAATGGGTCAAGGAAAAACTCGCCAAAGCAGTAGATGCGGACCGAGTGCGACGTTTTTTTTTTTTGCTAGATTTGGCGGTAGTGTGACCGTAGCAGCTATTGATCATATTGAATTTTCTCTTTATATTTCCCGGGTGTGATGAGCGAGGATCCTATCTAACCAAGCGAGAACTGGAAGTCCACGTTTTTGACGAACGGAAGTCGATAAACGTGCGGAATATGATTTGTTGCATTTGGGACATGTAAAAATTGGGTCGAATCGTTCAAAGACACTGATGACGTGTGATTATATTTTCTACGTTTACGAATCTACTACCCAGGACGAAGTTCCCGAGTTACACATCTCCACAAAAAATTCGAACCCATCATCTCACTGGAAGCAGAAGCCGTCGATTTATGTCGCAGTTACGAGGGTGGGTTAACTTACTTTTCTAACAAATACAAAGCATTTTTTTTAGATAATATACATAAATAAATTGACTGATCCGAAAAATGTATTAAAGTAGCAGGCGAATATATTGAAAAATAAATTTTGTATTTTTATTTTCGGTTCTTACCTCCCATTCCGCGATATTAATGAACCACCCTCTTACATCACAGTACAACTTCAGCGTGGCAGGTGGAGAATTTCTCCACGTACCTCACAGACTTTCTCCCTGGTCACTAGGGAGAAAGCCTGCGAGGTACGTAGGCAATCATGTTTATTATTAAGTTGTAGTGTATTTAGCTTTAAGGAGGAAAGTAAACGTTGCTATCTATTTCTAATTCGCGAAACTAAAAAATATAACTGAATTAATGGCAATATAATATTTTGATATAATTGTGACGCTAGTGTGCTTTCTTTTGGTATTGCTCTCTCTCTATCTCTCTCTCTCTCTCTTATCATCTGTGGATCCAAAACTGCATTCGACTACTCGCATCGCGGTTGCGGTATTAAGATGGTCTCCGCATCGAAACGAATGACGTCCGAACCCGACCCCATCTCAGCGAGTGAAAGTCACCACAAACTACCCGCACTTTCGATTCTGCTAGGAGTGAGGGGGTCAGAGCGCGGTGGTTCATACAGCGCCAACACTATACAACATCATTGTGAATCTTGCTGCTGAAACACAGCATGCGCCCGTGGCCGTGGCCCGAAATGAAGCCAGGAGTTGTCAGTAAGTTAAAAGCATAGGATTGCATTGAACCAGCTATAATACGTAGGCCACGACGCCGTGATCGTGGCCAAAGTAGACCAACATTCTACATTTTGCCTGGCTGCAAACTTGACAAGTCGTATTTGACATGTTATAGTTATGAAATGTTGTGGAATTACTGGCGGAAATGGAAGTTTTGAATCATTGTAAAGAAACGATTAAATCTTTAAAAGGTTTTGTTTTAGCCTAATCAAACTTTGCTGGTTATCAGCTTCTAGACTTTTGGTAATGTTCTTCGCTCGCTCATTGTGTTTTAAATAAGCTACAGTGCCTGGCTGCAGCACTGACAGCAGCTAGGTTACAACATCCGCGGCAGGCCGCAGCCGCACGTTGTGTTTCAACAGTTATTCGCAGTTATTACCCAATAACTCAGTTGGACCCAAGTTTTCTGCACAATCCATTTTTCGTCGATGGTGTGGTGAAACTATTTTAAGGGGACATAGCATCTTCAAATTTTTAATAAATCGATTTTTTTTTTGATTGAATATGTATGAAACTTTAAAAACATGGTTTTAATAATATAAAATTGAAATTCTAAAAAAAAAAAGAACATATATAGCGAAGAGCGCCAAGATAATTTTTTCTATGATTTTCGTTCACCTCGCTATACCGCTTAATCGACTTAGGCTAAAGTGTAGAAAAAGACAAGTGAGTCAACTCCTTCAAAAAAAGCATAAGAAAAGTTAGCCTTGGCAAAAAAAAAACAAAAAAAAAAAAAACTGCAAAAGATGCTTCTAAAAAAAGTGTTGAAACTCCAAAAAAAGGTTCGAAAAAAGTTCAACTGACACTAAAATTAATGAAAAATTTATCAACATATTATAGCCTACCTATACGATGAAATTCTAATTCGGTTGAAAACATGCGCAAGGAAATGTGGGCAGCATATTACCAAAAAATTTCAACTGATGAGAACCCTCAACACTCTTATTGTCCTGTAGTAGAAAATATTTGGTGTAACTGGCCCAAGGCGGTGGCAGCTGATGGTAATGCTTTACAAAATTTCAAGCATCCTCCACTTTTCGATGATGAGGTACAAGAATTTTTAAAGCCTATTTATGAAGACTATTTATCATCAGAAGATTTGTTAAAGCACTGCTTGGGCAATTTTACGCAGAATAATAAGGAAAGCTATAATTCTTGTATTTGGAATTTGGCACCCAAACATAATTTTTGCGGAACAGATGTCATAAATATGACTGCAAATATCTCTGCATGTGCATTCAATGAAGGATCTATGGCTATTTTAAAAATAATGCAAGTCATGGGAATTACAATTGGTCAACGTGCGCTGGAACATGCAGAAAATAGAGATGCTGCATGAATCAACCAGGCGGAAAAACACTCGACTGAGGCATCTGAAGAGGCCAGAACTGATCGAAGGGAGCAAAAATCTTTGGAAGAGGAGGAGTATGAGCAAGAGGAAGGTATATTGTATGGTCCAGGCAACGCAAATTAAATTTCGGTAAGTTTTATTACAAAAAATATTGAATTTTAACTTAAAACGCGATTTTCTCGAAACAACCTTTTTCAAGTTGGCGTGCATCATTAATCATTCTGAAATTACAACACGTTAATCTGCACATGTTAATGCTTAGAATGAACTACGGATGAGAAAATCATCATTACATTTTTTTAAATATAGCCGATTTCTGAGAGAAAAAAACTTCGATTTTCAAAAATAACGCCGCCATTTTGTTATTTTTCAACCCAATTTTTTTTTTAGTTAATTCCAAGGCCACTTTAATGCTGATAAAAACCCGATTTTTTGTTTTTTTTCAGTCGCTCCTGAGAGCAGCTATCGTGTACGCCAGGTTTTTTTGGTGTTTTTTTCAAAAAAATTTTAGCAGACTGGAGGCCACAAAAAAGTAAAAATTTTTTTTTTTATGTAGTATAAGGCAAACAAAGTATACGAACAAAGTTTCATTAAGATATGTTTTTACTAATTTTCGAAGAAATATAGTATTAAACTCGTTTCGCCGAAAATACATATTTCTTTATATTTAAATATATATATATATATATATATATATATATATATATATATATATATATATATATATATATATATATATATATATATATATATATATATATATATATATATATATATATATATACATATATATATATATATATATATATATATATATATATATATATATATATAAGCAAAATGATTTTCCGAGATAATCTCTGGAGTGGCCGATCCGATTGAGCTGACATTTTTGGAGGACGTAGATGTATATAGTAGGTAGGTCCATGATTTGCTAAAATTCAGATACCCTAAACTTTTTGGAGGCGGCGAGCGTTTAAGTGAATTTTGAGGTACTCCTCTATTTCCAAGCAGTGTAAATTTTTATTGAAATAAATGTTTGGGAATGAAAACTTATTATGTTCTAAGCTTGTCTATGTTAAAAAGTTGGAAATTTTGAGCCACGTGTGGGTGCAGCGTGCTTAAAAGTAGGCAAAGATTTTTTTTCAATTTTTGATTTGCCATTTCTTCTGACAAAAACATTGGATCATTGTGAAATTTGCAGCGCATATTGATGATGAGTAAAATTTAACACACGTGGAATTTTAAGATAGTTCGGATAACCCTGTAGCTATGGCAGGCTCTTGAAAAAAAAATCCTTCAAATCATTGACCCTCCTGAAAATGTTTGATTTTTGACAAAAATTTAAATTATTGATAAATTTTGACCTTTGAAAATTTCGGTTTGCACAAGAACGGCAACCCATCACCAAATTACCTCTATTTTCAGCACTCGAAAGCTCTGTACCCGAGAACTGATGACCGGATTATTGGATCGTAATGAAATTTACAGAACATGTTGGTATTAACTAGGACCAGGTCTGATAAAAGTGATTTTGGAATGCAGGCAACCCTGTGGCAGTGGTACCATCTTGAAAAATCACTGAGAAAAAAAAACAACCTTTTGGCCTATAACTTCCGATTCAGCCATCATATTTCAACGAAATTCACACATTACACACATCTTAAATTTGGCAATATTTGATGAAAATTTGGCTGACAAATTAGAATAGAGTTACCAGCTATGGTGATTTTTGTTTCCTAAATCTTGCAAATTTGCTCAGCAAAATAAACCTTTTTTCCTATAACTTCCGGTCCAGTCATGAAATCAAAACGAAGTTCACACAGTAAGTGGATCTTTATGTGAACCAAATGTCGTAGGAATTTCGTAGAAAAATCATGAAAGGGCTGCCAGCTATGACAATTTTTGTAATTTTGTGGAATTTCTTTACTGAGCGATTATGTCATTAGATTTGCAAATGGGAATCATCCTGCAATGAAAATTAGCAACAAATATTAACGCTTTAAAAATTTGAAAAGTTTTGAGGGTGGTAACCCTAAAATTCTTTTAACCTGTATAACTTCCAGCGCAGTGATTCAATCGAAACGAAATTTACTGGTTGGGTTTAACTTAACGTGAAGCAGATTTGGTATATATTTTGCTTTGCTGCTAACACAGGGTAACCAGCATTAGCCATTTTCGTAAATATTGCATCAACAGATGCTTCAGATTACGTACTCATATGCAAAGCATTTGCAATAAAAATAAGAAACCAATTTATATTTTCCGAGTTTTGAAATTTTTTCGGATGGCAGCCTCAAACAACGTTTAACCGCTGAAACTTTCGATGAAATCCTGCGATGAGAACAAAATTCAAATTATAAGTTGATTTGAGTATGAGCTTGTTATGGTAAACTTATTGCTTCTTCGTTGGGAAAGTGTTGCCAGCACTGGACATTTTCATCATTTGTGTTATAGTTGAGTTTTGATGCTTTGGATAAGGAATGGTTGATATGATTTTACAAAAAAGTGTATTACGTATTTCCACATTTATTTGTCACTCAAAGACAATTTCTTCGAAAATTAGTTTTCCAGCGATTCTGATGCGCTAGACTTTTATTTATTCAATTAAAAACTAACCTTAGAAAAATAACGTTTTGTTTTTCAATTTGAAGGTGCTATATCCCCTTAAGGGGTGTTTTGCTTGGAACAACTATTCTCTGATAAAGCTTTTCAGCAAATCGTTTTCTTATATCGTTTGTGGTATTTGGGAGTCTTGTTATAGCTGCGTTCAAAAAATGAAGTTTTTATGTTGCTTTACGTAGAGCCCCTCTGAATCCTAGTCTGTTGAATTTATTTAAATGTTTTTATTCATTGATTACTTTTCTTTTTCAGTTATTTCTATACATTGTTTATTTACATCTATTTCTATAGTCGCCATTATCTGCGTTCTATCTTTCAATTGTTGATTAAAGCTTAAATAATCGGTAAAAACTAGCTCAGAATCGAAGATGAAGATTTAATAGAGTATTCAAACGAACTGTAAAACAAAAAAAACATTAACGACATTAATTTGACAAAGAAATAGAAGTGGCTTGTTGAATTACAGTTTTTTAATTACCTTCTTAAAAGCCACCAGTCAGACGAAATGATAGTAAACCTTTTACTGGATGAAATACATTGCGGTGATATATCTAGAATCATTGAGTATATATCTAGAATCAGAAAAGTGATAAAAAAAAAGCGGTCAGAAGCTACTTCGCTCTTTATAAAATGCTGAGAAATGCAATTTTTATAATAGCATTGTTTGCACAAATAATGAGTACAGGTTTGAAAAGTATGTCTCTTGATCTAGAATACAAGTAAAACTTTCACATAAGGATTTACATTGGCAAACATTGAAAGAGAGGACAGAATACCGCTGAAATACCAATGGATATCAGTAAAAAGATCAGGAAAAATCGTTAAAAAATAAAATAAAACTCCGGTTTTGAAAGCTGAGGAAATCGAAATATGAAATTAAAAATCCTTAATCTTTAAAACTGAACAAGCAAGTGCAAACGTATATACAAATAAAATAAACAAATGCATTGGGTTGACTTGAACATAGTATTGATCTCCAAATTTTTCCTGAATTTATGTTTTTTTCATGCAGGTTGAGCTATATTTTATAGTACAAGTTATGATCGCAACCTCAACTTGACTCAAATTGTATACAGTTTAGAGAGAAAAAAAAATGTGTTTGGAGTTGATGCCACTCATTTGAACTTGCTTGATCTACGCGAAGTTGGCTTAGGTCTACCCGTGGAGTCGAAAAAAACCAAGATATATATAATTTGTGTAAAAATAAAAAAAATATTTCTATTTTGAAATTCTATTTGAAGCACTTTGTGTATGTTCAATCAAAAATTCGAATTTAATCTACATGTCATACATTTTTCATACGAAAAAATAAAACCATTTCATTAAAAAAGTGTTCGATATTTATTTAGGTATTATTACTAACGCTCAGATCACAGCCGCATTCTCCCCTATAAATTCGAACGCCTAACTCTGGCTGTCCATTCGTTTCATTTCGTGCATATTCTAATGTTCGAATCAAGCTTCTTCCAAATACCATTTAGTAAATTAAAGGACAGACGAACAAATAAAATTAAGAACTTTGTCTGACTGCAAACAAGGACACGGACACGGACAAGGAATCCGAGCCGAACGAGAGAGCTATTCCTGCTAATTGATTTTATGGGCCATGAATTGATTGGATAAAATTTCGTTTCCACATAGAACGCTTTGCATTAGTCTTACAATCATCGAAAATGAGCAGAGATGCTCTAAGAATGTCATTAGCAGCAAAGAACCGTGGCAACGACATGGTGGCCACCGTACGAATCATTTCGATAAAGAAACTGGAACGATTTATTGTAGGAATCTTTTTAGAAAGAAAGTGCCAATTAATTTTTTTTTGTGTTTGGTGATTGGATTTGAACTAATTGAACGGAAAATTGCAATAATTTGTTCTTAGCTCAAGTGAAGCTGATAATTATATGCTGGCAGACGATGTAGGATAGGATGTTTAAGGTTGATTGTTTGATTTGAAGGCAGCATTGGGGGGCCTACATGGATGAGATGTAGAAGGGAACCCGCTTTTAGATGTAAAATTTTTGTCATATTCACATTTAATTTCCTTTCATGAAACAGAATGATGGTGTACCTTTGAAAATTTCAAATAAATTAAATTCTATCTAACTTCTATGGTTGAGCACGAATGACTTCCTTCGAAAATACCATAAATTGCGTAAATAGAGCGAAAGTGTCTGAAACTTGATAAATAAATACAATCCCGCATTCAATTTCAAACATTTTTTCCACATTTTATCCGCACTTTTATTGAATAAAAGTTTGCATTTCTCTGGGAAGCAGTTTTCTTACTAGGCATTAGACAACTTTTTTGTTTGGTCTCAATTCTATTTAAATTTCAGGATAAATTCTCGAATTTTGTTTCTCGGTTGCTTTGCACACGTTTTCGATATACTCCTGCACAGTAAATTTAGTCATCCATCCATTCACTCCGAAAAACAGTATGCAAATTCTATTGGCTCTATAACGGCATTATCCTCTTTTCATCTCCTTGATCCAATAATGTTCCATCTTTATGTAAAGTCTTGTCCTGAATCTGAAAATTCTATCCTAACAAGCTGAAGGATTCACTTAAGGCCGTATGTTGTTTGAAGAATAGAAGTTTCGCATAATTTTTAGAGCAAGATAAGTTATCAACGGTTGAAAAGAAATGCGATGGTTGTTGATAAATGTGATAGTGTAAATTTTCGAATGTGGGAGACTTTCTTTTTATTGAAAATGTGAGTGAGAGCTTTTATTTTAATTTGGTATTCAATTTTTCATTGTAAATATTTAGGAGTACGCAGTGGAAAAGTAAATAGACCCATTTTTAATGAAAAAAACTGAAAATGATGCCTTCAGTTCTTTTGAAATTCATATATCTTAAATTCCTGCTGTTATCAAAGCGAAAAGAAAATTTCGCTGGATCATCCATTTATATAAATTCTCAAGAAGTTTCTCACGAGCTATATTTCAGAGAAAAAAAGATTACACCAGCCCCATTATAGAGCTGGGAATGAAACTCCGAACAACTAAGGCCGTCTGTCGAGCAGATATCATTTCATCCTTTCAAGGAAATAGCGAAAGACTGTGTTATAGCCATCATGAAATCAGGATATCTCAAGAGTGCTAATTAAGTGAAAATGAAATCCCTTGTTGACTTCGTCACAATGCTGCCGCGGGGTTGGCTTAGACAAAAGAAACGAAGACCTGCCATCAGCAGCACCCCGTTCTGCTCATAATTCAAGGCTGAAGGACATACTCTGATTGCGGGAGCATTTACGCTTCAAGCATCCGAGAGAAAAATAGAATGGCAAATGAACGGGAAAACTTTTTATTTTTTCCTAGCACTTTTCCACCCTCTTTAGATTTTTAATCCTTTTCTTTGGTGCTGTAGGTTTGAACTGGACGAGTACTTATTGGAGTAATTGGCAAAGAAATGAACAATGGACCCTACTTCGTTACAAGTAAAAGTTGCGAAGGTTGCTAGAAAAGGAGTTTACTGACGGGGAGACTTTGTGTTTTCGTATGAAATGAGAGTTCAATAAAAGCTACTAGAAACTAAGGAAATAAAAAAAAATACTTCTGTAATGGACACCTACTTTGAGCGAGATTCAGCTTCAAATGGTTAAGGTTGTGTGGGGGAAGCTAACTACGAAACTGTTTTTTGTTGGCGATTATACTAAGCATATGCCAAACATAAATTTATGCGGATAATTAGGAACACTGTAAATTCCTTAATTCAAAAATTAGTATCATTGGTAGATATGTTTACGGGGGTGCTACGCAAACTGACTGTTCATAATCAGTGGATTGCCAATTGGTAAATCATCAGATAAACGAGCGGGAAATGTATCCAACGTTTCTTTAAGAAGTGAAATAATTCCGGAATCGTTTTCTTTGCCTGATGCGAAATTTTAAAGTAAGTGTGCATTATTTGTTAATTCTTCGTTAAACGGGGTGTTTGTAAGGTATATAAAATTTTGTTTGCTCTTATTTTATTTTATAATGCATAGTCCCTCAAGAATATTGTGTGAAAATATCAAGTAAGTTTTTTTGGCTTCCAAATGCTACGAAAAATTGAAAAAGAAAAAAATTCTCCCAAGGTTACCTCGAAAAACATCTCCTTTAAACAATGCATTTTGCTTTGTTTTGTTTCAGATGATTCTGTTGAACACCGCAAAATTATGATGAACACCGCAAAATAACTTTTTTCGAGGTGCCTCCGGAAATTCATTGCCACCCGCTAAATTTTCAATATTTTGCAATGAAAATTTTGGAAAACATTGTACAAATGTTGCATTATTATAACTAGCTGTCTGTACCGCTAAAAAATTCTTAAAAACATACCTTATATTCACCGAATTAACCTATTCCAGCTGCATTGTTAAGCATAGATTACCGTAACTGATCGTTTCTCTTTGGAATTGTTATTGTTTCAGCTGCTCCAGCGGTACCGGTGTATGATGCTTTGGACCAAGATGTTATAAACTTAATTTTATCCTTCGAGGAAATTGGTATCGAGCCGTTGAGAAGTGAGACCAGCAATTGACGAAAGGAAAACAAATTCTTTGCGAGACAACTATCTACATAAAAAAACTGATATGTAGATAAAAAAGAAGAATTTTAATCTATACTTCCTGCAGCAACAAGATGAATAATTTACAAATGATGAAGGGCTCTAAGAATACGAGAGCTCTGGTAGTAAATATTCTATCATCCGAAAAATTGGAATTTTACATGAAATACGTTGGTAGTGGATAAGTTCGGATTATCATTCGAAGACCTTTTAAATTTTTCATTCATTACGGAAACAAACTCGACAATTCTCTCATGGGAATTGAGTTGTTGCAATGGCGGCTATTGACACGTTTTACGCAACAAACTTCTAAAAGGTTTATATTTTCAGCTTCGAATAGTCTGCGACAAAGCTTTTCGAATCTGTTTTTACTTGGAGAACCTTATTCAATCCAGTCACAACATCCTAAAACAGGTGCAAGGTAATTACATTTCACTTCTTACTTAAGCAAAGCGATGAAATCATTCATTTAATTTTGGAAGTGACCATGCTGAAGCAGCAATCAAAAAATTCCATCCAACATAAAAGTGCTGAGATCGATCCAAACGCATTTCAGTGTCTAACCCTACATATCCTATCTTCGCTCCGACTTAATTCATGCTTTTTTAAATATTCAAAGCATACCCGTTCATTCCCTTCTCGCGTCTTTATCAAAATCCATAGGATAATATTTGCAAAATTAATGCGATGCAATTATAGTCACAGCCAAAGTCGTTGATTATAATTGGGTTTGCTCTCAATAATCATTTCTTTATAAACCTAAAAATGCAGCTCCATTTCTTCGTTTTCTCTTTTCTGGCATCAGAATGATGTGCTTTCAATCTTTAATGCATACAGAAACAATCTAGAAAATGTTTTGGTATTGCCAAGCAATCAGCTTGCATGGTGACTGGGATTTTTTGGGCAATGTACCTTACACTACAGTAAAAAGTAGCCTAAAGGTAATTATAATTAACTAAGCCATATAAGACCTAAATCTTCACATTGGTCTTATTCTACCTCCTTTTTCTGGAGAGTGATCAGCAGAGTGCTCGCTTATCAATAGGATATCTAGAATCACTTTTGTTGGAGGTCCTAAACGTAGGTTCATTGCCAATATTCGCAATAGCAAGATTACTACATAGGAGGAATTATTCACTTCTTTTGTTGTTGTCTGAACTGCCCCATAGCTCATTATGTGCGCTCGTGTTTGCAGCTTCTATTAGCGAGATCCGCCGAATGTTTGTGGCTGCTGTTAGCTGTCTTTTAGTACCATATAAGACAGCTCATCATATATAGGGGGTAGCAAGCCTTCATTGTGTGTCATGTAACATGATGTGACCCAAAAACAACGTCACCTTCCTTGTCATTGAAGTTTGAAAGGACAAAAACATTTATAGACTCCTTAATGAGGATGCAGGCTCTTGGTTTATCCAAAGATGACACAAGTCTGAATCCGTAAATATGTAATCTACAGACTCAGTTCCTAACGGCCCATGGTTCTTGGTTCTCCGCATGTTAACACAAATGAAGGAGAAGAGCAGCCAAACACTCCTTGGAGTGTTGTAGATTAATTTGCAAGATATTCATCCATTTCGATAACGGTGCTGTCTAAATCCTCGTCACTCGATTAGAGGTCCGAGAGATCAAGACAGCCACCTAATTTGAGGCTATAACAACACTCGCTTCATATTTCAAAAAGCAGATGTGCCTCAGCAAGTCGCAGACACACTAAACGGCCGCTTATCTATAGCCTTTTCTTTCCACAAAACAACTTTATCTCACCTCTCCGTGGGAATCGAATCCTCTGGTATGAAGTCACTTTTGTACACATTTAAGTGGATAACTTCAAACCCCTAGCCAATTTTTTAGCTGAGGAAGGGATTCTTTCTCGATGATAATGAGGACCTGTCGTCAGTCACTGTACAGCTCGATGACATAAGCAACCTTCCAGTTGCTTCATTGTTGCTCAGTTTAAGGGCCTCCAAAACATCCTCAGATAAAGAAGGCTGGCGGGGATTCATGCCATAGATCTCGGCTTACTCGGAATCTAGTCTTTGAGCACCACTTCCAATTTTGCGCCAGGGCAAATCTCACTTAGTTTGCTTACCGCTAGCCAGTACAATTCTGCGGAGCGTTGATCCTAACAGGCTAATAGTTTAATTCGTCCTTGATGCCTCCCAACTTCCAGCTGTTCGGCGAGATGATGCAATAGCTTTTACTTTTACCCATCACTGCCCTAGCCAGACACTCTTTGACAATATCCTTAATCGGCCGAGCTAATCCAGTTAAAATAATCTGAAGTTTCTTCGGCTCCTACTGATTTGGCTGCTCAGGCTCAATGCAGGAGCCCGTGTTGCGGGATGAATCGTTTTATTGAATTCTGCCCATTTAACAGTTTTTTTGTCCTTTTCAGGCAGTGCCTCAAAATCCCTCTTTCTCTTTAGAATTCGGGAAGCACTCCTCCGGATTCTATGAACCCGTACTGTGCTTATAAAAGAATGGGTGCCTAAAGCGAAGGTGGCATTTGAAATAAACTGCAGCGGGTACCCGACCCGACTTCATTCCGCTCGGTGAAAACGGGCTTCTTCCTTTCATCAGTCCCCAGCTTTTTTGCCGTGGCACTATGAAAGGCTACGCCAGGGATAGAGATAAGGTTGCCAGAAGTTCGTGGAGCAGGCTCGGAAGCCAATTCTATAAGGCCCTTAGGTAGAGTTGCGGGCAGGATGCCCATTGATGGTGAAGCAGGCTTTCTAGCTACTTCTTCTTTGGATAGCAGTAGAACAAGCCTTTCAGCTACATCTTCCCCATTATTAGGACACTTGGCCGCAGAAACAGCTCGTTTCTTAGCCTTAAAAGCAAAGGTTGGATTGTGGGGTGTTCTTATAAAATATTACTCCCAGAGGTCCAAGGAGTAACTTCAGAATCCACTTCTCCAAGGCCACTGGACACAATTACGGAGGCTTAAAGTTAAGAGTAATACTAGAAAACAGCGATTTTCTTGGTTTTGTTGCAATAACTTGAAATTCTTGATATTTACAAGGATTGCGAAATGCACAAAGCTGAGTCTTACTGCTATTTAGTTTGATGACCCATACGTTAAAGTAAAGATTTAGTTCTGGCAGGTAGTACTCCAAGCTCTTCGCTGCTTCCACCCAAATAAGAGCGTGTCATCAGCTTATTGGAGGATATGAACTTGTTAGTGGTCCTCTGCAATGGGAAGGTCAGCCGTGTATATATGATGTATGGTGATAAAACCTTGTGGCATTCGTGATGTCACAGTCTCTAGGAGTGAAACTTATCGGTTAACGCTCTCATAGTATTGCCTATTGGTAGGCTCTTTATGAACGTGCTGGTAACCCTACAGCTACGGCAGGCGTTGAAAGTGAAAACGGTAGCCCTCTTCCAATTTACTTATATTTTAAGCATCAAAAACTTCTGCTCACGATAACTCACGACCTAATTATCAGATTCAAATGAAACTCACAGAATGTATTGGCATTGAGTAGGACCAGGTCTGATAAAAGCGATTTGGAAATGCAGGCAACTCTGTGCCAGTGGTGTCTTCTTGAAAAATTAAAAATAAAAAAAACTGCTTTATTCCCTTTTAATTCTGATACAGTCTCCAGATTGTCATGAAATTGACACAGTTGCTGAACGTTACTCTAAGCCGTGTTTGCTAGAAATTTGATTGGCAAATTCGGTTGGTGCTGCCAGCTATGGTAATTCGGGTGTCTTGGGTTTTGAAAATTCGCTCAGGAAAATAAAGCTTTTTGCCCTATAACTTCCAGTGCAGTCATGAAATCAAAACGAATTTCATGTGATATATGGAACTTACTATAGGCATTATTCAGAAGGAATCTGGTTAAAAAATCATTACAGGGCTGCCAGTTATTGTTAGTTTTGTATTTATTTGCAATATCTATATTAAGCGATTTTATCGTAAAACATTTACAATGAAAATAAGTTACCAAAGTTTAAATTTTCTAAGCTCTAGAAATTCTTTGGTTCCAAACATCTTTCTTTTTTGAACTTAAACGTCTTTCTAACCCTGTAACTTTCGACAAAATCGAAATCGATAGAGTTATTTGATTTTGACGTCAGGCAATTGTGGGAGACTTTTAGTTGCTGAGCTGGTAAAGTGTTGCAAGCACTAAGTATTTTCTTTGTTTATGTTATGTTATGCTGCTTTCAAAGTTATGCAGTGTTTAAGTGTATAAATCTTGAAATTCCTGAAATCCTTTCCACCCTATAGCCCTTTTTCGACATGAGTCCATGCGTCCACGCGTCCTTGCGTTTTATGATTTCACGAGTCAAGTCAACTCAAATCCAGTTTTTTTAAGGCGAGGCTAAGGTGATAAGTGGATGGATTTTACACGCTTATAATGCTGTTTTTTTTTGCTCCGTACAAATATATTGGTAACAGAAAATTGTATATATTTATCCATATGACTATATATACCTACATATATATGTTTGTGTCTAGATATTCATATGCATTCAAATTTTTTCGTAATAGTCATGCACGTAAGAATGCAAAAAAATATTATCCACCTCATCACATAATAAAATAATCATCCACAAAACATATATTAAAATGATCATCAACGAATCATCCACACAGGCCACTGAGTAAAAGAAAGAAATTATCAAATTTATTGTACATGAATCAGTATATCCACCACCTTTGCTTTAGAGCCGCCTATATAAACAAAATCGAATTGACTCATGTAAGCAAAATACGCTAGATTGCATGGACGCGTGGTTGCATGGACTCATATCTAAAAAGGGCTTATTAAATGCATTCTTAAGATCAAAGTGATTTTGCACTCGAAACAGGTTGGCGCACGTGTGGTAGAATATGCACTCAAAATCTGCACGATTCTTCTTCTGTTCGTCGAACATTAGTATTTCTAGCGGTTCAGGTGCGCTAGAGTTTTTATATTTAATTTTTTGAATTTGATAAAATCAACGGAATAAAGCGTTGTTTCCGAAAATTTTCGCTCAAGAAATATGCTTTAGAAGAATGTTTTTATTTGCCAGAGATATTCAGCTTATTAACCTTTTGTTTTTT
This sequence comes from Nemotelus nigrinus, assembly GCA_947369275.1. NCBI lineage: Eukaryota > Metazoa > Arthropoda > Insecta > Diptera > Stratiomyidae > Nemotelus > Nemotelus nigrinus. The sequence goes on along the minus strand of OX376372.1, from coordinate 184,755,018 downwards.
TTTCGTCATAGCCAAAATGCTTAATATGACTTCTTCTGCGCTTCCAGTTGCTTGTGACAATCAGTATATTAAGCATTGCAACTTTGCTGGTCATATTGTTGTAACAATTAACTGCTCAACCATCTAATCGTCAGTTTTAACATTGAAATGGATTAAAAAAGTCATTGAACTCTAAATAAAATTTTCCTAAGGTAATTTACATGCACTGAAAGAAAAATCTTGGTAAAATCAACAATTTTCCTTAGTTGTTTTTGCGTCAACTACGGGATATAGTTAAAACAACCATAAACAAATAGTTGATTACTTTTATGCACCATGACGCGTGGTTGATAAACAACGTCCGTGGTGCAAAAAAAGTAAGCAACCACAAACAATGGCATTCCAACAATGTATATTGTTGGAATGAAATAGCAAATGGAATTATGTTTGTTGAATTTAACCATTGTAGAATGGTTCGCTTACTATGAAAATTGTTGATAAAATGAATGAATGAAAAAAAATGAATTTGGTTGGTGCCTTGGTTGGATTGACAGCGACATTGTCGCTGCATTGTGATTTACCAAATTCGCGGCATTCACGCCTCCGCCTGTGGCGCCGCTGCCGCAATGCCGCTGTTATGTGTTTACAGCATCAACTGCATAAAAAGCGTCATACAACGTAATATAAAGGCTTCACAGCATAACATGAATATGAATTATATCGAACTGCAAACCGAACACAATTTTGCCATGTAGCATATGAAACTTCTATGATAGAATAGGAGTATGAGTATGAGGAGTATGAAAAATCAAGTTTTCCTAAGTGGTTTTTGCATCAACTAGGGCTATAGTTAAAACAACCATAAGAAAATCGTTGATTACTTTTATGCAGCACCATGACGCGTGGTTGATAAACAATTTCATTCCAAATGTTGAAACCATTCTACTTTGCGTAGAATAATTCCAAAGACGTTGCTCACTGAATTACGTTTGTTGAAATCAACTATTGCAAAGTAGTTTAAGTACCATAAAAGCTGTTGATAATTCGAAACGTTGAAGTTTTGAGTGAATTGATGAATATTTTTCTATTGATCAACTATTTTTCGTGGCTATGAAACAATTAAAACAATTGATTTCATGAACCTTGCGATATTTTTTGTATAACCAGAACCAACTACTTTTATATAGTTAAATTAACTATATTAACATAGTAAAAATAACTATTTACCGTAGTTCGTTTAACGATTTTGAATGAATCGTTGCAATACTATTAAAAATAATTGAACCAACCAAGAGTTTTTCTTTCAGTGTGGTCATGAAGCAGTCTACACCTTTTTGAACAATAAAGTCGGTTCCGTTTTGGGATTGACCCTTCGATAAGCAGCGGCTTCAAACACTAACACGGTTATTATTTTAGTAGCAGCCGACAATGACAGAAACATATCCTTTTTCACGGCCACAAAATTAACACATTATACCTGTTCCATTTTTGCTACACTTTTCCTTAAGTTTTTTGTGTAGAATATAATAAACAGAAAACAGAATATACATCTGGTGAATAGATAACGCGGCTTTAATTAGATCTGTTCCCGTACTACGATTAATTGCGATTAATCGCGATTAATTACAATGAAGCTGTTCTCGTACTCCGTTTTACTGAAAACTGAAAATTTCCCCTCTTTCAGTAAGAACGATGAAATTTCAGTAGGGTTTGAGCTACTGAAAAGTGTCAAATGGTGTGGCAAGCAACATATTTTATGCGTAATGTTGCTATGAAGGTCGAATATTTTTGTGGCGATAATTTATTACCGCTTAGGATGACTTTATAATCACTATTGTTCTCCCACAAACCGAAAACTGACACTTTTGTTTGTCGATTTTCAGGAAATGCAATGAGAGCGTTCCCGTACTTTTCATGAATTCCCCCACCACATGATTCAGTAAAATTCAGGAAAATTTAGTGACTGAAAGTACGGGAACAGACCTCTTATTAATACGCATCTGTTGAAGAAATTTCCTTGTTTTCTTCTTTCCATGTAAATTTATCGAAATATATTTCTCACAGTCAGTATCATGTTTATGGCCCTAGACATCTCATCAAACCGCTGTCATACAACTGCAGTGGATACATCGAAGCGATTGTTTCTATGTTTGTCCCGTGCTACCTTTCATATCCAAGTCTTCTTGCACCGCGAACTGACCATCACTAATCCAACCCAACATGTATCTGCCACAGACAAAGCTCATATTGAACGGGTTTTCTACCGAATGATTGGCATTTTCCGTTAGGTTTCTGCAAATGAGCCTATTCGTTTTATGAGATGTTCGCAATAAGTTGTCCATCAGATGCATGTTTCGACCGGCGTATCTACATAATGTTCAAATGTCAATACAGATTCACATGCTTCTAGCCATACTTTGCAAATACTCTTCCTATGACCATCAGTAGTGAAACTGCATCACTGTCCGTCAAATCGTTAAATCAAATGGTAGCGGGACACTAGATGCACTTGGCTATTAGAGGTTATAACGGCACTGCAAAGACCACGAGAAATGGCCATTTTCAACGGATGCATCACACTCGGATTTATTTGGTATTCACCTTGGCTTGAGTGCGTGTTGGCATTGAGATTGATCTTTAGGTAATACATTTGAAAGTGTTGCGAATGATGTCAGCATTTGAATTGTGCACATTTGAAAAAAAAAATGGAATGCTTTCATATCGGCTATCAGCAATCAGATTGAGTATCTGTAATTGCATAAAATTTACCCAAATCTGGCTTGTAATTACCATTAATATTATAGAACAAATATCGGAAGCAGGTAACAAGTAACTTATGGAATGCTCCATTTAAAATAAACAATAGGTCAATGTATTTAGCCTGAACTTATTTGAAGTCCATATGGAAACAACTTCATTCTAGAATTTCTCTTACCCAGAAACAACAAATAAAACAGCACATATCAATGTTACATTTCCATACAAACTTTCGTATATAATAGGCCAACTGTACACCCTCCATGGAAAATATTTAACTTGATTTCACTCCGAAAACGTTCTTTGACATTTCAAGAAAATATACCAGCTAAAGAAAATACCTGCTTTGAAATTCGAAACCGTTTCCGATGCCATTTATTGTGAAACAGGATGAAATACCCCGAAACATTGGAACCCCAAACAAACGGCAACCGAAACGGAAACGGAAACCCAATGTCTAAGATTAAAGTGAGTTTTCGTCGAAAGTTGAAAAATTGAAAGCACCTAAGCTTTCACATGTCAGCGAGCGTTTATACGATTCTGACGTGGTTTGAATTTTAATAAGGTCTGGCAAGGCTCCTAGATATTCTCTGAATCGGATACCTTTTTTGAGGCTTTTGTCTTCACCGGCTGGTCGGGTTGTAACGGTATACAATATGCATGCGTACGAGTATAAACGAGGGAATAATAGGAAGTGGAATCGAAGTCCGATCTCGTTTACAATGTGCCAATTGAAATGTCATTCTCATTTTACCTTCTTTTATGGGAAGTTTTATTTGATTATATCGTTTCTTCTTGTTGCTTTGTAACGGTTTTGGTGATTTCTTTTGGGAGAAAGTTGCTGTTGTTTGTGGGTGGGCAATGACGTGGTTGGTCTGAGTGAATGTTTGTGGGACAGTGATCTGCGGGACGAAATAAGTTTGATTAAAATTGAAAGTACTATCAATTGTATATTTTCGGTGTTTGTTTAATCAACATTATTTACAAGTTTTTTTTGGGGAAGTAAGCTAATTCTGCCCACATTCGATCTTGCATACCTACTTATAACAGAATATTTCGTAGTCATTGTCTCTTTACAATTTTATTCTATTTGACACCAGTCGAATTGTGGCACAAATGAGCGACTGTAACCAGCATTTGATTTACATATGCAGGGTCCGTTCCTAAATATTTTTGCAAGCTGTGAATATTTCGTGGCATCAGAAGTGATTTCGGAGAAAGAAAATATAGATCTCGAACCGAAGCTAACTTAAATTCAACTAGGTAATTATGTAAATAATACAGTTTACGCCTAACTTTCCATGTTAACAATCAACGTCAAACAACCCTCGTCTCTAACAAAAATAAGTCCTCGCGGCAGCCGCAAAAGAGCCACTTGCCTCTGTTCAAGCCATAATTCTCTTCCCGTTTTTTCGCCGATCTGCAGGCTCCGTTGGCAGCAACGGATTCGTGTCGCCTGTCGTGCCCACGCCAATCACTCAGTATGCTGAATACATGTTAAACCAGATGCGAAAGTTCACATTCAAATAATATTTATGAATCGCCGTTTGGATGTAAATATGATTAATGATTATTGGCAGGAAGATTTGCTGCAAATTTATTTCACATGCAACGCACTCTTGAGATACACCCGACGCAGGAAAAACCCTCGCACCATACAGTCAGACAAAAAAGTCTCCGTACGATGCTGTTTTTTCTTGATTTACAAGAATAACATTGTAATGTTACAAAATATTATTAGTTAAAAAAATTATATGCTTTCTACAACTCTTTAATTACAAATATCAGAAAAAAAATTTCAAATTTATCCATTCATAACGATATAGTAATTCATTAAAGTAAATTGTTCCAATTTTTATATCAAAAAAGTCTCCGTACGAATAAATGGCAACACCGTGCTATACAAACATGTGCAGTGCTAGACGCGCGTCAACTTCATACAAATTTGAGCATTTCTCTTAGCATACAGCTAGCATAGTTATAGCCTTGTCAAAATTTGAGTCAACTGCAGAAAACATAACCATCGGCTATTGGTAAGGAAATCAGTTTAGAAACGCGCAAAATCATCGTTAAGCTGTATTGCCAAGGAAAGTCAATGGGCGAAAAAGCGAAAATAATTGGAAAACCGAAGTCTAGTTTGCATTATATCATCAAGCAGTACGGAGAAACCGGATCCTTGAAAAGAAAGCCTCGTTTATTACGTCCAAAAATTTTAAGTGCTACAGCCCGACGATCAATAGTGCTTAAAATTAAGGAGAATCCAAGAACCAGCGCATCTAAAATAGCAGACGAGGTAAGAAAGGAATTCAACCTAACAATTAGTGATGAAACCACCAGGAATGTTCTACGAGAGAATAACTTCCATGGTCAAAAACCTAGGCGTAAGCCTTTTGTTTCAAAAGTTGATCGAAAGAATCAATTACATTTTGCAAAAATCCAGGAAAATAAGGATGCTACCTTTTCAAATCGAGTTTTGTTTTCGGACGAGAGCAAATTGAACGTGTTCGGCTCAGATGGCAGAGGAAAAGTCTGGCGCAAACGTAAGGAGGAGCTGAACGTAAAAAATCTAGTCCCAACTGTTAAGCACGATGGTGGTAGTCTGATGTTGTGGGTGTGTATGGCGGCTTCAGGAGTTGGAAAGCTGCACTTTATTGATGGTACAATGGATCGGTGGCACTATCTAAATATTTTGAAAAACTTGTCAGCGTGAAAGTGTCAATGCTTTGGGTTTATAAAGTGATTTCATTTTCTAGCAAGACAATAACCCAAAGCATACCTCAATGGTAGTTAAGGAATGGCTTTTGAATAACGTGCCCAGGCAGCTTCACAGTCTACCACAATCACCTGACTTAAATCCCATTGAGTATTTATGGGATGAATTGGAACGCAGAGTGCGGAAACACCCGATAAAAAGCAAATAAGAGCTTAAGGCTAAACTACAAGAAGAATGGAATTTAATCGGACCGGAAATCATATCAAAACTTGTTAACTCAATGTCCAGGCGTTTGGCAGAAGTCATTAAAGCTAATGGAAATGCCACCAAATATTAAATCACATCTACAGAATAATTTTTTTTAGCTTTAATTTGATTCATTTCTACGTTCGTACGGAGACTTTTTTGATGTAAAATTTTGATTTATTTGCTTAATTGAATTACTGTATTAAAATGTGGCAATATTTTTGTTTTTTTCTTATCATATTAAGTAAGTAAGGAGTTGTCGAAAACATATTAATTTTTTAAATAAAAAAATATTGTAATATATCAAAGTTATTCTTGTAAATGCAGAAAAGATAGGATCGTACGGAGACTTTTTTGTCTGACTGTATATATTTTGAAATTCTTCCTGGTTGCCAAATCCAAAAATTATTTTTATGGTGTCATTAAGTAGTGTCCTGGATTATCTCTAAAATGGTATAAAATAATGAGCCTGTTGCTAAACATTTAATTAGTAACAAGTCAAAAGAGATGGCTAGATACGAGCAATTAAGTATTGAGAAAAAGTCGAAAGCCGTAGCATGGGCTCAAAAAAAACGTATCGCCAGGGATTTCAATGTGCACGACATCAAGTGGCTCAGACACTCTTCTCCCACAATCCCGGTGGGAAGGCACGTTGATTTTCTCAGCGAGTCGTTGAATTTTGAGCAGTAAATGGATTGTCCAACAAGAATTCCTGACGTGTCTGGGGATAAAGATTTGTTTTTAACTTTTCACTCAGACAAATATGCGATTTCTGTTCCTGCACCTCTTGGCATTTCGGGTCACAGTTTGATCTCAGCCCAGTTAAACACATCTTCATTGATTAACACTTATCAATTTCTCATCAAATGTGTAGTCTGGCATTATGGCAAGACATACTGGACTGCGTTTGGCATATATATCAGAGAGGTTGGCTGGTCCGATTGCTTTGCAGCAAAGAACGTCGACTATATAGCTTCCACCATAACCGACATCTTATGGTGTGAAATGTTTTCCTTTATCCCGCATGGCTTTAAGAGTACTAAACCAACCACCACCTCATGGTTTTAACACGAATATCAAGAGGTCATTCGCATTAAGCAGACGGTATTCCGAACCTCCAAGCTATCCCCGTCTGAAGAATTGAAACAACTTTCCAAAGCTGCACGGAATACATGCTTAGTCGTCTACTATAAGCAGAGTTAAATTCCAGTTTGACCAAAACATTTAACAGAAAGTCCTTGCAAGACAAAGAAGAAGCAAAGGTTTCTGGTAACTTGTAAAAATGATCAAGAACAACTTCTTTGGTTCTTCGGTGGTAACGTATTTACTAAGTGACGGGATAAACCTAGCCTATTTGCTGAGATTGACTCGGCAAGCTTAGTGTTTCATCTGCGCAAATTATTTTACTTATGTTATTCGACTAGAATATTCCTTTACGCATGAAAATACACCCAATACCGAACAATTGAGAGAACTGTGATCCCTCTAACTATCGGCCAATTACAATCTTTTCGGTTCTGTCTATGGTATTTGAATCACTTGTTCTGTCCGAACCTTGTCCTCGTCAAGTGGATCGAAAGTTTCTTGTGCATTATTCCTACCAAGTTAGTAGCTCCTGTGCTCACACCACCAAAGCTGGGGTACCGCAAGGAACAGCTCTCTCACCGACTCTCTTCCTTTTATTTATAAACGATCTCCCTTGCTCCAGCTTCAACCCGATTCATAGTTTTTCCGATGACAATACCATTGGCATTACATACTCTTTTGATAGCGTCGCCGAATCTCGTGGGAACGCTACTTCTGTTAGTAGAGATTGCATGATTACATCGCTAAACAGAGACCTTTTAAGCACTATAGCTTGGGGCTCAGCGAACCGTGTTGTGTATAATGCGTCTGAAGCCAAATGTTGTCGTCTTTCGTTCAAGCCTTACCCTCCTCTTGTTGGTCACATTATTTCCGTTGATAATGTAGGTATTTCTGAATTACCTTCGCTAAATCAACTAAGTTTTAAGGGGACATTCGCATTTGAAATTTTCAAAAAATCGATTTTGAGATTTTTACATATTTCGATTCTATATACGTTCAAAAGTTGCCTCCTAAAATTTCATCAAGAAATTCGTAATAGAAAAAAAGTTACAGCTAAGGTAAAAAAAAGTTATCGACTTTTTATTCAATAAAATGATGGTAAAAAAAAACTTTAAACGCGTTTTTTCGAAACTACCTTTTTCAAACTGGTAGGACATTTTTCTCCGAATCTACTCGACCGAGTTCAAAAAACCAAAAAAAGGAAGTTCTGTCAAGAGAGCTCTTTTATTTCATATGGATGGATTGGTCGGTATATCGTTTTGTTACTTGGTCTCAAACAGTTTCAAGTACAGCTGATAAGCTGGCCGTGCTGCTTTTCGAAGGAGAGCTTCCACTTGATCCCAAGTGCTGCTTTCTGCCTTAACTCTTTGGTACTATACAGATGCAACTCTCTGCATAAGGAGTGGCATTCCAAACATGACGTTATCATCAGATATGCTTTTCACCTGTTTATAAATTTTTACCGCCCCAATGAATTCGTCGCAGTGGTTAATGGGGCTTAGGGCCGCAGCTGCTCTTCCGCCATTTGGATGGCCGCGATGGCAGGTGGGTTTTGGCTTGACTTTCTCAGGGTGATGCTCTGGCCTACAAATTGGGCGTCAGTTGTAGTTAAATAATATATTGCTCTTCTATATATTATCAAAACAAAGTTTATTATCTTTATACAATGGGATGACTTTAAAATGCGCGACTTTCGTAGCTAAGTGAATTAATGCGCTTGCGATGACCTCTTATATACGATCTTCCATGGAGCTTTCTGTGAAAAGCTTGTTATTTTCTTCTTATAATTATTACAGAGCCTTATTTCGCAAAAAAAAACACGAACTACATCTACAGTCCAATTTTGCAATTTCTCCAGAGAAGCCTTGAAATTTCACACTTGTTGCTGGTGGCTTAGTTTGTTTTACATGTTCTTGGAGATCATATAAAACTATAAGATCTTGATCTTGATTTTATTTTATACGACCTTCCAGCAGTGATCTCGTTCTATAGTTTTTCAAAGAGCTTATATAAATTAGTAGTGTCGAGTGAGAGATCATTTTATTCATCGTTTTCTGCAGGTGAGTTTCGTAGCACTCGGTGGCAAAAACTCCCTTCAGTACTTCTGTGTTTGTTTTAAAGAAAGGATGAAACTTAAACAGCATTATATTGGGCTTGGTTGTAGTTGAACATTCAGTAAGTGTTGAAATAGTCTTTCAGATGTCTAGTGCCGTAGGCAATAATTTAAACAAACTTATCATTTGTATGAATGAATTCAGGATGTTTCCGTTTATTTCAAAGAAATTGTATTCTTTATGGAAATTTTCATTTAATTTTTCTATTAACTTGAAACAGTTTGATTCTACAAAATCGCGGTTTTAAAAACTATATATGTAAAATAAAGATCCTTGAAGTACTCTCTTCCTTCCTTCAGCCAGCGGCTATGTCCTATAGATGAGTAATTTCCAAAAAATACAATAAAAAATACTATTTCAATTTCATTCACACAATCTGGGCTGATGTTCTCTAACTACTATTGGGGATTTAAAGTATTTTGAATAAGAACTTAAAAGAGAGATTAGGTTGAACATTTTTAAATTAGGTATACTTCGTGGATTTTACTCCAGAGGCTTGGGTTTTAAATATTAAACAAAGTTGAGAACGAGCACTGAATAATACATGACACAGTATTTTTATATTAATCAATCATTTTCGAGAGTACATCGCATAAACTCATAAATTTATATCATTTTGCTTCATCATCATATTCTTTTTACCGTATATGCAAATGAATGTACCCTGTGCATCAGATAAGGCAACGCGAAATGTTTTCGTTTTCACAGCGAAAGTTAAATACGTACACATGTTTGTGTGTCCTTTCCTGCTTCCGACAACAAGACTGCGACTTCACATGCAAAAACCCAGCACTAATGCAAGTGAGCTCGCTTCATCCTTTTGGGGAGCTTCAACGAGGACTTAATCTATATTTTCGTTCTATGCCGTCGTCGTCGTCTAGGAGCAGTAAAATAGTCTTGGAGACTCTCGTTCGCCTCACCTCGACGTGTGGTGATATGGATGTTGACTGGCATTTCGACGAAGGACTCCGATAAAGATATCAGATGTTGATATGAAAAAGCTTTTTAGGTAATTACTTTTTGTATGCTAGTTTCATGTGAGAGCTATATTTGCAGATAGGAAATCGATATTAGTTTCGTTTGCATTGGGAGGTATTTTTATTTTACGGATGACGGGAAATTTAGATTTGGATGCTCCCGTTTGGGGTTATACAGATCCAAATAAACTATCATTAAAATATTATGCATGTTCACAAAACTGAATCATTTCGGTGTGGGCTTTCAATTAAAGTTAAAATATCTCGCATCCGCCACCATTTAAAAAGACATATTCTGCAAGTCACGTAAGTAAATTATACTGATTGAAGCGATGTATTTTTGATATCATTTGATTGAATATGACATTTTAATTGGAAATAACACTAGAAAATATTTTAAACATTAAAAATTATGATAAAGTTTGGCTCTGCTCGTTAAAATTATTATCATGATGTCTGTTGATTCGATGCTTTCATATGCACTTCAATTACACAACTTCTGCAGAAAGCGAAAAATTTCCACTTTATAAATATACACCTAATTGGATTAACTTCAAATTTGATACAATCTTAATTCAATCTTCTCGACGTAAGACGCTCTACCAGTTAAGTACCATCAACTTTGGTTATCGCAGCAATTCACCATTCGGTTCCGTTCATCTCCCGAATTGAATGGATGATAAAGTAATTGACGGGTCATAAAGCGGTCTTATCGCATGCATAATGGCAAAGTGTAATAAAACACTGCGATTTACGACAGTCGGACGGAATCTAGAGGCAACCAAATAAACCACTTTCCATTTTCATCTTTGAATCGATTTCACTTGCTCATGATACGCCACACACCATTCTTGAACATAGCTCGGCTGCTGCGATTATGTTTACGATCTAGTTCGAGGCTCGAATACCAATAATGAGATCGTATGTTTTCATGTTGCAGTTTTAAATGCATCTTCTAGTCATTTTATCTGCAGAGATCCAAAACAACGAGAGGATTCGTGGTATGAGGATGGCATTGTTAATTGACTGTTCGCCGCACGAGGTCAACGCCGAGGTCATGCAAGAAACGCAATAGGCAATTAAGCTCAAAGCTGTAACTGTGGGTAGTACTGACTGAAATGCTTCATAGGAGTTTCCTTTTCTCTATTATAATTTTTTATGGAGCGTTTATGTCGAGATCGTACATTGATTTTTAGTGGATTATGCAATATTTGAAATTATTCACAATTATGCATTGAGATAACATCGGAAGCGTTTTTTTTATAGGAGAAGTAACTGTGGATATTATCGAAGAAGATCTTGCGTGAATAATTTTTTGAACGTTTACCTAGCAAAATGAAATTCGTTTTAGGTAATTTGGAAAAATATATAGTTTTTAGAGCAGTATTTTGGATAATCAAAAGTAGTTTTGATAAAACAGTTGTGATTGTTGCAGCCAAATCAAACTTTCTATTAATGCAATTTGTTCAACTCAACGGAAGTCTGGTCTGCATCACTGGCACAGTGCTTTAAAGCTCTATGCGAGCACTGAATTTGAACTTATAAGTATTAAATAAATTCTAGCATACAGAAATCACTAGAAGGACCGATTTTCGAAGACAAAAAGAACCCTGTAGCTTCAGTAAGTCATTCAGCATCCGATTCGTAACTACTTCTAGGTAATGGGAACTAATTACCAAGGTAACCACTTCCAATATAATTTCTGCATTACATTTAACTCATTATGTCATAGCAGGTAATGTGTTGTGATTGTATTCTGTACTAGTTACGGAAGCAGTTACATTGGAGTGCTTTCAGAAGTGATGATAGAAAATCAGTTCAGTAAGTGGTATGCTGTAATACATTACAGAAGGGGTGATATGGTACGTTGATATATAGTGAAAACTACGAAAATTATAAATAATCATCTCGAAAACGTACGAGTATGCGTGATGGAAATCAAAGTCTAATTCGGAGTGTAGTACACCAATGACGCTGATTCGTTTAGTTGAAAAATAAATAGGTACAATTTTTTTACAAAATATATAGACACAAATTTCATGGATGAAAAAAGACAAGTAAAACAGCAAATATCACTATAAAGTTAATAAATTTTATTTATCAAAACAAGGATATAAAATCAAAATATTCCAGCATTATTCAAAATACACTATTTTAAACCTATATATCAATAGAAAATTCGAACACGCGTTCACATCACTTGCACAAACTCGCACTGTCGAAACATACAATTTTTTCGGAACTGCGTGCATAAGAATTGCGCAGTATTTTAATAAAAATTGTGGCTACGAAGCCTCACTTGCTCGTAAAAATAAGCAACAAGTTACCTACTGCATTACTTTTTAAGAAAGGTAATGCAGTGGGTAAGTTGTTACTTGATCGCTTACTCGACAAACTCAATTACATTGTTAGTAATGGAGCTTCATGAATAATGTACGACTTCCAGAATCAATTCTCAAGTAACGCCTTGCCATTTTTCCTACAGGGAAATAAGTGTGAAGATTTAAAATACAAGTTCTATCAAACGTACTCCTTTATTACGACAAACCTGTATTGAAAGCCGTGTACCACTTTGAATCGATGGATGCACCGGGAGAAAAATAAAGAAAATAAATTCTACCTGGTAGCTCTCTATCTTGATTTTCAATCAAAAGTCCTCTTAATTTGTCTTATGTTAAAATAATAGTACTTTGATAATTTTATTTCAATCTCATGACTGCATCGACACTAGAGAGCATACATTTTATTTTGTTTAGAGCTATTTCAAGAAGGCACCACAGCCACTGGGGGTGTGTTCAATGTGTATGCTATAGCTGCTTCAAAAGCATAGCATAGCATCACTTTAGCAAGTGTCAAAATTTTAAGTAGCTAGGTGAAGCAGCTATGGATATTGGATAGCCAAGAGCTGCTACGAAGGTCAGCTAATTCAAAAATATTTTTTGAAATTTGTTTTTTTTTAAATTTTAATATTTGTGTTTTCGTGGATTAGTTCTATACTTCCATTGCCCTTTGGAAATTGTATAAAATTTAGGAGTTTTCAACATCCAGCTGCAGAAACCATTAAAATTTTCCTAACATATTTAAAACGTATCACTTATTTCCGGCTTTTGACGCCATATATGTGAAAAATCGTTGAAAATTTGATGGCACATGAATCAGTGCACCCGGCCTTTTGCGCTTCATGCTCGCCTGCTAAAAACTCAAGATGAGCTGCACTGTGTGAAAGCCGACTTAACTCGAGTTGAATTGAAGTGTTTAAAAGCCCCAATTTATGCTGTCACTATTTTCAAATTTATTCCTCATCTCCTGTGTCACAAAAGCGCAAAAACTTCTTTTCATTTCAATTTCCAATTGAAAATGACGTTTGAACTGCATGTCAGCTGTGCACGCAGGGCCATTTTGCCTTAGCTACTTTCTTGCTATCCTCCAGACTGCGAGCAGCAAATAGCTGCTACCTTAGCAGCTATAGGTCCAACTAGTGATGAGTCTGCGTCCGTACGTTGACGTATGCACCGAGGTGAACCACGCAAGGCATATGTTGCACCCAAACATAACTTACCGAACAGCCAGAAAAGTGGCATGCTCCTTAAGCAACTTTTTGCTCAATTTTTACTATGAGCTGTCCGTACGTAAAGTGGTGATGAGATACGACTTGACATACGTTCGCTTATGCGTTGTATGGGCACTTAAATTCACTCATGTTTGCGTAAGTCAAAAAGTGCCTCTTTTGCTCTAAAACCGGTCGGTTTTGACAGACGATTACGGCCGCAGACTCATCTTTGGTTAGGGCTTTATCCGGAACCTTGGACAGCCCGACTGTCAAATAGCAAGCATTAGAAAGTAGCTATTTCGTGACATTATTTCGTGACATAGCAGCTAATAGCTGCTATAGCATGCACATTGAACACACCCTGGGTTGCAAAATATTCGTATATGGTTCTGGCTCTTGTTAAAAAAAAAGATTTCTGGCGATAAAAACAGGAAATTCGTTGCAAAGCTACCGTTTTTGGGCGGTGGAATATTATGGAAAAATTTTTTCGACTGTATAGAAAAAACATAAAATTGTTGATATTTTTCCCCGATAGGACATATTTCCGGATCTCCGGATCTCTTCCGGATAAGGATTTCTTATTAAGAACCTGCAGTAGCTACAAGACTGCTTGCAAATTGATCAAAAACCACATAAGCATGTTTTTTATAAATACAAATTTTCTGTGCCTAGTTTTAGGCAATGAAACCCACAGGGTTAAACTTTACTAAACGTCATGAAAACATCATCAATTTTTAGTATCCATTAATTTTTTTTTCAAATATATTGCTCTTACAAAAATAGAGAAAGAGTTCAAGTTAGATCAATGTGTTTGAAAACTGAGCTGTTATTCTTTAACAACCCCGTAATGGAAACCAATATAGCACCCATCTGGATCGTTGGCTGTCACACTTTTCTTCAAGTACATAGGAGCTTCATACGCTTCACCGTATGGACAATGGGCTTCGATAAGTTTAGGTCAGACTCTGAACTTTCCATGTATGTAGATCGGTAAGCCTGACTTACCAAATTTTCATGTATACTGCGTCCCATGAGTCCTAGTCAAGCCATTCTTCAGTGTCTGGTGATGTTATTAGTATAGAAAGATTTTTGTTAGTTTGCCAGCATTTGTTTGCCATGTTCTTAGTCTTCCAGCCTCAACTATACCATAGTAAGGAAGTTGTGATTGTTAACAGTCTTCTTTATCTATAACAAGAGTTCTATTATTGCGTAAATCTTTCTGGATAACAGTTCGGAATGCTTGTAATGTTAGTTCCAGCAGGCGTGTGCATATTTTGTATAACAACATGATCGCCAGTTTCATTTATTTTTTTACTTATTTTTTCAATTGTCTAATACAACATACTTATTTCCAATTACAGATTAGTAAATGCCAATAAAAGAAAACGCAATCGAAAAAATTAAGCATAACAGTATGAGAACACAACGTAAGAAAGGAAATTTAGCTAGTTCAAAAATTGACATGGTATTTGAGGACTCCATTTTTCAAAAGGTTTCTATGTGCAAAGAGCGTCAACGGAAGAGAACCTAATTTAAGCTCTTTATTTGTCTAACTATACGTAACAACGAAAAATAAAAGCACACGTCAGTTCGCGCCAAAGATACGTTAAACATGAAAGAGGATCTATTAAGTTGACGATATTCTCGAACAGGAACCCGGCCGCATAGATCAGAGTAAACAAAACGGTAACACATTTTGAAAGGAACCACACGTCAAGGAAAACCCTACGTGATTCAGGGAAGGAGTCTGCAATATCGAAGGTCGGCGGTGATAGACACCATAAGCGATGTTGAATTTGTACACTTAAGTGCGAGTAAGCCAAATTCTAAAGTATGTTCAAGGTATTGCTAGTGGGGACACCACACTTGACAATAGTATTCCAGAGCATTTCTGTCAAAAATATGTAAAGAAGAAAAGAAGAAGCGGAGACCCCATCTGTTGCAACCGATTTAGCTCTGCCAAGCCATCGTCAATAGAGCATGATTTGAATTTCGGGGATCATCCTAATTTTTGCCAAGCGTGCCTTTTTAAAAACAAATGTTTATTTAATGATCTTAACAGTACCATGCTACGCCGGTCACTGTGAGCTCACTATATCGATTGCCATTTACTCATGTCGTGTCGGCACTGTGGCACTACGAACAAATAACAAGAAAAGGAACAAACAGGTAGTGAGGTTAACAAATGCTTTGGAAGATCTAAGGATAAAGCCAGACATTTTAGAGGCCCTAGTAGTGATATACAATATTTATTGATCAAATTTAAGCTTCGAATCAAATATCACGCCAAGGTCCCGAAAATTTGAAGCAACATAAAGAGAAAATTAAGACAATATATGTAGTTTTATACGTTACACATTTGATGACACTCTGCGACATTCAAAGTAAACGCGTTAGCAATGGACCAGCTGATCAACGTAGAGGGAACATTTTGTAGCTGATAACAATTTTGTTACGATTACTCTGAATATCTCAAAGTCATCAGCATACAAAAGGCACAGAGAAAGTACACAAGGTGGTAGCTCATTGATAAATAACAAGACCAGCAGAGGGTCAAGAATTGAACCTTGTGGAATTCTTGACACAGGAAAAATGAAACTGAGGTGCAGGAATTGATAGCTATGACACAAATACGGTCAGCAAAATGCATACATATCATGTTTTTCAAGCTTCAGAAGAAAATGATCATGATTCACGCAGTCAAAAGCTTTATAAAAATATGTATATGCTACATTTACCTACTTTTGCTGGTCGAAATGAGATGCAAGAGCATTGGTGAAAGAAAACAAGTTGGTCTATGCAGATTTACCTTTGATGAATCCGTGCCGCCGATTAGACCTGGTCTCCTTGTGCACGTTTCTCATGTTTATTACGCATTGTAGCACCAATCGATTGAACATCAGTGCCAGCTGAAACACGTGCATCGGTAATCACAGAATCCAACAGCTGATGGATGGTATCAAATAAAATTTTTTGAAAAGTGTCCTTCCTAAATAGATTCTGAACATGGTATCTGAATTCGGTTGGAGCTGTTGAATAGTTTCACCGAAAAGAAAACCATGCTGAAAAGTTCGTAGAATAGGCAATCGGATATATCACTCACCAGGCTGCTTTCGCTCCCAAATAGTTCCGAAGCGAATTGAACTGGCCACTGTGTGTAACTCAATCTCGTATTCGGGATCGTAAATGGCCAATATAGGCGCTTCCACCAGCAGCTTTCTCAGTTCCTGGAAAACATTACATAAGCATTTTTAAAGACAAATTTATTTATGCCGCAGGTTTTGCACGGTGTTCGCATTCCCTGAAAAAATAGGCACAAAAAGAGTAAATTAGGATATTTATCCCGATTTGTTGCGACTCTTGTAAGTCTGTTGTATTCTGCAGTTTTTTGGCAGAATTTTTATTAATTTTTTTTATTTATTTTGTATGTGCAAATAATTTCATAATATTATACATATATCCATAATTTAATTGCATTACTCCCCCTTGTAAGGTAAAGCACCTTGAATTAGGGGTGAGGAGCCTTCAAATGTGCTATCTATGTTGACATATAATTAATTTAATATGTAGATATTAGTGTTACCATTAAATTATTGTTTTTTTTAGTTTAAATACAGAATCTGTTTCATCAATGAGTGAACTTATATGATGCTAATTTATAGATAATTTGCATCAACTAAAAATAATACAAAAAGAGCCAATAAGAATTCACTATGAACAAAAGAAGAGTACAAGAAGAAAGTAAAAATTTGATCTTAAGTTTATTAATTTTTGAAAATTGCATGTATGTACATTACTTCAAATCACTTGTCAATAAAATCATAATACATCATGCTTCAAATATGTAAATCCATCCTTACAAAAATTTAGCTGTAGTATAATTGTCTCAATTTTTTCTTGAAATCATTTGTATTCACGAGTCTTCTGATTGCTTTCGGTAGAGCATTGAATAAATTGATCCCTGCATATAAATAGTGACTTTGTGTTAATAGTCTAGTACGATTTGGTAGCAGAAGTACTCTTTCTGTACCGCCTCTTGTAATATTTGTATTGGTTTGCATTTTATTAGCAACAAGATCTTTGAAAATTTGGATTGTCGTATGAAATTTGTATATTTGGTCAAGTGGTAGTACTTTCAAACAACGAAATTGTTGGTCAGTATCGTATAGTCTAGGTTTCTTAAGCAGGATTTTTAGTAGTGATCTATGTATAACATTTAGCGGGTTTAAGGCTGTCGGTGATGCACAGCCCCACGTTATTATTCCATACTGTATTATATTATGTATTAATGCGAAGTAAAAAGTTTTGATTGTATGTACCGGCATAAAAGACCGAATTTCAAAACAAGCAGGTATAATTTTTCTTAATTTACTGGTGACATTTTGAACTTGTTGATTCCATCTTAAATGTTGGCCAAATATCACCCCTAGATATTTAGTTTGAGTGACTCTTATAAGTGGATCACAGAGGCAGTCGGTATTACAGTCATTGGAGTGGATGATAATGTTCAGGGTCCCAGGTAGTCCCCACTGTTCTATTAAGTTGTCTATTTTTCTCATAAGCTGCTAAAATTCTGTTGCGCGTTCAATTAACTGTACAGATGAATAACCCTTTACGGGTGTATCATCTGATCTAGACATTTGGCCCTGTTTCGTAGAGCACTTTTTACATCTCCATTGTTTTATCTTGTTTTGTTCTTTAAGGTAGGCAAGATCAGGTGGAGTGAGACCCGCACATTTGATATGGATAACCGTGTTGCAGCCACAACAGGTGATGTTGTTTTTGTTTCCCTGCTGGGCAGGTTCGTGACAAACACCGCAGATGCCATATTCAATGATTCAAAAACTTCGGAAATCTCTCCTTTCTAGCAATGTGATTCGAAAGAGTGAACCGTAAACGACCTGCCAACACTTGATATAACTTGATGTAAATTTTTGGCGCTTACAGTAATTCAACTGTGTAAATTTAATTGTGTATGCGCTTAGTATGTTTTGAAGCCAGATCACTTTGGAAAACACGTCAAACTAGTAGTAGGGCAAGTGCACCTAGAGATCACCTTACACATCTAGCTAGTACAAGAGCACAATGACGACTGAGAATTACTGGTTCATATCAATGCACACGTCTATTAAGTTCGTAAATAGTATCATCCCTGGAGAGGATGCACACTGGACCCTCTAGTCCGAATTCTTTCCACAGCTATGCCGGCCAGTTGTCTTACTTATGCCTCTCCAACTAGTCAACCTCTGCATTCGCAAGAAAAGGCAGTGCAAGAATTCATCCAGCGAGCTCCAAATCATCGTCTTGAGCTGTCTGTATACTTCTTCGATCGTCATGGCAGAATTAAATTTGTCTATCAACTTCGTTTTTACGAACAAACTAGCAAAAATATTTTATTCATCCTTCAAAATTGATTCCAGCTCTAGTTTAAGAACATATGTAATTAAGATTTACATTGGTGCATGAAATATAATTTCATTGAATTTTAACTTGTTCAAATACCTCTTATATGCAAATGACTACCAACAAAGATCCAACTGAAAACACATGTATCTCATAGTCAAAACCATTTCAGTTTTGTTTAAGTTCCTGCGGGTTTAAAGAACATCACACACTCTTCCAGTTTGCATGTTCCAAGCTAACATTTACCCTCCAAATATCCCATGTGTAACTTTACTGGATAATTTATTAGTGGCACTCTGTTGCCACGAATTAAAACCTGCATCCAATTGTTTGAGTTTCTGACTGCCATTTCTCCATGTAGTGTCTCCATTGCAAGCATTAGAATCACAAGTTACAAGGGACCGATTTAAAGCTAGACAGCGTCAAGTACTGCTTTACAGGCATAGCTGTGAATGCTTCTAGAGCTGGAGCAAAAATATCGTATCCTGGCTGACAATACTGTCCTCTATTTTGGATAGCTATAGGAGCTGGGGCTTTAAATTAGATAAGATTTAAGCAGACCAGTGCCTAAAGTGAACGATGTTGTTTGAGTGAGACCATCAAAGCTTCATGCTAGTCGAGGCTCATATGTGAAGTACAGGGAAACGTTCGGTGCATGTTTGAGAATTCAATTCGGAACAGCGACAAAATGACACTAGTTCAAATTAGTGTATTTGCTGTTCTTCTCAACACGAGTTGAATAAATTGGTGCTCATTTGAGCGATTTGTTTGGTTGTCGAAAATCACAAATTTGGCTTCTAGTGCAGGACGTTTCTATTTTATGAAAATTTTGAATTATAGTTGGGTTGACTGCACCTCCTAGTTTTTATGAAAAGCTCATAGCTTAAAGCTCACAATAATCAATTTCGCTGGTATTTGCTTTCTGTATTCATACTTTCCCGATTTTTTCATGCATCATCAAACAACGTTAAATTATCTTTCATTCTCTTTGCTGGAATTAAGACAAAGACAAAACAGCACAAATCTCAACTGAATTGAAACAAAATAAAACGTCACTAAACGCTTGAACAAAAAGAACATTTTATTGGCTGAGACAGCTCAAACAACGATTTCAGCAAATTTCAATTTTATTGCCGCCCAAGGGGAAATGTCGATGATAGTGTAGTGATTGTGTCCTTGTGGCTCTGAATACTCGTACATCAACAGCCCGGATGATGAAGATGATAAACATCGCAATCATGTCTAGAGGATTCGACATGAAATCGAAGCGAAATCGAGCCTCGAGCGTAAAAGGACCAGAAAAAAACGGAATTTCTAGAAAACTTTTCTATTCCAAGAACAACGAGTCCTTTGGGATTCTCCGATACAAAGAGAATATCAGAGAATGAATGTTCACCTCCAGCTATTCGATTTTCGCCCAGTAGCAGTTCTTTTGCCTGATTTTTGTGCATGGATGAAATAATTTGATGCTGACGAAAATTCCTAACACAGCAAAATATGTTGGTGTCGGGTGTGTAATCAACTCGAAATAACTTAAATAATCTCTAGGATTCGTTGAGTTGGTAAGGGTGAAGATGATGATGGTCTGATGAGGTCAGTGTGTGATTGTGTTGAAAGTTGGCGGAATGTGTCTAGTGTAGGAGCCATATGTTAGTTTTACCGAAAGACTCTATTAAAAGTAAAAAATGTCCTTGATTTGGATTTGCCTTAATAAATCTGATGATAGATTGACATAGTGTCACCAGGGCTAGGATTACTAATTTTGCTGCATTTTAATTTAATATCAAAAGTTCAATTCGAAAATGCATAAATTATACGGAGGATAGTAAATATTTGCAGCTTATTCCAAGATAATCATCGTATTTGGAATGAAGATGGACAGCCGCATAGAAGTCGTTCATCCTGGGAGTATATATCACGTTTACAGAGTAAAGAAACTTACTGTTTCAGGTAGTGAAATGTATTACTAAAAGCGCTATCATGCTGCTGCCTCATGCTTAATTGTTGCTTTCTTCTATGCACATATCCTGAAGCATACATGGTGCATATACACAGTTTACTTCGGACAAGTGAGAAAATGCTCCTCAAAGGTCTATGGCGAGGAGAAGGGAAACTTTTTTGGAGCACACTCATTCACCATTTTTGTCGGGTGTAGTAGATATATTCGTTTCTATTACTGTTTTTTATAACAGTATTAAACTCGTTTTGCTCGTATATATATATATATATATATATATATATATATATATATATATCAGCAAAATGATTGAGGGAAAATTCATTTTTCTAGATATATATATATATATATATATATATATATATATATATATATATATATATATATATATATATATATATATATATATATATATATATATATATATATCAGCAAAATGATTAAGGGAGATAATCCCTGGAGTGGCCGATTCGATTGAGCTAAAATTTTCGGCGGACATAGATGTATATAGTTGGTAAAATCTTCTGAAATTTTCGTGAATTTTCAGGTACTCCTATATTTCTATGCAGAGTAAATTTTTGTTGAAAAAAAATAGTATTGGAAATGTAGGCTATTTGTGTTTTATGCTTGCCTATGATAAAGAATCGGAAATTTTGATCCGTGTGTGGGTGTTGAGTGCCTAAAAGTAGGCAAGATTTTTTTCACATTTTGTTTTGTCATAGCTTCTGGGAGAAACATTTGATCATCGTGAAATTTGCAAAGCGTATTTATGTTGACTAAAACTTGACACATATTGATTTTCAAGACTGTAACTACTGATAGCTACTGGAAAAAAAATCCTTCAAATCATCGAACCTCCCAAATTTTTTTTCTTTTTAACAAGGAATTCAAATTCATTATAAATTTTAGCCTTTGTCCACCATGTCAATTAAAAATTTTCCAAATTCCGATTCGCACAAGAACGACAACTCATCACCAAATTGCCTCTATTTTCAGCACTAGAAATTTCTCTTCTGGCTAATATAATTATTATGAAATTTACATGTTGTTGGTATTTAGGAGCAGCTTTGGTAGAACTGATTTTGAAATGCGAGAAACCCTGTAGCAGTGAAGACAGCTTGAAAAATCACTGAGAAAAAAACTGCTTTTTTGCCTATAACTTCCGATTCAGCTATCATATTTCAACAAAATTCACATAGTATTCAGACCCTACTTTAGATCACGTTCGACTGCAATTTGATTGAAAAATTAGAATAGAGTTGCCCGCTATGCTGATTTTTGCCTCCTAAATCTTATAAATTTGCTCAGCAAAATAATACTTATATCTCTGTAATTTCGGATCCAGTCATGAAATCAAAATGAAGTTCATACAGTGAATGGACCTTATTGTAAACCAAATTTCGTAGGAAGTTCGTAAAAAAATCATGAAAAGGCTGCCAGCTATGACCATTTTTGTAATTTTTTGGCATTCTTTACTAAGAGATTATGTCATTAGATTTGCAAATGGGAATGATCCTGCAATGATAATTAACAACAAATATGATCGTTTCGAACATTTGAAAAGTTTTGAGGGCGGCAACCCTAAAGTTCTTTTGACTCCTATAATTTCCAGCGCAATCATTTAATCAAAACGAAACTCACAGGGTGAGTTTAACTGAACATAAAGCTGATTTGGTATATTTTTTGCTATGCTGCTAACACAGGCTGACCAGCGTCAGACATTTCCGTAAATATTGTATATTGATTCAATAGACCAATACGAGGCCCCGACCGTACAGGCGTACGATTTGGGTGGTGCGCTTGTATGAATGCTACTCAACTCGGCATGTCATTTGCTGTTCAAAAAGTATCAGTGACAAAAATAATAGCATCAACTTGTTCCTGATGTAGAAACTCCTTGCTCGTACAGAGTACATGTTAACATATACAATTCGAATGCATAGATCCATTTGAAGTCGCGGCTTTATGCATAATGAAAAGTCATGAAAAATATCAATCATAAAAAGTATCACTAATCAAAAGTATCAGCGACCAAATGTATCATCGACCAAAAAAATTATCAAACAAAAGTATTAGTGACAAAGAAGTTAATGTATTAGCTTGTACTTGATACACAATCTATATCTAAATAACCAAAATATCTAAAAAAAAAAATGGATATCGTTATAGGAAAAATCTTATCTTTTTTGAAGGAATTCTTTTAAGCTACAAATTTGTCATACATTGTTTATATTAAGCATGACTCAAATCGATGGGGCCTTTTGACATTCTGCTCAAAACGACAATATCAAGGTTCACTGCAAAATTCAGTTTTCTCTAATTTGTTCCGTCTAATTTCTATCAAGGTTCACACCACAATCAAAATTCAATATCATACAATACCTTCAGAATAATACTAAATCAATATTAAATTTTTGCGTCTCATAATATCTAAGTTTACCAATTCTGGATATGCAAAATAAACTATAGTAATTTTTTAGTTGGTAATTTTTTTTTAATAATAATTTTTTTTTCTCTCTATTAATAAAAAAAGTTTTGGAAATTTTGTCGGATTATATTTTTATTTTAGGATGTCGTACGCAAGAGAAAATTATAAAGAACATCGTTTTTGAGGAAGCTTTATGAGAAGGAAAGGAAAATGAGACCCGCAGAACATAATCATCCATTTTTTTTGTTAAAAGACGTTGAAATATTTGTCGAGGTTTGGATGAAACATTTTCTACAGATCTAAGTAAACAAAAAAATTGATCTCTGCGACTGTGAACTTTTATTGATTTTCGCACGGCTTTAGTACATACGTCCAGTAAAATGTACAATTTAAAATCGTAAATGGTCTGGGGGTTGGTGAGCGAAGCGAGCTGGGGGCGAAGCCTCCTAGTATTCATTAAATAGTACATAGATTACTTAACTTAACGGGAATTTAACATGAAAGGTCTTATATTTGGCGGCTATTCTATTTGGCCTGCTGGTTCTTTTTGGGTTTTGATTATATATATTTATTTTTCATTCATTCAACACTTATAAAAAATTACCCAGGTAGTACAATACCTGGGGTTGACTTAGCTATATAATACTTAAATACTAACCGAATTTACTAAACTAAATCTAGTTTAAGTCTAAATACAATTAGTTTAGCCTACTTAGACCTAAATTTAACCTAGGTCTTAACTATCCTCTCCGATTCGTCGAAAGGCCAACTTAATTGAACAGCATGTCTTTGAGCCGCCGCTATCCTGTTATCTCTGCCAGACGCATAAATGGCTCATTAGAGCCACTTTTGCGGTCTATACCCCGGATCAGTTCATTTTCATGTGGGCAAAACCTTGTCGTCAGTTCTACAACCCGGTCCCTAAGCGGCTCAAGTTTTGTCCCCTGATATAGGAGAAAGTGTCTCGGCCACTTTCAAGTTACCGGGTTGTAAAACCTGCTAATGCAGAAACGCAAAATTCTTCGTTGGAGGGTGATAGTTAAGTGTTTTTCAATAATATGCATGTGGTGTGGGTAGGTAATATGGATAAACTTTATAATTATACATGTTTCCACATACACTGTACTATTAAAGACGTAGAGAAACACACTAGTAGATGAAGAAGAAAATATTGAATTGTCAAAAATGAAAAATAGAGGAATGTCAGATAAAGTGGTATGATAGAATTGTGTTTGTTGATAAAACCTACAAAGCTTGAAAATTTATGTTTTTATATTGGGAAACCTTCTTCATAAATATATATGTTGTTAATAATAGCTTCTGCGGTTTCAATGTTAATTATTGTGTAATAAGTTGAGTTAAGCTCAGGCTCTGTCAGTGATGAAAATATTGAGATTCGAGCTTGGGCGAGAAATATATGGAACACAAAGTAACGGCCAAAGTAACACTTTTTCTGTTCAGAAATTTGTTTACAAATATTCGAACAGTGTACCTCGTATCCCTTCGTACTCATGCATCTTGTCCGGTATGGTGCATCTTGTTGAATGTGTTGTATCTTGCCTACGATGTTATGGGCAATCCATATAGGTTTGTAAACATCATCAGAGCCAGCACCAGACATTTTTCCAATCCCTTTGATTCGATACGTAAAACCAACATCATTTCAAGTGGTAGGATGAGACCCTCATATACTCGTGGACACCCTCATGAAATGCTCATTAGGCCCCATAAAAATGGCGAGAGCCGACAAGGAAGCCATTTATACTCCCGTGCTTGCCATATTTTTCCATGTGAAAAAACAGGCGAGAATAGACGAGATGACCATTTACACTCCCGGCCCGCCAACATTTGCCAAAAGTGTAATTTCGGCTGAAGAAATAGCCCTTCCAAAAATATTTTGCTTAATACGGTCAACTATCAAATATCAAATACATAAATTGCGCAATTTACGCTCCATTTGTGCACAGAAAACTAATGCTCTGCATGGTCAACTAATGCACAATCAATTTATTGCTGTTTATACGTGCGTGCTTCCCTATACACCGCGCTCGTTCGCCCTCTTCTTGAGTGTGCTTGTATTATATGGAACCCGATTTTTGAAATTTACTACCATACTTGTGATTTCAAGAAGTTACAGGCATATGAATACTGCCTTAGATTTCTTAACTTATTACCACTTGCGCCCAAAAGATTAATGTAATCTGCTTGTTTCACATTCAATGTCCTTAGAGACGTTGTTAATGTTGACTACATAAAGGATATGTTTGTGCTTAGTCAGCCAGTGAGAGTAGTTAGATTCTGACGGCTTCTAATCGAATACAAGCTAGCACAGCATATGCTACTAATGAGCTTATAAATAGGTGCTGCAAGATATTCAATAGTATGAACCAAAACTTCACCCCCACGATATCCAAAGTGACCTTTAACAATAGACCTAACAAAGGTTTCTTATCCTTTTTTTCCTAATCTACTGACCTTGCATTCTTTTTACATATTTAGATTGTATATTAATTTTACTATTGCTTTTAATCCTTAATGTTTTGTAATTTTGCATTATTGGGGAATTATTTAGAACAATTTAGAATAATTTTAGGACCTGTGGGTGATTAAGCTGTTATGTTTTTCATTATTTTATCTTATTTCGTTATTTCATCCTATTTATTTATTTATATTGCATTTTATGACTTGTTTTAACTTCTCAACAACTATTTATATGTAATTACTTTTTACCTTGTGTGGTGGTAAATACAACTTCGAAATGAAATATTTACTGTATTTTTGTTTTTCGTGATTGATAGGTATGGCACTTAGTAATAATTGTGTATTACTTACTTGCACCATATATTTCTATTTAATCCATATAATTTGTGATTCGGTAGGTTAGCCATAAATGAATTTATGGGCTTTTATTTATTATTTTAGACTTTTCTTTTATTTATTATTATGGGCTTTTATTATTATAATATTCGAATAATTTTTCATTGATACTTATACTTATTCTTCCTTTAGCTTCCAATAAGTTTTGGTAAATTGCAGCATTATCATATTTCCATGCTCTCCTGTGGACATTTTTATCTATAATACTTTTGCAGAAAATGACTGATATCAACCTCACCCCTTTTCCCACACAGCTTCATTTTTTACAAATCGCAAACAAATTTCAAACATGTATCCGCTCTTGCACCCCTTGAAATCCTTTTTGCTCATGACACCACGTTTGATAGCTTCAGGCAATTCCGCGACAGTATATCGATTGCACGCCAGTAATAAAAGTCCGAAATTGATTTCCTCGTTGACTTCGATTCCGTTCGGCTGCCGCTTGTCGGTCAATGGAAAAGATTCATCGAAACGTGACGAAACCTTTTCCATGGACACAATGCCCAAGAAGGTACACGAGAAAACATGTCAAGTAAGAACGACGAAATCAGTCAGGATCTATCCACTCAGTATTCTCTGGAACGACCACAGTTTGAAAATTGGCAGGAACAAAACAATTCTAAATGGAAGCTATCAAGCATCGAGTCCCTGTGGAAAACATGAAAAATCAATTTGGTTGCCGGGAATTAGATCAAGGAAACCTAAACCGTGCTATACCGCTGGATCTCCCCAAGCACTAGACGACGTTGTCGTCTGCCTATCTAAATGAATACAGGATATAAGCAGGATACAGGCTGCGGGCGATGACTACTTCTAACAGCTTGACTTCTCCAGTAGATTTGTAATTTGAGTTTACGAGAAAAACTGGGAAGGGTATAAAGCACTACCAGCTGAAGACAACTAAACTAATAAATTCGAAAAGTTTATTAATTCAGAAGCCTATCTTGTTTGACGGTAAAATCAGCCAACTTGGAAACGGTCGCGAAATTTCGATTGTCCAAAGGCCTTGGAATTTCTTCGCTTCGCACTCACCCCTAGGTCATATCTATGCGGAAAATATAATTTCAAGCGCGATGGTTTCGTTTTAAGCCGATTAGCATAAAACTGAAAGCTTCCAAAGAACAACATTCATTGACAGTTACTCAATGCTTGACGGTCATATGAACCCAAATAAAACAACCCTTGTTTTCTCACGGGGTTTCGAGCTAATTGAACCGGTCACTATATGCGATTACAGCATTATGTCAGGCATATTCTCGTTGTCACGTTGACCTACATTTTCGAGCTTCCTTTCACTGAACACTATAAATATGACTGCTGACGAACAGCCTTCTATTGTTTGAAGGTGGAAGGCTCAGGGGTAGCAAGCAACTTAGTGGTGAGTTTGCGTAGAAGAGGTGGAGGAATCGCATCGCAGTTTTGAATAGAGGGAAATTTTCAGGGAAGATTCTAGGTAGGGGAAGTGTACAGATCTCAAAGATATCTCAAAGAACGTGTTTTGAAGTTATGCAAGTCTATCATGGATGCAAGTTATCGCGATTATCCAAGAGGACGTCAAAAAAATAAGACGTGCTTCGTTTAACAATTCTTTATTGAATACAGCAACCGAACTTACTACTAACCGTTCACCTCTATTTATGTTTTATCTTAATGCCTAATAATCATTTATTGAATAATTACAATATAATCATTAATTACCATATTCAATGTGCAATACCTTTAATTAGGTCAGGTAGCAACGATCGCAAACAAACATGCTTGGAAAAATATTAAGCATTCAGCAAAACAATATGATGCAATTTAAATAGGTGCGAGAATGCAATATGCTTACGCGGAAATATAGACCGCTTATTGGACTATGGAATGATATGAGGAAACTAGGTCGAGTCGAGTGATGGCCAATGAACTTGCTGGACATTTAGATTTGTATTGGAGAAAAGTGAGGGGGATAGAACTGTGATAACTTGCATGCATGCAATAAAATAAACATTCACGGACTTCCAAAACACTTTATTTAGAATTGCGTTTTTGTAGCGTGTCATATTCAATTAGAAATTATTCAACCAATATCAATCTTTGTTGAAAGTTTGATTAAAAAAATATCTGAATTTCGAACCAATAATTCATAAAAATATTAAATGTTTCCATCATCATTCATTTTTATAATGACTAGTAACAAGCCTTTCATCTATTATTCAAGTAGTCAACAAAGTGATTAAAACTACAGCATTCATCCTACAACTAATTAATCCGCAAATGTGAATGCATATTGGTGAGTCAGTTTCCATTAGTTAGCCAGTAAGCAGCCAAAGGATTCAATCAATCACAAAGTCAACTTAAAATTAGCACACACTACACTATGGCAATTTCAGCGCTCAATGATGGAACTTTGAACAGATTGAACATTTTCTGTCTGTAAATTAATAGCTGAAAGTGAAGGCAGGCAGATAATGTGAAGTGCATATTGACGAGAGCGCGTTTGATATACATACTCGTATGCAACAAATGAAGGGTCGATGAAAAATTATAATAGGTATTTGGTTGGACACGGAGTCTTGTAATCAATACTCTCGAAAATTGGTTTAAAATGGTTTCTGTGGTTTATTTTTGAATTCAGTGTTACTTTAAATGTGTTGATATTGGTAGACAGAATATTTATGCTAGAACATGAAAATTATTTTTTTGTGAATAGTCAGCCCGTCTAACCTACATCACTTGAGTGAAAGTTTAAAGAGATTTTTTGATTAGAAACTATACTACGCAGAGTAGAGCTGGCATTGCGAATTTTACGAATCAATTTTCGGAGTGTATTAATGAAAAATTTTTAAAAATGGTGCATAATATTTTATCGATGTTCATTTTGATATTTATTTATTTTGATATGTTCATTTTGATATGAAATTAAGTTGTTTCACTTCAATAAGTTTTGCTTCTGAGGATTGAAGTCCGAAAAAAACTTCACTCACAATCAATCTACAGGGTAGCGAAAAATTTCCGGGCCTTCGATATGAACAATCAACCGGGATCAATTTACCGATATAAAACTATCTTTAAAAGTAAAAGTTATTAATTTGTGATCATGGTTCCCTTCTTGTGTATAAATCAGCATAGACATAGTCTATCGTCTCGAAAGCTTGTCAAAGCAGAAAATAGTTGATATGGGAAAGCAAAATCAGAGTGGACTTGTTTTTGTGGAATGATTAGAACTGAAATTTTTTTTGACTAAGTGGTTTCGAAAGTACAAAAACAATACCACTTTGATTCTGCTTTCGGAGGATTTTCCGCTAAACGATTGAGTTTCCCGTACCATTTATTCTTTGCTTTGATAAGCTTTAGAGATGATATATGTTGTCTATGTTGATTTATAGACAAGAAGGGAACCATGATCACAAATTAATCACCTTTATGAGTAAATTATATCGATGGATATAAGTCGAGGATGCTAAAATTTATCACAGCTAACGTAAATAAAAAACTAAAAAATTAATGATCTCCAAATGCAAGAGGTCACATCAGTCAAGTATGCACTGTGAGCTGGTGTCTGATGAGAGTTAGTGCACATTTTCGAAACCATTTAGTCAAAAAATAAATTTTAGTTTTAATCATCCCACAAAAATAATTCCACATTTATCTTTAATAGGTTTGAGATCCCCTTTAATTTTTTTTAAACCTACAAAGAAAAAACTAATCAATACATCATCTCGTGACTGTAACAAAGTGACTAATGTGTACATTTCCGAGTGAAGAAAATCGTTTGAAAATAAATTAAAAGTGCTAAATAGATTCTCAAAAGTGCTTTATTCTGACATTATCGCTTTCGGCATTGTTTACCAAGCCATTTTGGCACCCAAATCGTATATTTTACGACTTAACAAAAAACCGTAAGCTCCTCGAGAATTCAACAAGTAGAAAACGGTTTTCAGCCGTGAATCGCCGTGTTATCTGCGACTCGCATTGAACAGCATGAGCAGAGAGCAATCGCACTGCTCACTGCTCTTCATAAAACTATCTGCTCTGCAAAAGAGCAGTGAGCAATTGAACAGCATGAACAGAGAGCAATCGCACTGCTCACTGCTCTTCATAAAACTATCTGCTCTGCAAAAGAGCAGTGAGCAATTGAACAGCATGAGCAGAGAGCAATCGCACTGCTCACTGCTCTTTTCAAAGAGCAGTGCGATTAGTAGCAGTGATCGCAGGAGCAGTCCCATCTCTATCTGCGAGCATGGCCTTCATATAAAAGGCCTATCGCAAAAGCAATTAACGTACAAGATGGCGGACCTAAGGTCTTTTCTCAACGTTTTCTCAACTTTCTCAATTTTTCTCAACCAGTCCACACAGTGATGTTTTTCAATGGTGCCAAAGAGATTCACGAGAAACACCTACAGGAGATATGAGGAAACTCATATGTCATGCCAATTACACTGAGCGGGAAGAGAACATAAACAAAGATAGTTTATAACGAATAAATTGTTCATAATCTTTAACAAAATTTATTTGTTGGAACAAGCAGAGGAGCTTGGAATTTGAAGAGGAGTCATATATTGGTAAGTAGGAGTGTCAAAAATGTGAAGAGGAGCTATATAGTAGTTAAGTTTCGTGACAAAAACTACTTGCTGCGAATCTATTTTAATGTATTATATCAGATCTATTCTATTGTTCATTTTCTAGGAATCAAGAACCTGGTTAACATTCTGATAAATTTTCTTTCTTATATGCCTTTCGAATTGGGAGAGTCATAATGTTAAACAAATAAACAATCAGCCACTATTCTACAACGCGCTCACCATTTGAAGTTTGCATGTTTATTGCGAAAGACTTGTTTCGCGTAATCTGCGATGTTTTCAGTTTTTTTTCCAATGATAGACGAAATTTCTAAGCGCAAGTTTATGTCCAAGAAACAATTAACAATTAAGCAGTTATTTTTCACAGTTATGTGTCAAAACAAAAAATCGATTGAAGTGTAAAATGTCCCGAGTTTACTGTAGCCTAGCAGGGAGTTGAATCCAAATTATTGAAGCAACCTTTGTTGACCAATTGCCATTTAACTTTGAGTGTAATCTAAAATACAAAAAAAAAAAACATTTCATGTTGATAATATATTTATCAATTCATCAATCTACTTACCTTTGGATATGACCTTTGAACAGGTAGAATAGCTTGGTACTCATACGCTGTTTCAGCTTTCAGAGGACAAGCCATACTAGTATTCATGCATGATTCAGGATTTGCAAGTAGAAATGGAACTGGGATGCCGTTAATAATTCCGTGTACGACTGTTTTCACAACTGGTGCGTCTTCGGCTACGGACCGATGGAAATTGAAATTTATAATGAATATATGAATTCCTTAAGTTTTAAATCAATCTTACACGGCACGAAATCAATCGATATCGTAGCATTTGTTCCACGATGCAAAATACAGGAAGGTTGAGACATATCACAACCAATTACGTTGACTTTACTCAATTTTGCCCTTTTTCGAACCTGCAATTTATTAGAAAAAGGATTTGATAGTATACTATAAATATTACTATTTCTTTTCAAATGATTCTATGTGTGTATGATTAAGTCATTTTTGCCTTACATTTGGTTCATAATCATGATTACAGTCGATACTTGGAAAACAGATTATCGTACTCTGATTACAAGAACAGTATATGCTTCAAAATAAAGTGGCTACGGTATGGCAAACTCAAATTAAATAGAAATGCTAAACAGATTTAGACTGGCTTGAAATCATTGCCTAAAACAATTTTATGTGCATTTAGTCTACTAAAAATAGAATGACTATGTCAACAGAACATTGTAAGAAACATTCTCCAGTCTTTCCAATTGAACTTTTTTTATACGAATTCATGCTTGTCATCATAGTCAAATAAATAATGAGTTTATTGTGTTTAGCCATCGAAATAATTCAGCATCATACTTTGACTAACACTGAGCTCGCAGAAAACGCATGACAAAACATTTGTCAGTGATCGATTTTCATGCACAATAAGAAAAATTATTTAGATAAAATTTCAACTACAGTAAATGGTTCTCGGCACACAGCAGTATAACACAGCAGCACTTTCACAACACTTATCTGAAATATCGTTTGTATACAATAATTTGCAGATTATCATAATTTGAAGATTTTTAAAGTGGAATAAAGCCTACCAACCACAATCGGCAAATGCCGATTGTGTTTTATTAAGCATAGTTAGATTTTCGCAATAAATCTAGTGCGATAATTACCGGTCATATATATTTACGTTTACTAACCCTATAACCATGAGTGGTATGACGGAGGCTTTCGAATGCTAAAGCTCACTCCTCTTCAGCCAGGGGTGGTCAAACCATGGAGCATGCACCAAACGTGGTGCAGTAGACGATTACAAGTGGCGCATTGCGATCTTGTGCCTACTTTTTGTTTCAAAGTAGGCAATCTAACAGAATGCATCTTTATATTTCCAACACCGGAGTGCTCTCAATTCAATTAGTGTAGTCTTTTGATTCATCAGTTCATCTCATTCTTGACAGTTTACAATTACTGGATGTGTATTAGGGCGTTCACACTAGTGATGGGCGTTTCTGTTGTTTTCAAAAAACGAAAACGAACTGTTTTTTTTTTCAAAAACAACTGTTTTTTAAAACTGTTTGAAAAAAACCGTTTGAATTAATGAGAGAAACAAATTTTATGCTGTACGACAATTAGAGTTGAGTCGTACTAGGATTTTCACGTACTAGGTATAACTAGTACGAGTACGAAAAAATACCTGTTCCAAATACCTATTTGAAGTATGTACATGTTTACATACAATGCATACGATTTGTAGTAAAGTAATGAAATTGACTAATATGCCCCCCTCCACCCTCCAGACACAACGTTCCCAAGCTAGAATGGTGATGGTGCAAGATTAACTTAAAAGAATACCGAGTCATTAGTCTGTGCAGCTTGTTCGTAACTTTCCAATGGTCGGTCATTTATTTGGCAAGTATTTCTCCAATCTAGGGGCCATCTAAAGAAAAACGATCAAATTCAATCCATTTAATTTGCTTTTCATTTTATTATATGCAAAAAAACACCTCCTGTCGTTCAAATGACAAAAGTAAAAAAATTACTGAGATAGGACCAACTAATCCTCTAGTCATCTATATGACTTTTCATCGAGCGATCTCTGATACCAAACTTTTCCTGGCTAATCTAAAACAGTCGGATTTCCACTTTGCCTCACTGAAGCATGAAATTTTTATCAAGCAATAAAAAAAAAATGTTTCGTTTATTAAACATGCACCCACTAGGGGCCAACCTCTTCCGTAAGGCTGGGAATGAGTCCAGGGGCATCTTACCTCCCATGGTCTCTTAAATTTTACAACTCCGTTAGGTATGGAGTCCGATTTCAGCTACTTTTGCCCTAAAAACTTTTTGAATATTTGAATATACTTGCAAGTACGAAAATACTCGCAAGTACTAAAATACTGTTTTCCGCAGCTAAACAGTTTTCCACTGCCAAACAGTTCGTTTTAACAAACGAAAAACGGTTCGTTTTTAAAAAACGAAAAACGAATCGTTTTGAAAAATCAGTTCGTTTTTAAAAAACGAGAAACGACTCGTTTGAAAAAAACAGTTCGTTAAAAAAAAAAACGAAAAACGATTCGTTTTAAAATAACAGTTCGTTTTTAGAAAACGAAAAACGACTCGTTTGAAAAAAACAGTTCGTTTGAAAAAAACGCAAACGATTCGTTTGAAAAAAACAGTTCGTTTTTAAAAAACGAGAAACGACTCGTTTGTAAAAAACAGTTCGTTTGAAAAAAACGAAAAACGATTCGTTTAAAAAAACAGTTCGTTTTTAAAAAACGAAAAACGATTCGTTTGAAAAAAAACAGTTCGTTTTTAAAAAACGAAAAACGACTCGTTTGAAAAAAAACAGTTCGTTTTAAAAAAACGATTCGTTTGAGAAAAACGAAAAACGATTAGTTTTAGAAAAACGATTGGTTTTATAAAAACTATTCGTTTTAGAAAAACTGTTGGTTTGAGAAGAATGGTCCGTTTTAGAAAAACGATTGGCTTTAGAAGAGCTATTCGTTGTAGAATAGTTAGAATAATTGGTTTTCGAAAAACTATTCGTTGTAGAAATACGGTTGGTTTTAGAAATGCTGTTCGTTCTAGAAAAAAAAGTTTGTTTTAGAAAAACTATTTGTCGCTATTTGGAAAAACTGTTCGTTCGTTTTTTGCAGCCAAACGTTTTTTTCAAACTGTTTGTCGTTTTTGAGCCCATCACTAGTTCACACTGAGGCAAAATCAAGTGATTTCGATTAGCTGGTCGATTTGAAACTAAAAATATCAGACCTCCCAAACATTTTTCTTAAAATTATATGGTGCTATTAAGTTGTACATAGTTGCAACAAATAATCACATAAAATTTGTTTAAAATATTATAGTATGGTTTGCATTGTTTAAAAAAACCGGAGCTAACTTCTCTTCTATCATTTGAAGGGCGTGACGAATCGCTAGAAAGTTGTTTTGTCATCACTTGTTGCGCATAGCCTAAATCTAAAAGATAACGGTAGTGATATGGCACCAAAAGGACCATAAACTTGAGTTGAATGAAGAAAAGCCATAATTGACATTCTCAAACCGGTAAAATTCTGCGTAAAATCGCTGATATAGCTGATCGAGCTCCCACAATAGTATTTTATATAATAAAACGTCACTATAGCACCCAAGGCTATGAATATAATAAATCTAAACCAAGTTCTCCAAAAAAATGTCACTTCGTTAGATAAACGATGATCAGTGCGACAAATAAAAGAAAAGCCTTTTTAGCTACTTCTAAACTAGCCATTAAAGCAAAAAAAGCAACTTGGGAAAAAACTAGTCTTGAAAACAATCAGGACAATTTTGCGGCGGCATCGTTTAATGGTAGGCTGGCGAGAAGAAAGCCTTTAGTCAGTCAGGTCAATTTCGAAAAAGACTGGATTTCGCTTCAAATTACGATGACAAGGACTTTTCATTTTGGCAAGTTTTATTCACCAACGAAGGCAAATACAATGTTATTAGATCGGATGGCAGATTGTATGTGTGGAGAAGAATCAATGAACAACTCAAAGAAAATAATCTACGGCTAAGCGTTAAACGCGGTGAAGGATCCTTGCAAGTGTGGGGCTCTATATCAGCGGTTGGACCAGGGATTATTCATATAATTCAAGGAATAATGGGCCAGGCACTGAATTTTAAAGAAAATGGTCAAACATTGAGGATTGAAACATTTGTGTTTATCAAGATAACGATCCCAGGCCTATAATGTAGGGAATTGGTTCCATTATAGCTGTGTTCAAGCATCCTTCGCCTGATCTAAATGCTAGCCCACATTTATGGAGTTACTTAAAAGAAAAATTAAAAAAAAAAAACATTATATAATTATTAGAAATGTATTAAAAAGACGTTTGATAGAAGAATGGGACGAAATTGAGCCTTTTTTTTGTAAGTTTATCGAGTCAATGAGCTGGTGGAGTCAATGCAAAATCAGCTTAATGGAGTTAAGAGCCCAAAATAATACCAACTTAGCACTAATAAACAAACAAAATTCCTATGAAACCGTTACCAGGAAAAAGTACAAATTTTAGATATTATTGGAACATTTGTGAAGCCTTTTTTCATTAATTCAATTTATTGTTTAACTTATTCCGTTTTGATTTTGTGCCACTGCATATGTTTTTTTAATAAACAAAACCACTTTCAAACAAATTTATGTTCATATGAATTTTAAAAGCACCTCCAGCTCAAACTGCACACCTGATTTCGTTGGAAAGTTTCGGCGGTAAGAGAATCCAGAAGAAATTTTCGTATTGAGTTGACGAATGTAAATGTTAGCTCAATACAAAAATTTCTTCTTTCAACACTCGCATTCGTGTGCTCGGTCACTCGAATTTGTCATTAGTTCGGGCATTTCATAAAATTTAGCTTTAGCAGTGAATCAGTAAACTAGTTTAACTAGAAAAGCAACAAAAAAAAGCTGATGGTACACGCATCATCAAACTCGACTCCTTTCTCTATCTTCACCAGTAAAAACGGCGAGAAATATGGCAGCAATCACCTTATCGTCCAAGGGATCACTTCTGACTCTTGCAGATTAGCACAATTAGCATAAATTTATTAAATATATATTTTGATCATCTATACATAAATTTATTGATTTAATTGCGTGATTGAGCTATTTTCCTCCCCTTGGTGAGCTCTTACTTGAACTGGGGCTGTTTAGATATTCGAAGCTGTGTGAACTCGTTGGCATGTTAAGCATTCCCATTTCATCTTCAAATAGGAAATCATTGATTCTTTTTTCAACAATTAAACGCTGGTGTTTTTCTGAAGACCTGATTCTCATTGCAATAGATTTTTCGATTAAATCATACCTGTAATCCGGTGCCGAAAACTTTTTAAAATGATCTCTCAGTGATAGTAGAGCACCATTAGTCCTTTTTTGTCATATAATGTCGTGATATCGGGAGTGCCGCACGTTCATCTGAATTTGGATTCCCATTTTTCTCAGAGGATTCTTCATTACTGGGTGTTTGTGGGGCAGGATATTCAATTCCTTCTTGAAAGGAGTATATTATTATACTGTAATAATATAGTATGTATTTATGCAGTATATAATAAATTATAAAATATTTATAATAACATAATAATAAAGTTTATAACCAAACTTTTGCATTGCATTGTATTATTTTACCCTCTAACAATCTTTGCTTTTATGAGGTGTCACAGAGTAGAAAATATGAAAAATCATTCGTAATGCTTATATTATTATTATGGCAGCTCATTAGTTCAAAACGTTTGATAGTTTTTTTTTCAAAATTCTTTGGCGATAATGGCATTTTAAACATTATAGGATTCTCTGATCAAGTGGTTTAACTTAGATATCATATTTGGCAGGAAAAAAGCAAGTTAAATACATTTTAATTTTTCCTGGATGTTTTTAAGACGGGCCGGGTAGTTGTCAATAAAAAGAATGATTTTCCTTTCAACGTTTTTAAACTGTTTATCTAATTATAAAAGTGCGCCTGTCATCCAAGCCTTTGAATTTGCTTTATAGTCAACGCGCAACCACTTAACACTACGAAAGCAGCGATGTTAATTATTTTTACCTATTAAAAACAAATTTTACTTTTTCTGCTCCATCCATGTTTGCAAGAAGCATCAATTTAACTCTCTGTTTACTATGCTTACCGCCGTGGCACTTCTAATTTTTAAAAGTTAAGGTGTTAACTGGATGACATCTGAAAATAGTCCTGTCTTATATGCATTAAACACGTCCCGTGCTTGATAACCTTCTAATAAATGAGGTAAAACATCACGTCTCCATTTATTACAATCTTCGTCACTTACGTCATCGCTTTTTCCACAAGCCTTTTGACACTACCACTTGCACTACTTTCCATTGCGGTGATAATTGACTGATTATTTTTTTTAAATAGTAGACCCTGTACTTGCCGGAATACCGTACTTCACAGCTACTTCTTTATTTTTTGAGACACTTTCCACTTTCTTTATAAGCTTAAATTGTTGATCAACAGACTAAGTTTTTAAAATATGCTTTGATGACATATTGACACACGTAAAAATGTCTACAATGTAATAAATAAAATAGACTCAGAAAAATGTCACTTTTTTCAGAATCACTTTAAATCAAAAGTTGATATCACTTTGAAATAAAAAGCGAACTTTGTACGAATTCCACTTTATTATCAAAATTTTCTTTTCAATTCAAAATTTTTCATCATTGAATTAAAAAGAAAACGTATATGGCGCCAAATCATATTTGAACATTTTTGAATCAAAAATATACTTGTTTGGCTAGTTTAGGAGCACTTAATTTCAGGTTTTTATAAATATTTTGTACAATCCATCGTTCATCTGACTTTGAAAGTACTCTAAGTCTACCACTTTTTTGTTTATTTCCCACTGATTTTGAAGATTTAAAACGTTTTATAATGTCATGAACTGTAGAATGTGCCCTATTTACGATTTTCGCAATATCACGGACCGATTTCCTTTCTTTATAATATTTTATAACAAGTTGTCTTGCTTCTAAAGAACTTTGGCCACGTTGCCTTCCCATTTTCAATTTTAAGTTCACAATCTCGCACAAATAACAAATTCAGACCTTTAACTTGATTCAGTTGAATGTGCAAAGCTGTCAAGTACATAAAATCCGGGAATTCCCTTTTTAAACCCACAAGCAAAAAGAGTACTGCCACCTGTCCGAGTTCTTTTTTGGCATGAATTTTACGCACATTTTTGCTTTTTAATTTTTATAAAATCATGAAAGTGAGCTAAGTTTTCAATGTTATTATTTTTCATAAATAAATGATACGCAGTTAAAAAAAATATAATTAGTTTTTGTCTGAAGTGCATTCTTGGGCAGTTTATTCCCTTTTGAAGTATAAGTAGGTATGTGTCCGACTTCTTTATTGAGCCACTGTATATTTTTTCAAAATTCAATATTCATTCATTTTAGGCACGTGCAAAACAATAGCAACGTTCAGTATTTTTTAAATATTTTAACCTTTTGTGTAATATCCATTACGTTTAATGACTTCAGTGCAACGGTCCGTCATAGATTTAATTAATCTGTCAATTATGGCAGCGGAAATACTTTCCCATTCACTTTTAATGATTTTCATTAATGACGCCTTATTACCAAATTTCCTTCCACTAATTTTTCTCTTCTAAATTCCCCAGAGATTTTCAATAGGGTTCAAATCAGGCTACTGGGCCGGCCAAACCATGACTTGAATACTTCGAAGTGTGTTTCGGATCGTTATCCTGTTGAAACACCCATCGAAGTGGCATTTGTTCCTCAGCGTATAGTAACATAATCGTCTCTAGAATATTTTTATATTTGAAACGATCCATTATACCGTTGATTTCGTAAAGAGGACCAACTTCACTAGGCGAAAAGCAACCCCAAACCATAACGCTGTCCCTCCATGTTTGACTGTAGGTATGCAATGTCATCGGTCAAGTCGTTTTCCTTTTGGTCTTCGAACAAAACAAATTCCATCAGAATTGAACAAGCTAAATTAGCTCTCATCACTAAACAGAACAGTTCTCGACTTCGCAATCGACCAATTAATGTGATCCAAAGCAAATTTTAATCTAAAACATCGATGTCTCATAATAGCATAGGCCATGAAATAAACTGATTTTTTTAACTGTTTTTGGCTCGTTTTTTTGTTAATAAAGGCTTTTCTGCAGGACGATAGCCACGTAAATTACTCTGTATAGCTCGTCTTCGTACAGTGCTGGGATCAACTGTTGGATACGATTGATCTGTTAATGCCATATTTATTTGCAAGGCTGAACTGCGTATTTCAGCCAGTACTTCTTGTACTAGTTCCAATTTAAACTCACTACTATATTTCGTAGGTGCCATATTTTAAGCGATTTGCAAAATCTGTCCAATTACTTACGAACAGTACCAAGCTAAACTAATTTGGTTAATTATCACTGCAGACTACCATGTAAACTTAAACAATTTGAGCCAACTTATAATTACCGCTATTTTAGCAGAGTTGACACAAGCGTTGCTGTTGTTTTGCACGCGCTCAAAATGAATCGAGTATAAAGTTTTGAAAAAAATTATTGTTTTGGTAGTAGAAAAAAATGTCTTCCGTTTTTATTTACTTAATCTCAGTGTACTTGACAAGAATAATGAAAAAGAAAATCAAAAAATAAATAGTTTCTTCCATGTTTTTGCATTTTCATTACCTCAGACCATGCGTTGCTAATGTTTTGCACCGCACTGTATGTGTATGTATAATATATATACATATATATATATATATATATATATATATATATATATATATATATATATATATATATATATATATATATATATATATACATATATATATATATATATATATATATATATATATATATATATATATATATATACATATATATATATACATATATATATTGTCACGATTCGCAGAAGTTTTGTTATCACGATCGAACATGGAACATAATATAAACATATAAAAAAAAAAAAAAAAAGATCTCCATCGTCCTCTAAAAGAGAGAACGATGGAGATTAGGCAACAAGCACAATTTTCGAGTTAGTTAAGATTGTTAGTTTAGACGTTAGTTTAGATGTTAGATAGTTAAGTCAGTTGTTAGTTTTATAAAAGAAGTTTCAACAAGACAACACGAGTCATCACTGAGCGACACGAACACAAATGGACATCGATTGAAGACACATGAAAACAATCTAGAACATGAAAACAATCTTGATCAGGTACCATGAAAACAGTCATCATCAAGTCACGACAAATCAACCGACAAGGCAGAGCAACGTATGGGTCGAGCCGTCAAGGTCGACGACACCAGACCTAGGCCAACAATTGACCCACATACGATGGATACCGAGCGGATGCCGAATTGCCGATTACTTAGATCAAAGCCTCAGATCGAAAGGCGATGAAAGTAATAGCAGTGGTGGTAATGTAAGGGACTCGAGATGTGGAGGGGAGTCGTAATACGCGGAAGGAAACCGAGATCCGGAGGACATTAGCGTACGCGGCAAGAAACATGCACTCCCGAAAGCTATGACACGCACAAATCATCACACGAAAGACACGGCGGACGGGTCCACGGTCGTAAGCTAATATTAGCTAATTTCGAACAAATCGAAGGTTACCGGGAGGATCGCGCACTCGTTTTCTCCGGAATAAGAATTTTTGAAATTCAAATTAGCCACCTACCTGCAATTTGAGGCCGAAAATCCTGGAGCACCACCCGGATCCAATGTACACAACAACACAAGATTACAAATGTTGACATTCGGAAACGTCAACTGGGAGAAATGTCAGTGGAGATGTTCCAAGTCAGACCGTTCCAAGTGGGGAATGGGTGGTGAATTCGAAACCCAACACTCGGATGAGTGAAATCAAATTCGGGTGAGAGCACTAAGCGGGATTTTGAAAATCCCGCTGCCGCCAGGAAAATTTTCCTGTGGGCAGGATTGATGGAAGAGGGCCTCTTTTGCTGCGACTTGGGTGAGTGAACGGATGTCTCGAGCTGCGGGTGCAGAATTAGTTTGATAATCTATCTTCTTTTGGCGTTTTACATATTTGGCTGTGAATTGGAAAATATAACCACTGGCGGTAATCCGGAGGATTTGGAAGCGGCAGCATTAATATCAATTAATCGTTTGTGGTACCGAACGTGAAAAATCTGCGTGGGAAGGTTTCAGTTTTGTGGACGAAATAGAAATTCGAGATTCGTATCGAACGTGGAGAACCGGTCGAGAAGGACGTTGGAGAAAATTGAATTAATACTTTGGCGCGAGCATCGATCGACGAAAAGGGCCCCATCGCGGGAATAAGAGCATCGCGGCGATCCTGAATAATCAGCAGGTTAGATAGCAAGTAAGAAATAAAAGAAATTTTGTGAATTAGATTTAGTAGAATTTTAAAGGAAGAAAATAAGGAATTTTGAGAAGATTACCATTTTATGGTAACGCGTTAGAGAATATCGCAGCATTCGTGTCATTTAATTACAATAAAGTGTGTGATCGTGAATTGTGCGGGGTTTGGAATTTTCGATAAAGAATCGGTGTTGTATCTAAAAGGCCGTCATCCTCTTCTCGCTTCAGGGCGACGGTAGCGAGGCAGTGTTTTGGGTTTAGAAGCGAGTGGCGCCCACCCGCGACCCTTTTTCTTCGCGAGCGAGAGCCGCCCGAAAACTGCCGCCCTTGTAAAGGGTTCTAGAGCGCGTTGCGGTCAGTAACGGTGACAAATTGGCGCCCAACGTGGGGCCTATAACGGTAATAGCGAAAAAAACGGTTCGCAACTGTACCCGTGAAAATTTGATGAGCCAAGTCCCAGATTGTGGGAAGGCATTTAGGCGCGTAAATTGATGTTTAAAGCCATCTTTAAAGCGAATTCCAAAGTATCTTACGCGAGAACGGTGAGAGTATCTTCATTTTGAAAAAACATTTCGAATATCTTCGAATTTTTAAAATTGGATGGCACTAGTCCATAATATCTATATATACATATATTTTTTGATTGATATCATTTTATGTTCATATATTTGAATTCTGGATTTTGTGTGTGTGACAGGGTGGATGAACAAGAATTCTGATTGTGTAATAGAAATAGTGAATTTTGCAATTCGTGCGTACGGGAGGTGCGAAAGTGTGATAGTGTGTTTTAGAAGAGTTTCAGGTAAAACTACAAAGAAGCTGAGGTAGACAGTGGCATTAGTTACGGTGTTAACGGTACGCATAGAAGGGGGAAAAAAAGAGGGTCGTTCCTATCGTTATTTTTTTCAAGTTTCGGGATATTGAAAATATCGTGTGTAAACTAACAATCTTATAGATTGCCACTTTGAAATATATATATTTTGCGAAGTATTCATTTTTTTTTGTTCGGATCGATTATAGGTGAAATTTTCAGATACATTGCTCTCTTAATGAGGTTCTCTTATATTTAAATTCGTGGGGGATAATGTGTTAGAGTGACTGAGAAGTGTAATTTGAGGGTCTAACAGAGTGAAGAGTTAAGTTTTAGTGCGAGATCGGCGGAAGGTTGCGATTTTGGGTGAGGGCTTTTTGAGGACCTGTTTCGCGGATTCTTGTTTTATTTTGGTTGATAAAAAAAAAAAAAAAAAAAAAATCCTATCCTGATATTCAGCCAGCTGTATATAGTCGTTTTAGAAGAGCAAAATGAAAATTTTAGTGGATCGTCTAAGTAAGGACGAGCTCACGTATGAGCTCGCTATCCGGGGTTTTCCATCGGACACGGTGGAAAATATGCGCAAAACACTAAGGGCTACACTGAAGGCGGAGTCAGCTCAGGATACGTCCTACGTAGAAGCGGCGTATCCATTCGATTTTGAAACCGATTTTTCTGAATTGACAGCAAAAGTATCGGAAGTTGAAGAACTAATCTCGAAGGTGTCAGGAGATAAAACGTCGTCGGACTATCTAAAGGTTAGGGTCAAGATAGAATTCGGTTTCCGTCGCCTAAGTAATATGCAGGCAACCACACCCGATCAGCTGGAATGTGCACGTAAGATCCGTAATCGACTCATCCTAGCCATGGGTAACTTAGTGGACAAAACCGAGGGGGATAGTGAAGTCGAGGCTGAGTTCGAGGATGATTCCCGGACGAGGGCTGCACCGCAAGAGGCGAAGGCATCGTCCCTGGCGGAAGTGGCAAAATGGGGATTAGGTTCAGCGGGGATGCGTCGGGGTCTGTAAACGCATTCCTTGAGCGGGTCGAGGAGTTGCGGCAGGCGAGAGGTCTCACGAAGTCACAGCTCTTCAGGGCAGCCGTAGACCTATTCGACTCGCGAGCGCTGATTTGGTTCAGAGCCAACCGCGGGTTAGTGGCATGCTGGGATGAGCTTGTGGAGGAGCTTAGGGCGGAGTTCTTGCCAACGGACTACGAGGACCGCCTGCGTGATGAAATTCGAAAGCGTACTCAAGGCGAGAACGAATCGATGGGGGTGTATGTGGCAGTAATGGAGCGCCTTTTCTCGCGTTTGAAGCAAAGCTGCTCGGAGGAAGAGAAATTGAAGACTTTGCGCAGAAACATTTCGCCTTACTATCAGCAACACTTGAGCTTGACGCCGATATCATCGATTGCGGATCTGGTAAAGATGGGGCGAACGCTGGAAGCCACAAGGGCATCGGCAAAACGACGGCGG
The DNA here is from genome assembly GCA_947369275.1 of Nemotelus nigrinus. NCBI lineage: Eukaryota > Metazoa > Arthropoda > Insecta > Diptera > Stratiomyidae > Nemotelus > Nemotelus nigrinus. The sequence goes on along the minus strand of OX376372.1, from coordinate 184,711,222 downwards.
CTCCAATTAAGCAACGATATTATCCAGTCTCGCCCGCGGTACAACGCCAGATAAATCTAGAGCTGGATGAGATGCTAAAGTTAGGGGTAGTTGAGCCGTCGTCGAGCCCTTGGTCTTCGCCAATTCTTTTAGTCCGGAAGAAAGACGGGTCCTATCGTTTTTTTGTGGACTTTAGGAAAGTGAAAGTATCCGAGAAAGATGCCTATCCCCTGCCGTATATCTCCACGACGTTGGAGAAACTACGGAACGCGAAATACTTGTCGACGTTGGACGTGAAGTCTGCGTACTGGCAAGTACCTATGGCAGAGGATTCACGTCAATATACTGCATTCACTGTACCAGGGAGAGGACTGTTTCATTTCTTACGAATGCCTTTCGGACTCCACAATTCTGGGGCTACGTGGCAACGCTTAATAGATACAGTGTTGGGACCCGCTCTTGAACCGTTCGTATTTACGTACTTAGATGATATTATTGTGGTTACAGACACTTTTGATCGACATTTGGAGATATTGCGAGAGGTTTTTACACGTCTGAGAGAAGAAGGCTTACGCGTGTCAAGAGAAAAGTGCCATTTCTGCAGGGCACAATTGAAGTATTTGGGGTACGTGGTAGACGAAGAAGGGCTGCATGTCGATCCTGAGAAAGTGAAGGCCATAAGTGAGTATCCCCGGCCGGGATCAGTGAAGCAAGTCAGACAGCTATTGGGGATGGTATCATGGTACCGTCGGTTTATCCCGGATCATGCTACTATGGTGGCTCCACTAAACGATCTTTTAAAAAAAGGGCGTAAGTTTAACTGGTCCAGTGATTGTGAACGGGCCTTCAATGCCTGTAAACATAAGTTGTCCACCGCACCGGTGTTAGCGTGTCCCGACTTCGAGCTGCCCTTTAAGGTGCAAACTGACGCTTCAAATGTGGGTATAGGAGCAGTGTTGAGCCAGGCGCACTCTACGGGAGAAAAAGTGGTATGTTATTTAAGTAGATCACTATCGGCACAGGAGAGAAGGTACTCTACAACTGAACGGGAGTGTTTAGCAGTGCTTTGGGCCGTCGAAAAATTCCGTCCATACATCGAGGGGACACGGTTCGTAGTAATAACGGATCATCACTCGCTGGTTTGGCTGAACAAGCTTAAGGACCCAACCGGCAGATTAGCGAGATGGGCGGTGCGCCTCCAGCAATTTGAATTTGAAGTAGTGCATAGGAAGGGTAAAGAGCATTTAGTCCCTGACGCACTTTCACGGGCAATCGTAGAGTTAGACAGCATATCGGCTCCTCAAACGTCGGATAAGTGGTTTACGAAAATGGTAGAAAACGTCCGAGATGACCCGCGGAAGTATTCAAATTGGAAAATCGTAAGGGACACGCTTTGGAAACAAACCCCCGGTAAAGAGAGAAGAGGGGAGACGAGTGCTGCCTGGAAGCGCGTAGTGCCGAAAACAGAAAGGGGTGAAATTCTCAATAGATGTCACGACGACCCAAAAGCGGGGCATAGGGGAGTCGCTCAGACGTTGGCGCGTGCTGCGCAGAACCACTACTGGCCTGGAATGCGATCTGACATTAAAGAATACGTCAGAAGGTGTAAAGTGTGCCAGGCATGTAAAGTAGAGCGGAAGGCACCGGTGGGTCTGATGTCGTCTAGAGCGGGGGTGGCGAAAGCACCATGGGAAATGGTATGTATAGACCTGGTGGGACCATTACCTAGGTCGACTCGTGGCCATAGCTATATTTTGACAGTGGTGGACTATGTCACCAAATTCTCAGTGATACTTCCAGTACGAACCGCGACGGCGTCAACGGTTTTTCGCTTATTGGAAGAAAACGTTTTCTTGGTCTTCGGCGTTCCGAGAGTTCTAGTTTGCGACAATGGAGTGCAGTTTAGGGGTAGACATTTCAGCAAAGCAGTGGAGGAATACGGTGTTCAAGTGAGTTACACTGCCTTGTATCATCCTCAAGCTAACCCGGCGGAGCGGCGAAACCAAGACATCAAATGCATGCTGAGATGCTACGCTACGGACAATCATCGCTATTGGGACCAAAATTTGGCCAAAATCGCGTGCGCGTTACGAACGTATAAGCACGAGGTCACGGGTTTTTCTCCCTACTTCCTGAATTTCGGTAGGGAGATGGTTACCTATAGAGAAAGAGTTGAACTCCCGTCTGACGCGCGGAGGGATTTATCACCGATGACGAGAGCCCGGTCGCTAGAAGGAATACTAGCAGACGTAGTGAAGAGGATGCAGAAGGCGGCTACGGCTAATAAAAGTCGCTATGATCTCCGTCGGCGAGCAGAGGTCTTTCAGGTAGGAGATTGCGTATGGAGGAGGAATTATGCTCAATCCGACGCGAGCAAGTATTTTTCCGCTAAGCTAGCCCCCGCGTTCGTAGGTCCCTTCACGGTTTCGAAACAGACGTCGACTTGGACGTATGAATTGGCGGACGCACAGGGTAAAGCGGCGGGGACGTGGCACGCAAAGGATCTTAAGCGATATGTAGGGACGGAAGCCCGATAATATGTGGAGTATGGTATGAGGGTTGAATGGGAAATAGAAATAAGATTTGAAGAATAATGATGATATTTATAGGAAGATATTAGGTTTAGAAGTTACTGTGGTGGTGGAATATGTTTTCAATGAGTGAATTCATGAAGTGTTTGTAGTAAGTAAGGATAGAAGTAAGTTCTTTAGCCAGTATTAGATAAGTTACTGTGGTGATGGGATCTATTTTTAATGAATTAATTCATGAGGTGCTTGTAGTAAGCAGGTTTGACAAGAAGTAAGTTGTTTTGGTGGTGGGGGCTATCGGGCGGTTAGAGTCAATATCTGGTTAGTTTTACATTTGCTCATATATAATATATTTTAGGGTTAGTTTATAGGTATTAAGGTGGGATTAGAATAGATTTGTACATCAATCTGGTTAGTTTTACATTTGCTCATATATAATATATTTTAGGGTTAGTTTATAGGTATTAAGGTGGGATTAGAATAGATTTGTACATCAAAGCAATACCGTCTGTTGGTGGTGGGTCCGACTTAGCTTTTATTTCCTTTTTTTTCTTCCTTCGTTCTCATTCTTTTCTTTGTTTTTTTGTTGCTTTCGCTGTTGGAATTTCAATTTTCTTTTTCCTTTTTTTTTTCTTCCTTCGTTCTCATTCTTTTCTTGGTTTTTTTTGTTGCTTTCGCTGTTGGCATTTCAATTTTTTTTTTTTTCTTTCGTCGTTGATGGTAACAGGAATGGTTATCCTAAAAACGAGTTCGAAGGGCATTAGTATTTTAGATAATAAAGGTAAAAGTACCGACACCAGGCAAATTAAAAACATGCAACATATTAACATGTAAGGAAAATAGAGACGTGGATGTAAAGAGTGTGCTTGCATGTTGAGATGAGAATGAGATTGTGTGTTATTGTGTCAGTAATTCAGAATTCAAATAACAGAGAGACGCGTATATTTCATGAACGAAACAGGGCCACGCGAAAAGAGTGGAAACTTGAGACGGACTTCGGGAATTGCGGGTCAAATGAGAATTTTAAATCGCGGTAATTTGGTCGGAAATGGTCGAGTATTTCCATGAAATACTCTGAAGCGAGGGGGGTGTCACGATTCGCAGAAGTTTTGTTATCACGATCGAACATGGAACATAATATAAACATATAAAAAAAAAAAAAAGATCTCCATCGTCCTCTAAAAGAGAGAACGATGGAGATTAGGCAACAAGCACAATTTTCGAGTTAGTTAAGATTGTTAGTTTAGACGTTAGTTTAGATGTTAGATAGTTAAGTCAGTTGTTAGTTTTATAAAAGAAGTTTCAACAAGACAACACGAGTCATCACTGAGCGACACGAACACAAATGGACATCGATTGAAGACACATGAAAACAATCTAGAACATGAAAACAATCTTGATCAGGTACCATGAAAACAGTCATCATCAAGTCACGACAAATCAACCGACAAGGCAGAGCAACGTATGGGTCGAGCCGTCAAGGTCGACGACACCAGACCTAGGCCAACAATTGACCCACATACGATGGATACCGAGCGGATGCCGAATTGCCGATTACTTAGATCAAAGCCTCAGATCGAAAGGCGATGAAAGTAATAGCAGTGGTGGTAATGTAAGGGACTCGAGATGTGGAGGGGAGTCGTAATACGCGGAAGGAAACCGAGATCCGGAGGACATTAGCGTACGCGGCAAGAAACATGCACTCCCGAAAGCTATGACACGCACAAATCATCACACGAAAGACACGGCGGACGGGTCCACGGTCGTAAGCTAATATTAGCTAATTTCGAACAAATCGAAGGTTACCGGGAGGATCGCGCACTCGTTTTCTCCGGAATAAGAATTTTTGAAATTCAAATTAGCCACCTACCTGCAATTTGAGGCCGAAAATCCTGGAGCACCACCCGGATCCAATGTACACAACAACACAAGATTACAAATGTTGACATTCGGAAACGTCAACTGGGAGAAATGTCAGTGGAGATGTTCCAAGTCAGACCGTTCCAAGTGGGGAATGGGTGGTGAATTCGAAACCCAACACTCGGATGAGTGAAATCAAATTCGGGTGAGAGCACTAAGCGGGATTTTGAAAATCCCGCTGCCGCCAGGAAAATTTTCCTGTGGGCAGGATTGATGGAAGAGGGCCTCTTTTGCTGCGACTTGGGTGAGTGAACGGATGTCTCGAGCTGCGGGTGCAGAATTAGTTTGATAATCTATCTTCTTTTGGCGTTTTACATATTTGGCTGTGAATTGGAAAATATAACCACTGGCGGTAATCCGGAGGATTTGGAAGCGGCAGCATTAATATCAATTAATCGTTTGTGGTACCGAACGTGAAAAATCTGCGTGGGAAGGTTTCAGTTTTGTGGACGAAATAGAAATTCGAGATTCGTATCGAACGTGGAGAACCGGTCGAGAAGGACGTTGGAGAAAATTGAATTAATACTTTGGCGCGAGCATCGATCGACGAAAAGGGCCCCATCGCGGGAATAAGAGCATCGCGGCGATCCTGAATAATCAGCAGGTTAGATAGCAAGTAAGAAATAAAAGAAATTTTGTGAATTAGATTTAGTAGAATTTTAAAGGAAGAAAATAAGGAATTTTGAGAAGATTACCATTTTATGGTAACGCGTTAGAGAATATCGCAGCATTCGTGTCATTTAATTACAATAAAGTGTGTGATCGTGAATTGTGCGGGGTTTGGAATTTTCGATAAAGAATCGGTGTTGTATCTAAAAGGCCGTCATCCTCTTCTCGCTTCAGGGCGACGGTAGCGAGGCAGTGTTTCGGGTTTAGAAGCGAGTGGCGCCCACCCGCGACCCTTTTTCTTCGCGAGCGAGAGCCGCCCGAAAACTGCCGCCCTTGTAAAGGGTTCTAGAGCGCGTTGCGGTCAGTAACGGTGACAAATTGGCGCCCAACGTGGGGCCTATAACGGTAATAGCGAAAAAAACGGTTCGCAACTGTACCCGTGAAAATTTGATGAGCCAAGTCCCAGATTGTGGGAAGGCATTTAGGCGCGTAAATTGATGTTTAAAGCCATCTTAAAAGCGAATTCCAAAGTATCTTACGCGAGAACGGTGAGAGTATCTTCATTTTGAAAAAACATTTCGAATATCTTCGAATTTTTAAAATTGGATGGCACTAGTCCATAATATCTATATATACATATATTTTTTGATTGATATCATTTTATGTTCATATATTTGAATTCTGGATTTTGTGTGTGTGACAGGGTGGATGAACAAGAATTCTGATTGTGTAATAGAAATAGTGAATTTTGCAATTCGTGCGTACGGGAGGTGCGAAAGTGTGATAGTGTGTTTTAGAAGAGTTTCAGGTAAAACTACAAAGAAGCTGAGGTAGACAGTGGCATTAGTTACGGTGTTAACGGTACGCATAGAAGGGGGAAAAAAAGAGGGTCGTTCCTATCGTTATTTTTTTCAAGTTTCGGGATATTGAAAATATCGTGTGTAAACTAACAATCTTATAGATTGCCACTTTGAAATATATATATTTTGCGAAGTATTCATTTTTTTTTGTTCGGATCGATTATAGGTGAAATTTTCAGATACATTGCTCTCTTAATGAGGTTCTCTTATATTTAAATTCGTGGGGGATAATGTGTTAGAGTGACTGAGAAGTGTAATTTGAGGGTCTAACAGAGTGAAGAGTTAAGTTTTAGTGCGAGATCGGCGGAAGGTTGCGATTTTGGGTGAGGGCTTTTTGAGGACCTGTTTCGCGGATTCTTGTTTTATTTTGGTTGATAAAAAAAAAAAAAAAAAAAAATCCTATCCTGATATTCAGCCAGCTGTATATAGTCGTTTTAGAAGAGCAAAATGAAAATTTTAGTGGATCGTCTAAGTAAGGACGAGCTCACGTATGAGCTCGCTATCCGGGGTTTTCCATCGGACACGGTGGAAAATATGCGCAAAACACTAAGGGCTACACTGAAGGCGGAGTCAGCTCAGGATACGTCCTACGTAGAAGCGGCGTATCCATTCGATTTTGAAACCGATTTTTCTGAATTGACAGCAAAAGTATCGGAAGTTGAAGAACTAATCTCGAAGGTGTCAGGAGATAAAACGTCGTCGGACTATCTAAAGGTTAGGGTCAAGATAGAATTCGGTTTCCGTCGCCTAAGTAATATGCAGGCAACCACACCCGATCAGCTGGAATGTGCACGTAAGATCCGTAATCGACTCATCCTAGCCATGGGTAACTTAGTGGACAAAACCGAGGGGGATAGTGAAGTCGAGGCTGAGTTCGAGGATGATTCCCGGACGAGGGCTGCACCGCAAGAGGCGAAGGCATCGTCCCTGGCGGAAGTGGCAAAATGGGGATTAGGTTCAGCGGGGATGCGTCGGGGTCTGTAAACGCATTCCTTGAGCGGGTCGAGGAGTTGCGGCAGGCGAGAGGTCTCACGAAGTCACAGCTCTTCAGGGCAGCCGTAGACCTATTCGACTCGCGAGCGCTGATTTGGTTCAGAGCCAACCGCGGGTTAGTGGCATGCTGGGATGAGCTTGTGGAGGAGCTTAGGGCGGAGTTCTTGCCAACGGACTACGAGGACCGCCTGCGTGATGAAATTCGAAAGCGTACTCAAGGCGAGAACGAATCGATGGGGGTGTATGTGGCAGTAATGGAGCGCCTTTTCTCGCGTTTGAAGCAAAGCTGCTCGGAGGAAGAGAAATTGAAGACTTTGCGCAGAAACATTTCGCCTTACTATCAGCAACACTTGAGCTTGACGCCGATATCATCGATTGCGGATCTGGTAAAGATGGGGCGAACGCTGGAAGCCACAAGGGCATCGGTAGCGGCTTTCGTACCGCCCAATACCCGTCCAAGGCGATGTTTGGAACCGGACCTGGCTTACATGAGCGCTGAACCAACAGAGCAGGTAGCCGCGCTGTCTGGACAGAGACGCGTACAGTGCTGGAACTGTAGGAGGGAAGGCCACGTGTCTAGAGAATGTCCAGAGCCTCGGCGTTGTTTCGGTTGCGGTCGTCAAGGGGTTTTACGTGCGGCATGTCCAACGTGTCGAGCTAGGACAGCGGAGCCAGGGGCCCATGCGCGATCGGAAGCGTCGGGAAACGGTCGCCGTGCTCACTAAGCGACCGAGCGGGCACTAGAGGGAGGTCGCAGCGAGTTGAAAAATCGTCGAAGGTAGACTACGCGTTGGCTGACAGGGATCAGGACAGTCGCCCTCACTTGCGGGTGGAGATAGCGGGCGTCGTCATGGAAGGTCTGTTGGATTCGGGCGCGATTCGCACGATTCTGGGAGAAAGAGGATGGTCGCGTTTGGTCAGTAGAGGAGTAATGCTGAGCGATGGCGAAGTTGAAGAAGTGCGGCTTGCAAACGGAGAGGTGTGTAAGGTGAACGGTGTGGTGCGTCTGGACTTCGCGCTGAATGGTCGAAAGAGGGAACTGGAAGTACTGGTCATTTTGGCAATCCCTCAGGAAGTTATATTGGGAGTAGACTTTTGGCAAGGCTTCGGAGTAGTACTGGACATGAAGGGTCGACAGTGGACATCCGTTGCTGTGGCAGAGACGGTGTCGGGAAAGGTGCTACGCGGTCAATCTAACCTATCCGAAGAGGAGGCAGCAAAACTAACTGGAATGTTGAGTGAGCAGTTTTGTCTGATGGGCGATGGGTTGGGTTGCGCGAAGTCTGTGAAGCATGCGATCAAAACGACGGCGGCTCCAATTAAGCAACGATATTATCCAGTCTCGCCCGCGGTACAACGCCAGATAAATCTAGAGCTGGATGAGATGCTAAAGTTAGGGGTAGTTGAGCCGTCGTCGAGCCCTTGGTCTTCGCCAATTCTTTTAGTCCGGAAGAAAGACGGGTCCTATCGTTTTTGTGTGGACTTTAGGAAAGTGAAAGTATCCGAGAAAGATGCCTATCCCCTGCCGTATATCTCCACGACGTTGGAGAAACTACGGAACGCGAAATACTTGTCGACGTTGGACGTGAAGTCTGCGTACTGGCAAGTACCTATGGCAGAGGATTCACGTCAATATACTGCATTCACTGTACCAGGGAGAGGACTGTTTCATTTCTTACGAATGCCTTTCGGACTCCACAATTCTGGGGCTACGTGGCAACGCTTAATAGATACAGTGTTGGGACCCGCTCTTGAACCGTTCGTATTTACGTACTTAGATGATATTATTGTGGTTACAGACACTTTTGATCGACATTTGGAGATATTGCGAGAGGTTTTTACACGTCTGAGAGAAGAAGGCTTACGCGTGTCAAGAGAAAAGTGCCATTTCTGCAGGGCACAATTGAAGTATTTGGGGTACGTGGTAGACGAAGAAGGGCTGCATGTCGATCCTGAGAAAGTGAAGGCCATAAGTGAGTATCCCCGGCCGGGATCAGTGAAGCAAGTCAGACAGCTATTGGGGATGGTATCATGGTACCGTCGGTTTATCCCGGATCATGCTACTATGGTGGCTCCACTAAACGATCTTTTAAAAAAAGGGCGTAAGTTTAACTGGTCCAGTGATTGTGAACGGGCCTTCAATGCCTGTAAACATAAGTTGTCCACCGCACCGGTGTTAGCGTGTCCCGACTTCGAGCTGCCCTTTAAGGTGCAAACTGACGCTTCAAATGTGGGTATAGGAGCAGTGTTGAGCCAGGCGCACTCTACGGGAGAAAAAGTGGTATGTTATTTAAGTAGATCACTATCGGCACAGGAGAGAAGGTACTCTACAACTGAACGGGAGTGTTTAGCAGTGCTTTGGGCCGTCGAAAAATTCCGTCCATACATCGAGGGGACACGGTTCGTAGTAATAACGGATCATCACTCGCTGGTTTGGCTGAACAAGCTTAAGGACCCAACCGGCAGATTAGCGAGATGGGCGGTGCGCCTCCAGCAATTTGAATTTGAAGTAGTGCATAGGAAGGGTAAAGAGCATTTAGTCCCTGACGCACTTTCACGGGCAATCGTAGAGTTAGACAGCATATCGGCTCCTCAAACGTCGGATAAGTGGTTTACGAAAATGGTAGAAAACGTCCGAGATGACCCGCGGAAGTATTCAAATTGGAAAATCGTAAGGGACACGCTTTGGAAACAAACCCCCGGTAAAGAGAGAAGAGGGGAGACGAGTGCTGCCTGGAAGCGCGTAGTGCCGAAAACAGAAAGGGGTGAAATTCTCAATAGATGTCACGACGACCCAAAAGCGGGGCATAGGGGAGTCGCTCAGACGTTGGCGCGTGCTGCGCAGAACCACTACTGGCCTGGAATGCGATCTGACATTAAAGAATACGTCAGAAGGTGTAAAGTGTGCCAGGCATGTAAAGTAGAGCGGAAGGCACCGGTGGGTCTGATGTCGTCTAGAGCGGGGGTGGCGAAAGCACCATGGGAAATGGTATGTATAGACCTGGTGGGACCATTACCTAGGTCGACTCGTGGCCATAGCTATATTTTGACAGTGGTGGACTATGTCACCAAATTCTCAGTGATACTTCCAGTACGAACCGCGACGGCGTCAACGGTTTTTCGCTTATTGGAAGAAAACGTTTTCTTGGTCTTCGGCGTTCCGAGAGTTCTAGTTTGCGACAATGGAGTGCAGTTTAGGGGTAGACATTTCAGCAAAGCAGTGGAGGAATACGGTGTTCAAGTGAGTTACACTGCCTTGTATCATCCTCAAGCTAACCCGGCGGAGCGGCGAAACCAAGACATCAAATGCATGCTGAGATGCTACGCTACGGACAATCATCGCTATTGGGACCAAAATTTGGCCAAAATCGCGTGCGCGTTACGAACGTATAAGCACGAGGTCACGGGTTTTTCTCCCTACTTCCTGAATTTCGGTAGGGAGATGGTTACCTATAGAGAAAGAGTTGAACTCCCGTCTGACGCGCGGAGGGATTTATCACCGATGACGAGAGCCCGGTCGCTAGAAGGAATACTAGCAGACGTAGTGAAGAGGATGCAGAAGGCGGCTACGGCTAATAAAAGTCGCTATGATCTCCGTCGGCGAGCAGAGGTCTTTCAGGTAGGAGATTGCGTATGGAGGAGGAATTATGCTCAATCCGACGCGAGCAAGTATTTTTCCGCTAAGCTAGCCCCCGCGTTCGTAGGTCCCTTCACGGTTTCGAAACAGACGTCGACTTGGACGTATGAATTGGCGGACGCACAGGGTAAAGCGGCGGGGACGTGGCACGCAAAGGATCTTAAGCGATATGTAGGGACGGAAGCCCGATAATATGTGGAGTATGGTATGAGGATTGAATGGGAAATAGAAATAAGATTTGAAGAATAATGATGATATTTATAGGAAGATATTAGGTTTAGAAGTTACTGTGGTGGTGGAATATGTTTTCAATGAGTGAATTCATGAAGTGTTTGTAGTAAGTAAGGATAGAAGTAAGTTCTTTAGCCAGTATTAGATAAGTTACTGTGGTGATGGGATCTATTTTTAATGAATTAATTCATGAGGTGCTTGTAGTAAGCAGGTTTGACAAGAAGTAAGTTGTTTTGGTGGTGGGGGCTATCGGGCGGTTAGAGTCAATATCTGGTTAGTTTTACATTTGCTCATATATAATATATTTTTGGGTTAGTTTATAGGTATTAAGGTGGGATTAGAATAGATTTGTACATCAATCTGGTTAGTTTTACATTTGCTCATATATAATATATTTTAGGGTTAGTTTATAGGTATTAAGGTGGGATTAGAATAGATTTGTACATCAAAGCAATACCGTCTGTTGGTGGTGGGTCCGACTTAGCTTTTATTTCCTTTTTTTTCTTCCTTCGTTCTCATTCTTTTCTTTGTTTTTTTGTTGCTTTCGCTGTTGGAATTTCAATTTTCTTTTTCCTTTTTTTTTCTTCCTTCGTTCTCATTCTTTTCTTGGTTTTTTTTGTTGCTTTCGCTGTTGGCATTTCAATTTTTTTTTTTTTTCTTTCGTCGTTGATGGTAACAGGAATGGTTATCCTAAAAACGAGTTCGAAGGGCATTAGTATTTTAGATAATAAAGGTAAAAGTACCGACACCAGGCAAATTAAAAACATGCAACATATTAACATGTAAGGAAAATAGAGACGTGGATGTAAAGAGTGTGCTTGCATGTTGAGATGAGAATGAGATTGTGTGTTATTGTGTCAGTAATTCAGAATTCAAATAACAGAGAGACGCGTATATTTCATGAACGAAACAGGGCCACGCGAAAAGAGTGGAAACTTGAGACGGACTTCGGGAATTGCGGGTCAAATGAGAATTTTAAATCGCGGTAATTTGGTCGGAAATGGTCGAGTATTTCCATGAAATACTCTGAAGCGAGGGGGGTGTCACGATTCGCAGAAGTTTTGTTATCACGATCGAACATGGAACATAATATAAACATATAAAAAAAAAAAAAAGATCTCCATCGTCCTCTAAAAGAGAGAACGATGGAGATTAGGCAACAAGCACAATTTTCGAGTTAGTTAAGATTGTTAGTTTAGACGTTAGTTTAGATGTTAGATAGTTAAGTCAGTTGTTAGTTTTATAAAAGAAGTTTCAACAAGACAACACGAGTCATCACTGAGCGACACGAACACAAATGGACATCGATTGAAGACACATGAAAACAATCTAGAACATGAAAACAATCTTGATCAGGTACCATGAAAACAGTCATCATCAAGTCACGACAAATCAACCGACAAGGCAGAGCAACGTATGGGTCGAGCCGTCAAGGTCGACGACACCAGACCTAGGCCAACAATTGACCCACATACGATGGATACCGAGCGGATGCCGAATTGCCGATTACTTAGATCAAAGCCTCAGATCGAAAGGCGATGAAAGTAATAGCAGTGGTGGTAATGTAAGGGACTCGAGATGTGGAGGGGAGTCGTAATACGCGGAAGGAAACCGAGATCCGGAGGACATTAGCGTACGCGGCAAGAAACATGCACTCCCGAAAGCTATGACACGCACAAATCATCACACGAAAGACACGGCGGACGGGTCCACGGTCGTAAGCTAATATTAGCTAATTTCGAACAAATCGAAGGTTACCGGGAGGATCGCGCACTCGTTTTCTCCGGAATAAGAATTTTTGAAATTCAAATTAGCCACCTACCTGCAATTTGAGGCCGAAAATCCTGGAGCACCACCCGGATCCAATGTACACAACAACACAAGATTACAAATGTTGACATTCGGAAACGTCAACTGGGAGAAATGTCAGTGGAGATGTTCCAAGTCAGACCGTTCCAAGTGGGGAATGGGTGGTGAATTCGAAACCCAACACTCGGATGAGTGAAATCAAATTCGGGTGAGAGCACTAAGCGGGATTTTGAAAATCCCGCTGCCGCCAGGAAAATTTTCCTGTGGGCAGGATTGATGGAAGAGGGCCTCTTTTGCTGCGACTTGGGTGAGTGAACGGATGTCTCGAGCTGCGGGTGCAGAATTAGTTTGATAATCTATCTTCTTTTGGCGTTTTACATATTTGGCTGTGAATTGGAAAATATAACCACTGGCGGTAATCCGGAGGATTTGGAAGCGGCAGCATTAATATCAATTAATCGTTTGTGGTACCGAACGTGAAAAATCTGCGTGGGAAGGTTTCAGTTTTGTGGACGAAATAGAAATTCGAGATTCGTATCGAACGTGGAGAACCGGTCGAGAAGGACGTTGGAGAAAATTGAATTAATACTTTGGCGCGAGCATCGATCGACGAAAAGGGCCCCATCGCGGGAATAAGAGCATCGCGGCGATCCTGAATAATCAGCAGGTTAGATAGCAAGTAAGAAATAAAAGAAATTTTGTGAATTAGATTTAGTAGAATTTTAAAGGAAGAAAATAAGGAATTTTGAGAAGATTACCATTTTATGGTAACGCGTTAGAGAATATCGCAGCATTCGTGTCATTTAATTACAATAAAGTGTGTGATCGTGAATTGTGCGGGGTTTGGAATTTTCGATAAAGAATCGGTGTTGTATCTAAAAGGCCGTCATCCTCTTCTCGCTTCAGGGCGACGGTAGCGAGGCAGTGTTTCGGGTTTAGAAGCGAGTGGCGCCCACCCGCGACCCTTTTTCTTCGCGAGCGAGAGCCGCCCGAAAACTGCCGCCCTTGTAAAGGGTTCTAGAGCGCGTTGCGGTCAGTAACGGTGACAAATTGGCGCCCAACGTGGGGCCTATAACGGTAATAGCGAAAAAAACGGTTCGCAACTGTACCCGTGAAAATTTGATGAGCCAAGTCCCAGATTGTGGGAAGGCATTTAGGCGCGTAAATTGATGTTTAAAGCCATCTTAAAAGCGAATTCCAAAGTATCTTACGCGAGAACGGTGAGAGTATCTTCATTTTGAAAAAACATTTCGAATATCTTCGAATTTTTAAAATTGGATGGCACTAGTCCATAATATCTATATATACATATATTTTTTGATTGATATCATTTTATGTTCATATATTTGAATTCTGGATTTTGTGTGTGTGACAGGGTGGATGAACAAGAATTCTGATTGTGTAATAGAAATAGTGAATTTTGCAATTCGTGCGTACGGGAGGTGCGAAAGTGTGATAGTGTGTTTTAGAAGAGTTTCAGGTAAAACTACAAAGAAGCTGAGGTAGACAGTGGCATTAGTTACGGTGTTAACGGTACGCATAGAAGGGGGAAAAAAAGAGGGTCGTTCCTATCGTTATTTTTTTCAAGTTTCGGGATATTGAAAATATCGTGTGTAAACTAACAATCTTATAGATTGCCACTTTGAAATATATATATTTTGCGAAGTATTCATTTTTTTTTGTTCGGATCGATTATAGGTGAAATTTTCAGATACATTGCTCTCTTAATGAGGTTCTCTTATATTTAAATTCGTGGGGGATAATGTGTTAGAGTGACTGAGAAGTGTAATTTGAGGGTCTAACAGAGTGAAGAGTTAAGTTTTAGTGCGAGATCGGCGGAAGGTTGCGATTTTGGGTGAGGGCTTTTTGAGGACCTGTTTCGCGGATTCTTGTTTTATTTTGGTTGATAAAAAAAAAAAAAAAAAAAAAATCCTATCCTGATATTCAGCCAGCTGTATATAGTCGTTTTAGAAGAGCAAAATGAAAATTTTAGTGGATCGTCTAAGTAAGGACGAGCTCACGTATGAGCTCGCTATCCGGGGTTTTCCATCGGACACGGTGGAAAATATGCGCAAAACACTAAGGGCTACACTGAAGGCGGAGTCAGCTCAGGATACGTCCTACGTAGAAGCGGCGTATCCATTCGATTTTGAAACCGATTTTTCTGAATTGACAGCAAAAGTATCGGAAGTTGAAGAACTAATCTCGAAGGTGTCAGGAGATAAAACGTCGTCGGACTATCTAAAGGTTAGGGTCAAGATAGAATTCGGTTTCCGTCGCCTAAGTAATATGCAGGCAACCACACCCGATCAGCTGGAATGTGCACGTAAGATCCGTAATCGACTCATCCTAGCCATGGGTAACTTAGTGGACAAAACCGAGGGGGATAGTGAAGTCGAGGCTGAGTTCGAGGATGATTCCCGGACGAGGGCTGCACCGCAAGAGGCGAAGGCATCGTCCCTGGCGGAAGTGGCAAAATGGGGATTAGGTTCAGCGGGGATGCGTCGGGGTCTGTAAACGCATTCCTTGAGCGGGTCGAGGAGTTGCGGCAGGCGAGAGGTCTCACGAAGTCACAGCTCTTCAGGGCAGCCGTAGACCTATTCGACTCGCGAGCGCTGATTTGGTTCAGAGCCAACCGCGGGTTAGTGGCATGCTGGGATGAGCTTGTGGAGGAGCTTAGGGCGGAGTTCTTGCCAACGGACTACGAGGACCGCCTGCGTGATGAAATTCGAAAGCGTACTCAAGGCGAGAACGAATCGATGGGGGTGTATGTGGCAGTAATGGAGCGCCTTTTCTCGCGTTTGAAGCAAAGCTGCTCGGAGGAAGAGAAATTGAAGACTTTGCGCAGAAACATTTCGCCTTACTATCAGCAACACTTGAGCTTGACGCCGATATCATCGATTGCGGATCTGGTAAAGATGGGGCGAACGCTGGAAGCCACAAGGGCATCGGTAGCGGCTTTCGTACCGCCCAATACCCGTCCAAGGCGATGTTTGGAACCGGACCTGGCTTACATGAGCGCTGAACCAACAGAGCAGGTAGCCGCGCTGTCTGGACAGAGACGCGTACAGTGCTGGAACTGTAGGAGGGAAGGCCACGTGTCTAGAGAATGTCCAGAGCCTCGGCGTTGTTTCGGTTGCGGTCGTCAAGGGGTTTTACGTGCGGCATGTCCAACGTGTCGAGCTAGGACAGCGGAGCCAGGGGCCCATGCGCGATCGGAAGCGTCGGGAAACGGTCGCCGTGCTCACTAAGCGACCGAGCGGGCACTAGAGGGAGGTCGCAGCGAGTTGAAAAATCGTCGAAGGTAGACTACGCGTTGGCTGACAGGGATCAGGACAGTCGCCCTCACTTGCGGGTGGAGATAGCGGGCGTCGTCATGGAAGGTCTGTTGGATTCGGGCGCGATTCGCACGATTCTGGGAGAAAGAGGATGGTCGCGTTTGGTCAGTAGAGGAGTAATGCTGAGCGATGGCGAAGTTGAAGAAGTGCGGCTTGCAAACGGAGAGGTGTGTAAGGTGAACGGTGTGGTGCGTCTGGACTTCGCGCTGAATGGTCGAAAGAGGGAACTGGAAGTACTGGTCATTTTGGCAATCCCTCAGGAAGTTATATTGGGAGTAGACTTTTGGCAAGGCTTCGGAGTAGTACTGGACATGAAGGGTCGACAGTGGACATCCGTTGCTGTGGCAGAGACGGTGTCGGGAAAGGTGCTACGCGGTCAATCTAACCTATCCGAAGAGGAGGCAGCAAAACTAACTGGAATGTTGAGTGAGCAGTTTTGTCTGATGGGCGATGGGTTGGGTTGCGCGAAGTCTGTGAAGCATGCGATCAAAACGACGGCGGCTCCAATTAAGCAACGATATTATCCAGTCTCGCCCGCGGTACAACGCCAGATAAATCTAGAGCTGGATGAGATGCTAAAGTTAGGGGTAGTTGAGCCGTCGTCGAGCCCTTGGTCTTCGCCAATTCTTTTAGTCCGGAAGAAAGACGGGTCCTATCGTTTTTGTGTGGACTTTAGGAAAGTGAAAGTATCCGAGAAAGATGCCTATCCCCTGCCGTATATCTCCACGACGTTGGAGAAACTACGGAACGCGAAATACTTGTCGACGTTGGACGTGAAGTCTGCGTACTGGCAAGTACCTATGGCAGAGGATTCACGTCAATATACTGCATTCACTGTACCAGGGAGAGGACTGTTTCATTTCTTACGAATGCCTTTCGGACTCCACAATTCTGGGGCTACGTGGCAACGCTTAATAGATACAGTGTTGGGACCCGCTCTTGAACCGTTCGTATTTACGTACTTAGATGATATTATTGTGGTTACAGACACTTTTGATCGACATTTGGAGATATTGCGAGAGGTTTTTACACGTCTGAGAGAAGAAGGCTTACGCGTGTCAAGAGAAAAGTGCCATTTCTGCAGGGCACAATTGAAGTATTTGGGGTACGTGGTAGACGAAGAAGGGCTGCATGTCGATCCTGAGAAAGTGAAGGCCATAAGTGAGTATCCCCGGCCGGGATCAGTGAAGCAAGTCAGACAGCTATTGGGGATGGTATCATGGTACCGTCGGTTTATCCCGGATCATGCTACTATGGTGGCTCCACTAAACGATCTTTTAAAAAAAGGGCGTAAGTTTAACTGGTCCAGTGATTGTGAACGGGCCTTCAATGCCTGTAAACATAAGTTGTCCACCGCACCGGTGTTAGCGTGTCCCGACTTCGAGCTGCCCTTTAAGGTGCAAACTGACGCTTCAAATGTGGGTATAGGAGCAGTGTTGAGCCAGGCGCACTCTACGGGAGAAAAAGTGGTATGTTATTTAAGTAGATCACTATCGGCACAGGAGAGAAGGTACTCTACAACTGAACGGGAGTGTTTAGCAGTGCTTTGGGCCGTCGAAAAATTCCGTCCATACATCGAGGGGACACGGTTCGTAGTAATAACGGATCATCACTCGCTGGTTTGGCTGAACAAGCTTAAGGACCCAACCGGCAGATTAGCGAGATGGGCGGTGCGCCTCCAGCAATTTGAATTTGAAGTAGTGCATAGGAAGGGTAAAGAGCATTTAGTCCCTGACGCACTTTCACGGGCAATCGTAGAGTTAGACAGCATATCGGCTCCTCAAACGTCGGATAAGTGGTTTACGAAAATGGTAGAAAACGTCCGAGATGACCCGCGGAAGTATTCAAATTGGAAAATCGTAAGGGACACGCTTTGGAAACAAACCCCCGGTAAAGAGAGAAGAGGGGAGACGAGTGCTGCCTGGAAGCGCGTAGTGCCGAAAACAGAAAGGGGTGAAATTCTCAATAGATGTCACGACGACCCAAAAGCGGGGCATAGGGGAGTCGCTCAGACGTTGGCGCGTGCTGCGCAGAACCACTACTGGCCTGGAATGCGATCTGACATTAAAGAATACGTCAGAAGGTGTAAAGTGTGCCAGGCATGTAAAGTAGAGCGGAAGGCACCGGTGGGTCTGATGTCGTCTAGAGCGGGGGTGGCGAAAGCACCATGGGAAATGGTATGTATAGACCTGGTGGGACCATTACCTAGGTCGACTCGTGGCCATAGCTATATTTTGACAGTGGTGGACTATGTCACCAAATTCTCAGTGATACTTCCAGTACGAACCGCGACGGCGTCAACGGTTTTTCGCTTATTGGAAGAAAACGTTTTCTTGGTCTTCGGCGTTCCGAGAGTTCTAGTTTGCGACAATGGAGTGCAGTTTAGGGGTAGACATTTCAGCAAAGCAGTGGAGGAATACGGTGTTCAAGTGAGTTACACTGCCTTGTATCATCCTCAAGCTAACCCGGCGGAGCGGCGAAACCAAGACATCAAATGCATGCTGAGATGCTACGCTACGGACAATCATCGCTATTGGGACCAAAATTTGGCCAAAATCGCGTGCGCGTTACGAACGTATAAGCACGAGGTCACGGGTTTTTCTCCCTACTTCCTGAATTTCGGTAGGGAGATGGTTACCTATAGAGAAAGAGTTGAACTCCCGTCTGACGCGCGGAGGGATTTATCACCGATGACGAGAGCCCGGTCGCTAGAAGGAATACTAGCAGACGTAGTGAAGAGGATGCAGAAGGCGGCTACGGCTAATAAAAGTCGCTATGATCTCCGTCGGCGAGCAGAGGTCTTTCAGGTAGGAGATTGCGTATGGAGGAGGAATTATGCTCAATCCGACGCGAGCAAGTATTTTTCCGCTAAGCTAGCCCCCGCGTTCGTAGGTCCCTTCACGGTTTCGAAACAGACGTCGACTTGGACGTATGAATTGGCGGACGCACAGGGTAAAGCGGCGGGGACGTGGCACGCAAAGGATCTTAAGCGATATGTAGGGACGGAAGCCCGATAATATGTGGAGTATGGTATGAGGGTTGAATGGGAAATAGAAATAAGATTTGAAGAATAATGATGATATTTATAGGAAGATATTAGGTTTAGAAGTTACTGTGGTGGTGGAATATGTTTTCAATGAGTGAATTCATGAAGTGTTTGTAGTAAGTAAGGATAGAAGTAAGTTCTTTAGCCAGTATTAGATAAGTTACTGTGGTGATGGGATCTATTTTTAATGAATTAATTCATGAGGTGCTTGTAGTAAGCAGGTTTGACAAGAAGTAAGTTGTTTTGGTGGTGGGGGCTATCGGGCGGTTAGAGTCAATATCTGGTTAGTTTTACATTTGCTCATATATAATATATTTTAGGGTTAGTTTATAGGTATTAAGGTGGGATTAGAATAGATTTGTACATCAATCTGGTTAGTTTTACATTTGCTCATATATAATATATTTTAGGGTTAGTTTATAGGTATTAAGGTGGGATTAGAATAGATTTGTACATCAAAGCAATAC
The DNA here is from genome assembly GCA_947369275.1 of Nemotelus nigrinus. Taxonomy (NCBI): domain Eukaryota; kingdom Metazoa; phylum Arthropoda; class Insecta; order Diptera; family Stratiomyidae; genus Nemotelus; species Nemotelus nigrinus. The sequence continues at coordinate 184,691,805 of OX376372.1, read as the reverse complement.
CGTCTGTTGGTGGTGGGTCCGACTTAGCTTTTATTTCCTTTTTTTTCTTCCTTCGTTCTCATTCTTTTCTTTGTTTTTTTGTTGCTTTCGCTGTTGGAATTTCAATTTTCTTTTTCCTTTTTTTTTTCTTCCTTCGTTCTCATTCTTTTCTTGGTTTTTTTTGTTGCTTTCGCTGTTGGCATTTCAATTTTTTTTTTTTTTCTTTCGTCGTTGATGGTAACAGGAATGGTTATCCTAAAAACGAGTTCGAAGGGCATTAGTATTTTAGATAATAAAGGTAAAAGTACCGACACCAGGCAAATTAAAAACATGCAACATATTAACATGTAAGGAAAATAGAGACGTGGATGTAAAGAGTGTGCTTGCATGTTGAGATGAGAATGAGATTGTGTGTTATTGTGTCAGTAATTCAGAATTCAAATAACAGAGAGACGCGTATATTTCATGAACGAAACAGGGCCACGCGAAAAGAGTGGAAACTTGAGACGGACTTCGGGAATTGCGGGTCAAATGAGAATTTTAAATCGCGGTAATTTGGTCGGAAATGGTCGAGTATTTCCATGAAATACTCTGAAGCGAGGGGGGTGTCACGATTCGCAGAAGTTTTGTTATCACGATCGAACATGGAACATAATATAAACATATAAAAAAAAAAAAAAGATCTCCATCGTCCTCTAAAAGAGAGAACGATGGAGATTAGGCAACAAGCACAATTTTCGAGTTAGTTAAGATTGTTAGTTTAGACGTTAGTTTAGATGTTAGATAGTTAAGTCAGTTGTTAGTTTTATAAAAGAAGTTTCAACAAGACAACACGAGTCATCACTGAGCGACACGAACACAAATGGACATCGATTGAAGACACATGAAAACAATCTAGAACATGAAAACAATCTTGATCAGGTACCATGAAAACAGTCATCATCAAGTCACGACAAATCAACCGACAAGGCAGAGCAACGTATGGGTCGAGCCGTCAAGGTCGACGACACCAGACCTAGGCCAACAATTGACCCACATACGATGGATACCGAGCGGATGCCGAATTGCCGATTACTTAGATCAAAGCCTCAGATCGAAAGGCGATGAAAGTAATAGCAGTGGTGGTAATGTAAGGGACTCGAGATGTGGAGGGGAGTCGTAATACGCGGAAGGAAACCGAGATCCGGAGGACATTAGCGTACGCGGCAAGAAACATGCACTCCCGAAAGCTATGACACGCACAAATCATCACACGAAAGACACGGCGGACGGGTCCACGGTCGTAAGCTAATATTAGCTAATTTCGAACAAATCGAAGGTTACCGGGAGGATCGCGCACTCGTTTTCTCCGGAATAAGAATTTTTGAAATTCAAATTAGCCACCTACCTGCAATTTGAGGCCGAAAATCCTGGAGCACCACCCGGATCCAATGTACACAACAACACAAGATTACAAATGTTGACATTCGGAAACGTCAACTGGGAGAAATGTCAGTGGAGATGTTCCAAGTCAGACCGTTCCAAGTGGGGAATGGGTGGTGAATTCGAAACCCAACACTCGGATGAGTGAAATCAAATTCGGGTGAGAGCACTAAGCGGGATTTTGAAAATCCCGCTGCCGCCAGGAAAATTTTCCTGTGGGCAGGATTGATGGAAGAGGGCCTCTTTTGCTGCGACTTGGGTGAGTGAACGGATGTCTCGAGCTGCGGGTGCAGAATTAGTTTGATAATCTATCTTCTTTTGGCGTTTTACATATTTGGCTGTGAATTGGAAAATATAACCACTGGCGGTAATCCGGAGGATTTGGAAGCGGCAGCATTAATATCAATTAATCGTTTGTGGTACCGAACGTGAAAAATCTGCGTGGGAAGGTTTCAGTTTTGTGGACGAAATAGAAATTCGAGATTCGTATCGAACGTGGAGAACCGGTCGAGAAGGACGTTGGAGAAAATTGAATTAATACTTTGGCGCGAGCATCGATCGACGAAAAGGGCCCCATCGCGGGAATAAGAGCATCGCGGCGATCCTGAATAATCAGCAGGTTAGATAGCAAGTAAGAAATAAAAGAAATTTTGTGAATTAGATTTAGTAGAATTTTAAAGGAAGAAAATAAGGAATTTTGAGAAGATTACCATTTTATGGTAACGCGTTAGAGAATATCGCAGCATTCGTGTCATTTAATTACAATAAAGTGTGTGATCGTGAATTGTGCGGGGTTTGGAATTTTCGATAAAGAATCGGTGTTGTATCTAAAAGGCCGTCATCCTCTTCTCGCTTCAGGGCGACGGTAGCGAGGCAGTGTTTCGGGTTTAGAAGCGAGTGGCGCCCACCCGCGACCCTTTTTCTTCGCGAGCGAGAGCCGCCCGAAAACTGCCGCCCTTGTAAAGGGTTCTAGAGCGCGTTGCGGTCAGTAACGGTGACAAATTGGCGCCCAACGTGGGGCCTATAACGGTAATAGCGAAAAAAACGGTTCGCAACTGTACCCGTGAAAATTTGATGAGCCAAGTCCCAGATTGTGGGAAGGCATTTAGGCGCGTAAATTGATGTTTAAAGCCATCTTAAAAGCGAATTCCAAAGTATCTTACGCGAGAACGGTGAGAGTATCTTCATTTTGAAAAAACATTTCGAATGTCTTCGAATTTTTAAAATTGGATGGCACTAGTCCATAATATCTATATATACATATATTTTTTGATTGATATCATTTTATGTTCATATATTTGAATTCTGGATTTTGTGTGTGTGACAGGGTGGATGAACAAGAATTCTGATTGTGTAATAGAAATAGTGAATTTTGCAATTCGTGCGTACGGGAGGTGCGAAAGTGTGATAGTGTGTTTTAGAAGAGTTTCAGGTAAAACTACAAAGAAGCTGAGGTAGACAGTGGCATTAGTTACGGTGTTAACGGTACGCATAGAAGGGGGAAAAAAAGAGGGTCGTTCCTATCGTTATTTCTTTCAAGTTTCGGGATATTGAAAATATCGTGTGTAAACTAACAATCTTATAGATTGCCACTTTGAAATATATATATTTTGCGAAGTATTCATTTTTTTTTGTTCGGATCGATTATAGGTGAAATTTTCAGATACATTGCTCTCTTAATGAGGTTCTCTTATATTTAAATTCGTGGGGGATAATGTGTTAGAGTGACTGAGAAGTGTAATTTGAGGGTCTAACAGAGTGAAGAGTTAAGTTTTAGTGCGAGATCGGCGGAAGGTTGCGATTTTGGGTGAGGGCTTTTTGAGGACCTGTTTCGCGGATTCTTGTTTTATTTTGGTTGATAAAAAAAAAAAAAAAAAAAAAAATCCTATCCTGATATTCAGCCAGCTGTATATAGTCGTTTTAGAAGAGCAAAATGAAAATTTTAGTGGATCGTCTAAGTAAGGACGAGCTCACGTATGAGCTCGCTATCCGGGGTTTTCCATCGGACACGGTGGAAAATATGCGCAAAACACTAAGGGCTACACTGAAGGCGGAGTCAGCTCAGGATACGTCCTACGTAGAAGCGGCGTATCCATTCGATTTTGAAACCGATTTTTCTGAATTGACAGCAAAAGTATCGGAAGTTGAAGAACTAATCTCGAAGGTGTCAGGAGATAAAACGTCGTCGGACTATCTAAAGGTTAGGGTCAAGATAGAATTCGGTTTCCGTCGCCTAAGTAATATGCAGGCAACCACACCCGATCAGCTGGAATGTGCACGTAAGATCCGTAATCGACTCATCCTAGCCATGGGTAACTTAGTGGACAAAACCGAGGGGGATAGTGAAGTCGAGGCTGAGTTCGAGGATGATTCCCGGACGAGGGCTGCACCGCAAGAGGCGAAGGCATCGTCCCTGGCGGAAGTGGCAAAATGGGGATTAGGTTCAGCGGGGATGCGTCGGGGTCTGTAAACGCATTCCTTGAGCGGGTCGAGGAGTTGCGGCAGGCGAGAGGTCTCCCGAAGTCACAGCTCTTCAGGGCAGCCGTAGACCTATTCGACTCGCGAGCGCTGATTTGGTTCAGAGCCAACCGCGGGTTAGTGGCATGCTGGGATGAGCTTGTGGAGGAGCTTAGGGCGGAGTTCTTGCCAACGGACTACGAGGACCGCCTGCGTGATGAAATTCGAAAGCGTACTCAAGGCGAGAACGAATCGATGGGGGTGTATGTGGCAGTAATGGAGCGCCTTTTCTCGCGTTTGAAGCAAAGCTGCTCGGAGGAAGAGAAATTGAAGACTTTGCGCAGAAACATTTCGCCTTAATATCAGCAACACTTGAGCTTGACGCCGATATCATCGATTGCGGATCTGGTAAAGATGGGGCGAACGCTGGAAGCCACAAGGGCATCGGTAGCGGCTTTCGTACCGCCCAATACCCGTCCAAGGCGATGTTTGGAACCGGACCTGGCTTACATGAGCGCTGAACCAACAGAGCAGGTAGCCGCGCTGTCTGGACAGAGACGCGTACAGTGCTGGAACTGTAGGAGGGAAGGCCACGTGTCTAGAGAATGTCCAGAGCCTCGGCGTTGTTTCGGTTGCGGTCGTCAAGGGGTTTTACGTGCGGCATGTCCAACGTGTCGAGCTAGGACAGCGGAGCCAGGGGCCCATGCGCGATCGGAAGCGTCGGGAAACGGTCGCCGTGCTCACTAAGCGACCGAGCGGGCACTAGAGGGAGGTCGCAGCGAGTTGAAAAATCGTCGAAGGTAGACTACGCGTTGGCTGACAGGGATCAGGACAGTCGCCCTCACTTGCGGGTGGAGATAGCGGGCGTCGTCATGGAAGGTCTGTTGGATTCGGGCGCGATTCGCACGATTCTGGGAGAAAGAGGATGGTCGCGTTTGGTCAGTAGAGGAGTAATGCTGAGCGATGGCGAAGTTGAAGAAGTGCGGCTTGCAAACGGAGAGGTGTGTAAGGTGAACGGTGTGGTGCGTCTGGACTTCGCGCTGAATGGTCGAAAGAGGGAACTGGAAGTACTGGTCATTTTGGCAATCCCTCAGGAAGTTATATTGGGAGTAGACTTTTGGCAAGGCTTCGGAGTAGTACTGGACATGAAGGGTCGACAGTGGACATCCGTTGCTGTGGCAGAGACGGTGTCGGGAAAGGTGCTACGCGGTCAATCTAACCTATCCGAAGAGGAGGCAGCAAAACTAACTGGAATGTTGAGTGAGCAGTTTTGTCTGATGGGCGATGGGTTGGGTTGCGCGAAGTCTGTGAAGCATGCGATCAAAACGACGGCGGCTCCAATTAAGCAACGATATTATCCAGTCTCGCCCGCGGTACAACGCCAGATAAATCTAGAGCTGGATGAGATGCTAAAGTTAGGGGTAGTTGAGCCGTCGTCGAGCCCTTGGTCTTCGCCAATTCTTTTAGTCCGGAAGAAAGACGGGTCCTATCGTTTTTGTGTGGACTTTAGGAAAGTGAAAGTATCCGAGAAAGATGCCTATCCCCTGCCGTATATCTCCACGACGTTGGAGAAACTACGGAACGCGAAATACTTGTCGACGTTGGACGTGAAGTCTGCGTACTGGCAAGTACCTATGGCAGAGGATTCACGTCAATATACTGCATTCACTGTACCAGGGAGAGGACTGTTTCATTTCTTACGAATGCCTTTCGGACTCCACAATTCTGGGGCTACGTGGCAACGCTTAATAGATACAGTGTTGGGACCCGCTCTTGAACCGTTCGTATTTACGTACTTAGATGATATTATTGTGGTTACAGACACTTTTGATCGACATTTGGAGATATTGCGAGAGGTTTTTACACGTCTGAGAGAAGAAGGCTTACGCGTGTCAAGAGAAAAGTGCCATTTCTGCAGGGCACAATTGAAGTATTTGGGGTACGTGGTAGACGAAGAAGGGCTGCATGTCGATCCTGAGAAAGTGAAGGCCATAAGTGAGTATCCCCGGCCGGGATCAGTGAAGCAAGTCAGACAGCTATTGGGGATGGTATCATGGTACCGTCGGTTTATCCCGGATCATGCTACTATGGTGGCTCCACTAAACGATCTTTTAAAAAAAGGGCGTAAGTTTAACTGGTCCAGTGATTGTGAACGGGCCTTCAATGCCTGTAAACATAAGTTGTCCACCGCACCGGTGTTAGCGTGTCCCGACTTCGAGCTGCCCTTTAAGGTGCAAACTGACGCTTCAAATGTGGGTATAGGAGCAGTGTTGAGCCAGGCGCACTCTACGGGAGAAAAAGTGGTATGTTATTTAAGTAGATCACTATCGGCACAGGAGAGAAGGTACTCTACAACTGAACGGGAGTGTTTAGCAGTGCTTTGGGCCGTCGAAAAATTCCGTCCATACATCGAGGGGACACGGTTCGTAGTAATAACGGATCATCACTCGCTGGTTTGGCTGAACAAGCTTAAGGACCCAACCGGCAGATTAGCGAGATGGGCGGTGCGCCTCCAGCAATTTGAATTTGAAGTAGTGCATAGGAAGGGTAAAGAGCATTTAGTCCCTGACGCACTTTCACGGGCAATCGTAGAGTTAGACAGCATATCGGCTCCTCAAACGTCGGATAAGTGGTTTACGAAAATGGTAGAAAACGTCCGAGATGACCCGCGGAAGTATTCAAATTGGAAAATCGTAAGGGACACGCTTTGGAAACAAACCCCCGGTAAAGAGAGAAGAGGGGAGACGAGTGCTGCCTGGAAGCGCGTAGTGCCGAAAACAGAAAGGGGTGAAATTCTCAATAGATGTCACGACGACCCAAAAGCGGGGCATAGGGGAGTCGCTCAGACGTTGGCGCGTGCTGCGCAGAACCACTACTGGCCTGGAATGCGATCTGACATTAAAGAATACGTCAGAAGGTGTAAAGTGTGCCAGGCATGTAAAGTAGAGCGGAAGGCACCGGTGGGTCTGATGTCGTCTAGAGCGGGGGTGGCGAAAGCACCATGGGAAATGGTATGTATAGACCTGGTGGGACCATTACCTAGGTCGACTCGTGGCCATAGCTATATTTTGACAGTGGTGGACTATGTCACCAAATTCTCAGTGATACTTCCAGTACGAACCGCGACGGCGTCAACGGTTTTTCGCTTATTGGAAGAAAACGTTTTCTTGGTCTTCGGCGTTCCGAGAGTTCTAGTTTGCGACAATGGAGTGCAGTTTAGGGGTAGACATTTCAGCAAAGCAGTGGAGGAATACGGTGTTCAAGTGAGTTACACTGCCTTGTATCATCCTCAAGCTAACCCGGCGGAGCGGCGAAACCAAGACATCAAATGCATGCTGAGATGCTACGCTACGGACAATCATCGCTATTGGGACCAAAATTTGGCCAAAATCGCGTGCGCGTTACGAACGTATAAGCACGAGGTCACGGGTTTTTCTCCCTACTTCCTGAATTTCGGTAGGGAGATGGTTACCTATAGAGAAAGAGTTGAACTCCCGTCTGACGCGCGGAGGGATTTATCACCGATGACGAGAGCCCGGTCGCTAGAAGGAATACTAGCAGACGTAGTGAAGAGGATGCAGAAGGCGGCTACGGCTAATAAAAGTCGCTATGATCTCCGTCGGCGAGCAGAGGTCTTTCAGGTAGGAGATTGCGTATGGAGGAGGAATTATGCTCAATCCGACGCGAGCAAGTATTTTTCCGCTAAGCTAGCCCCCGCGTTCGTAGGTCCCTTCACGGTTTCGAAACAGACGTCGACTTGGACGTATGAATTGGCGGACGCACAGGGTAAAGCGGCGGGGACGTGGCACGCAAAGGATCTTAAGCGATATGTAGGGACGGAAGCCCGATAATATGTGGAGTATGGTATGAGGGTTGAATGGGAAATAGAAATAAGATTTGAAGAATAATGATGATATTTATAGGAAGATATTAGGTTTAGAAGTTACTGTGGTGGTGGAATATGTTTTCAATGAGTGAATTCATGAAGTGTTTGTAGTAAGTAAGGATAGAAGTAAGTTCTTTAGCCAGTATTAGATAAGTTACTGTGGTGATGGGATCTATTTTTAATGAATTAATTCATGAGGTGCTTGTAGTAAGCAGGTTTGACAAGAAGTAAGTTGTTTTGGTGGTGGGGGCTATCGGGCGGTTAGAGTCAATATCTGGTTAGTTTTACATTTGCTCATATATAATATATTTTAGGGTTAGTTTATAGGTATTAAGGTGGGATTAGAATAGATTTGTACATCAATCTGGTTAGTTTTACATTTGCTCATATATAATATATTTTAGGGTTAGTTTATAGGTATTAAGGTGGGATTAGAATAGATTTGTACATCAAAGCAATACCGTCTGTTGGTGGTGGGTCCGACTTAGCTTTTATTTCCTTTTTTTTCTTCCTTCGTTCTCATTCTTTTCTTTGTTTTTTTGTTGCTTTCGCTGTTGGAATTTCAATTTTCTTTTTCCTTTTTTTTTTCTTCCTTCGTTCTCATTCTTTTCTTGGTTTTTTTTGTTGCTTTCGCTGTTGGCATTTCAATTTTTTTTTTTTTTCTTTCGTCGTTGATGGTAACAGGAATGGTTATCCTAAAAACGAGTTCGAAGGGCATTAGTATTTTAGATAATAAAGGTAAAAGTACCGACACCAGGCAAATTAAAAACATGCAACATATTAACATGTAAGGAAAATAGAGACGTGGATGTAAAGAGTGTGCTTGCATGTTGAGATGAGAATGAGATTGTGTGTTATTGTGTCAGTAATTCAGAATTCAAATAACAGAGAGACGCGTATATTTCATGAACGAAACAGGGCCACGCGAAAAGAGTGGAAACTTGAGACGGACTTCGGGAATTGCGGGTCAAATGAGAATTTTAAATCGCGGTAATTTGGTCGGAAATGGTCGAGTATTTCCATGAAATACTCTGAAGCGAGGGGGGTGTCACGATTCGCAGAAGTTTTGTTATCACGATCGAACATGGAACATAATATAAACATATAAAAAAAAAAAAAAGATCTCCATCGTCCTCTAAAAGAGAGAACGATGGAGATTAGGCAACAAGCACAATTTTCGAGTTAGTTAAGATTGTTAGTTTAGACGTTAGTTTAGATGTTAGATAGTTAAGTCAGTTGTTAGTTTTATAAAAGAAGTTTCAACAAGACAACACGAGTCATCACTGAGCGACACGAACACAAATGGACATCGATTGAAGACACATGAAAACAATCTAGAACATGAAAACAATCTTGATCAGGTACCATGAAAACAGTCATCATCAAGTCACGACAAATCAACCGACAAGGCAGAGCAACGTATGGGTCGAGCCGTCAAGGTCGACGACACCAGACCTAGGCCAACAATTGACCCACATACGATGGATACCGAGCGGATGCCGAATTGCCGATTACTTAGATCAAAGCCTCAGATCGAAAGGCGATGAAAGTAATAGCAGTGGTGGTAATGTAAGGGACTCGAGATGTGGAGGGGAGTCGTAATACGCGGAAGGAAACCGAGATCCGGAGGACATTAGCGTACGCGGCAAGAAACATGCACTCCCGAAAGCTATGACACGCACAAATCATCACACGAAAGACACGGCGGACGGGTCCACGGTCGTAAGCTAATATTAGCTAATTTCGAACAAATCGAAGGTTACCGGGAGGATCGCGCACTCGTTTTCTCCGGAATAAGAATTTTTGAAATTCAAATTAGCCACCTACCTGCAATTTGAGGCCGAAAATCCTGGAGCACCACCCGGATCCAATGTACACAACAACACAAGATTACAAATGTTGACATTCGGAAACGTCAACTGGGAGAAATGTCAGTGGAGATGTTCCAAGTCAGACCGTTCCAAGTGGGGAATGGGTGGTGAATTCGAAACCCAACACTCGGATGAGTGAAATCAAATTCGGGTGAGAGCACTAAGCGGGATTTTGAAAATCCCGCTGCCGCCAGGAAAATTTTCCTGTGGGCAGGATTGATGGAAGAGGGCCTCTTTTGCTGCGACTTGGGTGAGTGAACGGATGTCTCGAGCTGCGGGTGCAGAATTAGTTTGATAATCTATCTTCTTTTGGCGTTTTACATATTTGGCTGTGAATTGGAAAATATAACCACTGGCGGTAATCCGGAGGATTTGGAAGCGGCAGCATTAATATCAATTAATCGTTTGTGGTACCGAACGTGAAAAATCTGCGTGGGAAGGTTTCAGTTTTGTGGACGAAATAGAAATTCGAGATTCGTATCGAACGTGGAGAACCGGTCGAGAAGGACGTTGGAGAAAATTGAATTAATACTTTGGCGCGAGCATCGATCGACGAAAAGGGCCCCATCGCGGGAATAAGAGCATCGCGGCGATCCTGAATAATCAGCAGGTTAGATAGCAAGTAAGAAATAAAAGAAATTTTGCGAATTAGATTTAGTAGAATTTTAAAGGAAGAAAATAAGGAATTTTGAGAAGATTACCATTTTATGGTAACGCGTTAGAGAATATCGCAGCATTCGTGTCATTTAATTACAATAAAGTGTGTGATCGTGAATTGTGCGGGGTTTGGAATTTTCGATAAAGAATCGGTGTTGTATCTAAAAGGCCGTCATCCTCTTCTCGCTTCAGGGCGACGGTAGCGAGGCAGTGTTTCGGGTTTAGAAGCGAGTGGCGCCCACCCGCGACCCTTTTTCTTCGCGAGCGAGAGCCGCCCGAAAACTGCCGCCCTTGTAAAGGGTTCTAGAGCGCGTTGCGGTCAGTAACGGTGACAATATATATATATATATATATATATATATATATATATATATATATATATATATATATATATATATATATATATATATATATATATATATATATATATATATATATATATATATATATATATATATATATATATATAATACATATATATATATATATTGACTACAAGTGATGTATGTGAACTTAATTTGTTAATGCTTCGATGATTTTGGTACTTCATAAATTGCCCCCAGCAGTGATTGCTAAACCTTTACATTTCGAAAGCACAAAATGTAAACAAGGAAGAACGAGTTTGAACAAAATTCAAATTTTTGTAGTACTATTCATAACTTATGATCGTTGACCTTTATTTTGGGCCCTACCTACATCCAACGGGCCTTTTTACACTTGTATTCTTGATACACTCCTGAAACTGGTTTTACACAATCAACATTTCCACACTTGGTGTGCATCAGCAACGGAAGCGTTCATATACCAATTATGCATATGAATGTGTGCGTGTTGCTGTTTTCTCATTTCGACTTGAGTGTTTCATGAAAAATTCCTGACCCGTGAACTATGTTTATAGTTGTGTTAGTGATTTGCATCAGTTTCAATCAGTTTCAAAAGTGATGAAAAATTCTCTCCAAGTGCATCCTTTTTGTAGAGATTTCCCCTCGATTCTTCTGCCTCTTGCCCAGAAAACCGGTTATAGGACTGTATCAAGAGTAAAAGTCTAAAAAGGCCCAACGATCGATACTTCAATCCTTGATTCATTTTGTTTTTTTGAAATAAATTTGTGAATATCGTCGGCACAATACTCACGACGAGTTCACTATGTAGAACTTTATTACAATGCAAATACTGGCAATTTTTCAAAAAATAAAAAATCGTACCTTTCTCGTTTTATTTTACAACAATTTTTATTTAGCATATTCTTCATTTTGCTTGATCTCCTTAAGTTTTTAATTTTCTAAATATTTTCAGTTCATTTTCATATTTGTTTTTTTTTTCATATTTATATATATTTTTTCATATTCACAATTATCTTTTTTCTCTTCTTCATTTTGCTTGTTTTATTTTAAAAACACAGCACTCTTTCGAGTTTCTGGATTTATTCAACTTTTTTTAATTAATTTTACTCGTGTTTAATTTTATAAATATTTTCAGTTCATTTTCATATTTGATTTTTTTCCATATTTATTTTTCACAATTACTATTTTTCTTTGCTTTTATTAGTAATTTTAAAGTATTCAGTTACATTTTCAGATTTTCAAACTGATTTTTTCTTTCATTTATTTGTATTTTTTTTTACATTTTTTTTATATTTTCTTTATTTTTTTTTGTGTTTTTTTCTTGTTTTGTTACAGCGGATACTTCGGTTGCGCACCCTCCCTTGTCGGTTGGGGCCTTCAGTTTTGCACCCTCTCCTCGTCGGCTGGGGCCTTCGGTTTTGCACCCTCTCCTCGTCGGCTGGGGCCTTCGGTTTTGCACCCTTTCCTCGTCGGCTGGGGCCTTCAGTTTCGCCCCTCTCCTCGTCGGCTGGGGCCTTCAGTTTCGCCCCTCTCCTCGTCGGCTGGGGCCTTCAGTTTCGCCCCGCTCCTCGTCGGCTGGGGCCTTCAGTTTCGCCCCTCTCCTCGTCGGCTGGGGCCTTCAGTTTCGCCCCTCTCCTCGTCGGCTGGGGCTCTCCAGTTGCAGTCAGCTCTCACCATGTCGGTAAAGCCTTCCGTTGCAGTTAGCTCTCACCATGTCGGTGATGCTTTCGGTTGCAGTCAGCTCTCACCTTGTCGGTAGGGCCTTCGGTTGCAGTCAGCTCTCACCTTGTCGGTAGGGCCTTCGGTTGCAGTCAGCTCTCACCTTGTCGGTAGGGCCTTCGGTTGCAGTCAGCTCTCACCTTGTCGGTAGGGCCTTCGGTTGCAGTCAGCTCTCACCTTGTCGGTAGGGCCTTCGGTTGCAGTCAGCTCTCACCTTGTCGGTAGGGCCTTCGGTTGCAGGCAGCTCTCACCTTGTCGGTAGGGCCTTCTGTTGCAGGCAGCTCTCCCTCGTTGACGTAAGGTCCTCGTAGAAGAATCTTCTCTTCAAACCGTCTTGTCGTCAGTCAAGTCGCGGTGGTCCAGGCTGTAGTACAGGCGTCAGCCTGGACAAATTTCGTTGATTTCTGCCTTATTATATACTGCCCACAACATGTAATAGTCACGAAGCATATCAAAAGAAAGAAAACGCATGTGATATTTTCTCTTCTTGGAAATATAGATACTGATTGTGAGTTAAATGATTTTCCCAGAGAAAAAGTTCGACTCAATTCCAGATAAGCGTACAATTCGGATTCATACGGTCAGAATTATTTCAAAAGAAAACATCGGTTTGTAATATTTGTGTTTTGTATAATGATGCGTGCGTATATTCGAAGCCATCTAGATGTACGGGCCATCATGCAAAATGATAACGTCACAGTAAGTGGTCAAATTGTCACTCAAAATACGCGCGGTGTAATGGACGGTACGCGGATAAAATAAAATTCTACGGGTTGTGTGATAAATACGCCTGTGAAATTGAAGTGAGATCAGCGAAATAGTGTCTGTGATTAGTGAAAAGTAAAATTAATGCGGCGCACGGCGAAGTTTGAGAATAACTCTATGAAATGTGAATCAGTTCTAAGTCGGTTATGTGATGTTTCGTGTCGGTGCGTTACCGAACTCAACTGATTGGGAATTTACCGCGTATGTTCAGCTGGTTTTTCAATATCTTTTGGACAGTTAAGTTTTGTATACACATTGTACAAGACCCCAGTAGGGGGAAAATCATTCGTTAAAATGAAAATTATAGTTGATGATTATATTCATAAAGCATTGACGTGCAGAATCTACCGTTTTATGGTTTAGTGAAAAATCCGCACGTGAAATCTTCGTGTATGTTAGTATTGTTTAGTGGCAATGACAAAATCGACCAGAAATGAAGGTGTTATACATAGCTACGATGATTACGTAATATCTAGCGGGCATATCTCGTGCGTAAGAAGGCATTAGTATAATAATCATATGTTAAGTGTAGTGCTTATCGTTAAGGAGAATTAAATAGCGCTCGAAAATAAATAAACGATGTCATCACATTCACGCTGTATGTTGCGAATATCTTGTGGCAAATTGATCAACATGTATTATCTTTAGGTTTGCTACTATCCATTTGTATATGTGTTCGTATATTTTTATAGTATTATTTTAGTAGAAATATGTCTGGAACTGGAAGCTGGCTTGTTCAAATAACCACATAGGAGAATACATCTGAACGAGATATTCAATTTGCTTGATTTCGATTCTGGATCCCGAATACGAGTTCTAAAGCGCTGAGCCCATAGAAAGCGTTTCGGCGTGGCGTACATCAAGTTCTGAACGTTTAATAGAATAGTATTGTTTCGGTCACACAAAATGCGATGCATCGCGGCAGCTAATGCCAGAGTTGTACCAAATTACAAAATCTGTTGGGTGATGATGACACCGCCGTAGTGGAGAGAAAATTGAGTGCCTAGTAAAAAAAATATTCTGGCACGTTGTCGCCTTGTATGTCGTATAGCCAAATGACTGGGATCACTCATGATACAATGAGAACAAGGTAGTCTATTCCGACTACCAAAATGCGTTCGTTCTGCGCTGGTGACAACTGTGAGTAATTTGCCTTTAAGCCAATATAAAATTGGGCAACTTCAGGGATGGCGTTTGGGGTGTTAATGGAGGGATATTTTGATTTTGATGATGGGGTTTGAATGGTTAGTATGTGCTTTTAAATGTCCTAGAAAATCTCAAGGAAAAAGCTATTGTACAAAGGACAATGATGAAAAATTCAATAGCTTATTTTTCGAAAGAAAATGTTGAATGCACTCACTTAAACGAATCATTGAGAGTGTTTTTATGGGTACGATGCTAGTTGTATGTACGTGCGATGTTGGGTTGCAGATTCATGTAGCTCGATAGATGCAAATGTGCATAGATGGAAATGTGCATTGAAAAATGATGATGTACTTGATAAATAATAATTATGTTAGTTGCGGTTGTTGGTCAGGTGCATTTTGAAAATATCGGAACAGTTTGAATCAATATTGGTATTTTGTTATTAGCATCGCACATTCGGAAATGCTTTATTGAAAAAATTAAAAAAGTTGATGTTAAGATGGGGATTCTTCCAGCCCGGTAGGATATTAGATGTAAATATGGATTGAGAAATAATGCTTCAGTGAGATATATATGTATTTGCGTATGCATATAAGACAATGCCACTGAGCTAATTGAAGATATAAGGTTGTTTAATTATGCGCAAAGTACATACATATGATTTAATTGTTGTTTAATAATTCTGTTGGTTGACGTTATTTGTGAGGTACATTTTGAAGATATCGGTGCGGTAAGCAAATAGATTTGTATTTTCTTATTAACACCGCTCAATATGGATGTACTTTATTGGCACAGAAATAAGGATTTTAATAGCCACCGAAAGGTAATTGTTGTGAGCGAAAAAATAATAAACTTGATGTTAAGAAGGGGATTTATGTAACCGAAGCGGGTAATAGATGTAAATATGGATTGAGAAATTATGCTTCAGTGAAATATATCTATGTATGAGCGTATGCATATAGGGCAATGCCAATGAGCTAATTGAAGATTTAATGTTTTTGAATTATGCGCAAAGTGCCTACATATGATTAAATTGATGTATAACAATGATGTTGATTCAGGCTCTTTGCCAGTTGCGTTTTCAAGATATCGGTACAGTTTGAAAATAGATTTGCATTGTGTTATTAACAACGCACAGTATGGGAATGCTTTATTGACATATAAATAAGCATATGAATGGCCACCGAGAGGGAGTTAATTGTGAGCGAAAAAATTAATAAAGTTGATGTTAAGATGGGGATTCTTCCAGCCCGGTAGGGTAATAGATGCATCGGTACAGTGCGCAAATAGATATTATTATGTTACTAAAACCGCAAAGTTTGGAAATGCTTTGTTGACATTTAAATAAAAATTTCAATGGCCACCGAAAGGGAGTTGATTGTGAGCGAAAAAATAATAAATTTATTGTTAACAAGGGGATTTATGTAACCGGAGAGGGTCATTGATGTAAATATGCATTTATAATCATTTATTTGATGTAAATATGCATTTATATGCAATTTAATATTTTGCTTCAGCGAGATATATGTGCATGTGCGTATGCATAGAAGAAAATTCCGATGAGTAAATTGAAGAGTTAAAGTTTTTGAATTGTGTGCAAAGTGTATACATATGATTTAATTGATGTATAACAATTATGTTGATTTAGGTTGTTGGTGAGGTGGATTTTGAAGATATCGGTACAGTTTGAAAATATATTTGCATTGTGTTCTAAACACTGCACAGTATGGAAATGCTTTATTGACATATAAATAAGCATTTTAATTGGCACGGAAAGGGAATTGATTGTGAGCGATAAAATAATGAATTTGATGTTAAGATGCGGATTTATGCAACCCGAGAGGGTAATAGATGTAAATATGCATTGAGAAATTATGCTTCAGTGAGATATATGTGTATTTGTATATGCATATAAGACAATGCCGATGAGTTAATTTAGGATTTAGGGTTGTTGAATTATGCGCAAAGCGTATACATATGATTTAATTGATGTATGATAATTATGTTGATTGACGTTGTTGGTGAGGTGAATTTTGAAGATATTGGTACAGTTTGAAAATATATTTGAATTGTGTTTTTACACCGCACATTATGGAAATTGGATCATTAATATGGTGAATAATATAGATTTATAACATTTGATTTGTTAGGCAACAGTCAGAGGAATATATGTCCACGAATCTAACAAAGTATTCACTCGTTTATTTGCAAATGCGAGAAACTATTTACTTGCATACTTGTGAATACAAGAAACATTTTTTATTAT
Source organism: Nemotelus nigrinus (assembly GCA_947369275.1). NCBI lineage: Eukaryota > Metazoa > Arthropoda > Insecta > Diptera > Stratiomyidae > Nemotelus > Nemotelus nigrinus. The sequence goes on along the minus strand of OX376372.1, from coordinate 184,675,293 downwards.
TACTTGAATTGAGGAGATCTGAGATTTCGGTTAGAACCGTAAACGAACCGAACCGAATGGAATCTCGTTCGAGTGAAACAAGCCTAAGTTCGAAGTTGATATGTAGACTATGTGATAATAACGTACTATGGTTTAATTTTGCGGTTAATGTGCTAATTTGACAGTCAAAACGATTAGCAAATATAAAGTCGTGGAAGATTTTATCTAGTGAAATTATTAAGTGAGGAATCGTGAATGTAGTGCTCGAATATGACAGAGGAATATGGCGGGTGTACTATTAGTAGTGTCAAAGAAACTTATTGATACAATACCGCATAGGTTCAATTGGTTTCTATCGTTGATATAACAGAAGAGGAAATGTAAATAGCACATTCATACGTGTACTGTACGTGACTGTTGCCAATAATATTTACATGAGTATAGGTGCGAATGAGTTATTTTGGTATTCTCAGTAGCGTTTGATACTGGGATTGTCAATATAACTTCGATGAAATCAAGTTTGTTCAGATAGTAAATTCACAAAATGTTTTAAAAATCAGATGATGTTTTAGAAAAAAACAAATATAGTGTTTTGTCATTGTAAGTGGAAGTGTCGAGTGTCGTATGCATGTATCTAGAAAAACCAGGTTTAATGCTGTGTGGTTGATTGGTTGCGAAAGCAAACTAAGATTACAGGAGAACGGTCTATCATTATTTCTAAGAATTTCTTATAGAGACTTTTGGTCTTTCGTATTTAAGCGATTTATTTTAACATGCTTTAATATATCTTTGAATCTTTATTTGTCCCTGATTTTTCGGGCTACGGAGTTACTCATTTCACTTGGTTTGAAGTTTCTTAATGGTTCGGTTTCAATTCTAAGATTTTCAAGTATTACCACTTCTTCATTTGTGTTTAATATTTTAATGTGTTTTACGCCTCTTACTGGGATTATTGAACTGGCTATGTAGACTCCTGGTGTAATTTCTTTGTTAGTGGTTACACTGTCTTCCTATATATTAATGTCGATGGGACAGACGTATTGACACCTTGATGGTACTGCAAGCTTATGTTTTCTTGTAGCGATGGGTATAGTATGGTCTTCATAATTGATATTTATTGTTATTGTATATGTTTCGTAGTTTATTCTCGCTAATTTTTTGGTAAGAAAATTCGTTCCTGATATTCCGTCCGTAAGAATAGGAAAATCAGATTCTACTATTTGAAATGGAAAATTGATGTTATTTCCATCAATACTCAAATTTAAATTAGTCGTTCCATCTGTTATTCCGGAAAATTTACATATTTTATCTTCATTTATGATTTGATCATCCGGAATCGCACTTGCTTTACACAGTGACACATCTGCTCCTGTATTGACCAATAATTTTAAATATTTTCTATTATCCTTGCAGTAAATTTAGACGTAATTCTTGAGCTGTCTGTTAAGTAATAATATTTTTTCTGTCTGGGTCCCGGGGTCAACTTTTATTGTTCGTTGTCGCTGGCCTCCGGGCTCGTTGCGTTTCCCTGGACTATATTTATTCGTTGTCTCCTATCGTTGAAATTTCTGTTATTAGTTCTGCTGTTATCGTAGTTTCTGTGGTTTCGAGGATTTACTTCATTAACCCTTGAGTTGTGATTGTTTCCGTTATTATTATCTCTATAATTGTTATTTCTATAAGTATTATTTTGATTCAGCTCGTTATTTCTATTATTATAGGTATTTCTGTTATATCTGTTATTTCTGTAATTATTCGAATTGTTTATTTCGCTTAGTCTCGACTTATAATTGTCTCTATAATTTTTATTTTGGTTCGTGCTGTAATTCCTATTATTATTATAACTACGTGACGTTTTATTATTATTAAATCTGCTTCTACTGTTATGGTTATATTCAGTGGCGGCTCTACGCATGGGGCTAGTGGGGCTTAGCCCCACCATCCTTTTTCATTCCAAAATGTACAGAAATCAATCTCTATTTCAATTATTACAAACTATAAAATTTCATTTTAGCGAAACAAATGATCAAAATACTTCGCTCACCAAATTGTTTTTAAAATCCATTCATGTCTCGTCGCTTTTGAAATTTGTATTTAATTTTCATTCTTAAACTCGTATGTACATATAATTCAATACAAGAGAACTTACTTCGCATATGCAATATGCGCGCGATGCTCTTTTCATATTCTCTTTCCATATTCTGTTCCACATGCAATGTGCGCCGGGCTAAGTTGAACTAGCCCCAGAAAAGAGAGGAAACGGATGAAAAAAATCACTGAGCGCAGAGTGTGTGCATGTCATACGCAATGGTAAAAAGAGTAATCAACGGACTAAGCCCTAATCTTAAGCTTCTATTGGTATATCGCTTGTTCGTTGTTCGCTAACTGAATAAAGTGTGTGTAGTACCAGTGGGTTAAATTAAGCTAATTGGGATTTGCAATTGAAGAGTAAACGATGGATTTGCTTTTACAGTGCTTGTTGATATTATCGTGGTATGATATATATGATAGAAAAATGTTGTGCTCATCTCAAACATGATTCAATATGATACAGACAGGTCTGTACGTATGGTATTTTATGCAAAATGTTGATTGCATTAAAAATGTGTGAGACAATACAATATACACTATTTACAATATAGTTGATGTTTGAAGACACTTTTAAAAAGTTTTCTTACGTCAAATGTGGGAAGTGATAATTTTTCATTTTCGTGCTATTCAAAGCATAAATATTTATTAGTTAAAATTTACCAAAGTCAAAGAAGTACCCGAAGATCGATGGTTATTTGCTGGAATTTTTAGTCCCCGAATAAAACAATCTGTTTTTGAAAGCCTGGGGTATCGAATTTATTGCTTTGATTTAATTAAATGGGATGCTTGGGACGTTGTTACGATAATAGAAGTAATTGAATTGTTAAGTTACATGAATAATGATAATTTTAATTTTTTCTAGTGACTTTTTAATAAAATTTTCGACTATTCTTCATAATGTTTTACATTAACCTAACCTAGGATCTAGTTTATTAATTCAATTCAATTAGAAATAGTTTGAAATCAAGGAAGTCTAATCATAAGGAATGAATGGTGAAAAAAACTATATGATCCTCATGTTATAGGATTGATAAGTTTGGGATATGATTATAATTCAGTTTAATCCAGCCAAAATTAATATACAATAATGAAGTGTTCTAAATATGTCATTTGCTACCGAATTGTAAAGTTTCTTTCAAAGATAATATGATTTCTTCTGTTTAACAAATAAATAATTTAATTTAAATACGTTACTCTAACCTAACTTTTAAAACTTGCAATAAATATAAAAAACGTTTCAATTTATTTGCAGTATTATCTATTAGTAAAGAAGCTGAACATTTTAATGAGCAGATGATAGATTTATTCAACAGCAAAATAGGCGCAAGGAAAAATAGGCAGCAATAAGCTGATGCGAATATTTAGTAGAATTTTTGCGGAGGAATTTATTACTGAATTGACTTATTTGTGCATCGTATTTATTTATTTTAAACCCATTTTTAAATATAAAACTGTTCCGAATTTCCAATATAAGTAAGTACTGATCCTTGCAGACTAGCCCCACTTACATTGATTCCCACGGGCCGCCACTGGTTATATTGTTGATTATAATTCGGTCTTCTATTAATATAAATTATATTTTCCGGTGTTTTATTACTTGTTTCTAATTCAGTTGCAATCTGTTTCGCTTCTATAAATGTTTTAGGTTGTGCAGCAAAAATAGTAGGCTTAAGGGTTTCATTTAATCCATTCTTGAAAATTGCAAGCGCGTAAGAATCATTTGACTTTACTATCACTGCCTTTTCTTGTACTGTTGTATTTTGTCCTAGGCTGTTTATTTGTACATCACTTAATTCACTAATGAGCTCAGACGATTTTTCTCCATATTTTTCTACCGTTCCGCGTTGTTGTAATTGAGTTAATTGCGTGTGAATTTGCTGTAAGGTTTTCCTACTTTTTACCTATTCTTTAAATGTTTCTAGTGCTGAATAATTGTTTATTTCTAATGTACTTAGCTGTACTTTTACGCTTGCTCCTAACTTTACGTTTTAACGAAATTCAGTAAGCTTAATTACCCTTCTTCATTTAGACTCTCATTTAGTAACCCAAATATGGCTAAAAATGCATCTACTGCTTTTGGGTTTCCGTTGAAAGTTGGTATCGATTTTAATGCTACTTCTATATTAAAAGTTCCCATTTTGTTTTCTACTGCTTGTTCTAACTTTTCTTCTAATAATTCTTTCGCTACACTATATTTGTCCAAGAATATTTTTTGCAGTTCTGGACTATCTTCTGTGTCTAGTACTTTTCTCTTAAAGTCTTCTATATCGTTTAGTTTTTCTATTATTGTATCACTTTTGTATACCCTACTCGGAGTTTTTTTTTAAATTCACTATAATGTTCGATATGGTACTAATTTGCTCTTCCATTGAAGAATACTTACACCATGGACCATAGAATTTTTGGGAGTATAATTTCGATAGAAGTATATTGTTTCTTTTTTTTCATTTATTCATTATATAACTATAATTTATAACAATAATTCATTCTAATTCATTTTATTTATTGTATTTAATGTGTACCAATTTTTTCCTAGCTCAAAAAAATATTTTAATAAAAAAACCGATTTTTCCTTTAGAAGCTAGATATATTGAATTTTGTGACAAATATCGATATTTCGAGGGTAATCTGCCCTCTTCTTCAGTGTCTATCAGTCTAATCTTAATCTAACTTATGTATGTTACTTATAGAGCTTACTTTTAAAATATTGACTTTATACTAATTACTAACTAATTGTCTATGAATTGACTTATACTAATTACCAACTAATTGCCTATTAATTACTTTACTATACATATCAATTAAACTATCCTCCACACTATCAAATGAATGTTCAAATTAGCCTGAACAATGGTGATGCACAGTTTCCTTGGTCTGTGTTTAGTCTTCTATGCATAGGGGTTTTCCATATGTGCAAAAAAAAAACATTTTATTTAGTTCATTTTATTTAATTTTATATGACTTTAAATTTATATTTTTACATATATGCATAAATATTTATAGTTTTATAATTCTGTTTATTTATTTTTTCTTTTTATTTAACTCGTTGGATATCTCCTCGATTTGTTGGAACAGTTCTCCTTGCCGTTCTCAGGGTGGTGGATTTTCTTAGTCCGTCACAATTCTCCTAAGTGCCGCTCTGAGCCTCCTTAGGTAGATTATCCTACCTCCGCGTTTCTTATTCTTGCGGCGAGTGTCCTGGTAAGATACTTTGGTTAGCTTCGTTTCGTCCTTCTGCGCCTGTATGACCCGCGGATCTTCTCGTGGCTGCGGTCCTCCTTCTTTGGTAAGGTTGGACTTCAAATTTTTCCAGTCCGCCGTTGGCACGGTCGCCATGTAATGTGTCAGTCGTATGCAATGAGTCTATAGCGCAATCAGACAAAAAGAACTGCTCTATTTGCTTAGGCGATCTGGTCGCCGCTACGCAAATTGGTCAGACTTGTTCTTTGCTTTTCGAAAAGAAACACTAGGTCTGTTTCCGTACTTTCAGCAAACTGCAGCAGTAACAGAATTTGGCAGCAGGCTTCTATTTGCTGCAAAATTTGGCTTGCGTTTGGCTTGCAGCAAAAGTACGGAAACGACTTGCTGCGAATCTATTTTAATATATTATAATAGATTCAAGTACGGAAACAGACCTACTGTTTTCAAAGTTTGGTCGCCGCTTTTTCCTCTTGGCTTACCAGCAAAGACTGTTTTTACTCATGTTAAATCGGAGCTTTTACAATAACTATTGTACAGTTAATATTTTTGAAAGATATGCGCGAATCTAAATAATTTATTGTAGTTCATGGGATTTACCACTGCGTTCAGTCAGGGCGCTCTACATAGTCGTTACGTGGGTGTGTGTGACATTTCGACAAGTGTCGAAACGTCAGTGTAGTGTACACAACAAGAGTAAATAAATAAATATATGTTCTTTTTTGCATTATGTATTTTTTTGGCATTATGTATGATGCCTTGTTTGGCATATAAATAAATGAATCTATGGTTAAAACCGAAAAAATATTTACAGCTTTGCAGGTCGAAAACAAAATCTGTTTGAATGCAATCGAATCTCGCACTAAAACTCAAACAGGGTTAATGTATTCAAATATGTACATATGTGCAAACATTTAACGCTACAATCGACTAAAACTTGGAAAATAGAAAATCTTTTATTTTGCTGATGCAGAAAGTAGTTTCGATTGTTTGAAACTACTTTTCGCTGAAAACAGACAAACTGGGACGAATGATCGTAATTTTTTTCATTCTTTTCCTTTCCTGTGAAAATTCTCACAAAAACTGGAATTTATTGAAAAAGTTTTTCGGTTTTTTTTTTACTTAAAACTAGGTTGGGTTTTCGTCATCCTGCAGGTGATTCTCATTTTTTTTTGTTCAAAGTTGGAACTATTTCCAGTATTGCACCGATTTTATTTAGTCTTTTCTTTGAATTCTCTTTCAGACTCCAGAACTTTTAGTTTTTCGACGTTGGAAAGTTCTTCTTCCGATGCACTTTGGGTAATACTTTAGGAAATTCGGTGAAATGCATGTAAAAGTAAGTACATCGGGGAGAAGAACATTTGTTGGTAATGAAAGTTCTTAGCTGGATGGCATGCCGTAGAAATTTAGAGAGTTTTAATGAGGACATGATTAGTAGATGCTAAGCCAAGAATTTATGATGCGCAGAATGAATGCACACTGGGACGACTACAATGCGATGAGTAACGTGAAGATTAAGTTGTTTTGGTCTTAAGAGTGCAACAGGAGTGAGTTGCAAACAGTTAACGATAAAGTTGTATTCTCTAATTGGCATTGGAGTGCTTTGAGCTTGTATTTAAGTGATGTACAGGAAAGTGCTCCCGAAAGCTGTTACACTGCGGAATGTTGAATGAGCAATAATTGTACATTAGTAATAATGAGTCAATTTCAGATTTGAAGACTTAATTCAAGTTCTGGCTTAAGTACATTTCCCTTCAACCCAACACGTTGCAGCACTTCACTCTTGCATCATACCTTTCAGCATCCATATCATTTCAATTTCACCCCCCAATATTGCTTCGGAAAAAGAGATAAATAAAATCAATACATCTAGAAGCACGTGAATGTAAGTTTACAAGATCATAAAATTAGAATTTCCACATCTGATTCACATCTTTCGTTCGCAACTCACAGAACTTTCTAGTAACTAAAAATAGATACAGTGTCTGTGGTCGGTCTCGCCATCGAATACAACACTAGCAGCAACAACAACTGCAACATGCTCAGCCTTCAGTGAAAGGTGACTGAAGGGAGTTCCTTCCGTTTTGCCGTTTAATTGCTGTCGGCGTCAAACGCAAAGACCGCAGCGGCAGTCTATACAGATCATTTTAATTTGACTAGCAAGTCAATGTTCTAAGCTATAAATAGATGGCTTGCAGTCAGGACATCAGATGATCCTGAAGATGCCTCTTTCGGAGTCTTCGTCAGTTCGCTCGAAGATTCTTCAAAGAAGGGCGTCAAGAATGTTCGTTCCGCGGTACGTAGGCTATGGAAATATTGATTTGAAGCGAATCTAATATTGTTGATTGACTTTTGCAGGCTTGATGTCCTTCCGGATAAAAATTCAACATTCAATGCCGCGAGAAATCCGATTTTGGCGATTATTGCTCTCATTGCGATTGGAGGCTCAATGTGTTTTGTGGCTGGAGGTTTATTTTTATTCAGCGCAATATCAATGCACCAGAGCGAGAAGTATTGCTCTGGGGTTTTAATTCTTTGTACGTGAGGCTTGGAATATTTAATTTGAATTATTTTTATACGATCATTTTTCCCCTTATTTTGGTTTAGTTGTTGGATTTGTATTACTTGCGACATGTTATCTCACGTGGCTCTTAACAAGCCCTCGACTCAGCAGTTGGAATGCAAACGACTCAGGAGAATCAGACAGTGTCAGCGATGTGAGCCGTGAAGAAGAACTGCCACCCAGTTACGATGAAGCCATAAAGTATAATGGAAGTTCAACAGAAAACTCAGATTTATAATTTTACTTAGGCTAGTTCGACGACTATTTATTTTGTATCTGAATGTGCAATAAACACCAAAGTTAAAGATCATTAGTATGATTAGATGTAATTTTAAATACAATGAAATATTTTTACTAATTGTATTTTTAAAGTAACAATGAGCCAAAATGCAATAAAAGTTTATTAAAAAAATTAAGTTGTGTTTCCACAGTGCCGGGCTCATTCATAGCTCAGTAATGATTTGTATGCAATTTAGCTGGTCATAAACTTGTTAGCGCCAATTAATTTTTCGTATTCATTTACTAGAACCGATTGCAATACGAGGCCATTGGTGACTCATAGTACTATAATGGGACGGCAGTTAACAAAACTATAATGGGACGGCAGTTAACAAAACCAAAATACGTTACCACAAGAATATGCTAGCATACTGAACAATAACATCTCGAATAAACTGAAAATGTGGCTGTTTAATGATCAATAACAGGTTCGTAAATTGTTAGTTTTCATTTAATTTTTTAACAAGTAGTTTTCCTATTAAAACTTTCAAAAAACATGTATTCTTTAAAAAATTAGCATATTTCCATCCAACCAAACAAAAGGGCAAAGAAGGGCGCCCGGAAGGCGAAATTGTTGCAAAATATCCGATAAGAGGTGCGCGACCCACTGAAGAAAGCAGTGCGTGAGTGATAGTATGTACCTAAGTAATAGTAAAGTGCGTTAAGGGACAGTAGGAGTAATAGATAAGGGGTGTTGGGATTAGATAGTAATATTACAACACAACGTGGTAGTGGGGAGACAGTAGAAGGGAAAAACTAACTAAAAGGGTAGCTTAGCATAGATAGATTGCAACATAGTATAAGAAATGGAGCGTGAAGAGGGTATAGAGTAAATGTAACTAGGCTAGGTAACATTCTAGATAATTGGTCTGTTTCGATTAGTTTGAATAGGTGATAGTCCGACCGACTATTAAATATTAGCCGCAATTTTTTGCACCGTTACAGAGCAGATTAGTTTAGGGCTGCAAAAAAACGATCCCGAGCAGAAAGGTTACTGTATTCGATAATGTTGCTGGCATTCTCTGATTTTTCGCTTAGGTTGGTTGTTAAACTGAAATGACACATAGGAAACGCTTGTATGAAATCTTATCTAGGTTTTAATCGAAATCAGACCTGACCTTGCATATGATATAATCCACAATGTAGCTTGCATTGCAAAACTCAAAAACAGTCCACACAGTGCAAGATTGGATGTAAATGACAATTGCGGAGTGCTATGCAAGTTCATTCAATTCAAATTACCAGTTTCACAATAATCAACGGACTAAAACGTGGAGTGAGGGGTCGCGACTCAAGCTGCTAAAGAACAGGGTTGTAGAATTAACGACAAGATCCTAGTACTGACAGACGGGCATGAGAGCGGACTGATACGGTCACTTGGGCGTACAGGTGGCTCTAATGAGCCATTTATGCGCCCCGCGAAAATAGCGTGTCAACGACAGCTCATGGATGCACTTGTTAGTTATGTAGGCCTCCCAACGAATAGAAGAGGCTAGATGTAAGACCTACGATAAGGAATTAGGTCTAATTAGGCTAAATTAGTTTTAGTTAGGTATGAGTTAGACTTAAGTCATAGCGTAAGGTAGATTTTAAGTGGCTATTGCAAGGATAATCCCAGCCACTGTCAACGGCTGGGTACGATAATTAGCGTGTAAGATTAAAAGATAATTCAAAAGATAAAAATAAATCAAATAAAACTATCAAGAGCCAGTAGGCCAAAATATTATAGCCGATAGTTAGTACTTAAATTGGATTAATAATGTACAAAAAATAAACTAAAAATAAAATCTTTGTTAATCTTTCTAATCAATAATCAACAGCAGTGGTACGAATCGTTTAGAACACTCTTACTGTTATCAGCAACCGCGCCCGAGCAAATTTTTGCCTCAGCGACGTGACATGTGCAGCGGTTTGTTTTTGTATTCAATATAATTAACAAAATTTGATCTGCTCGGGAGTGCAAGAAAGCGCATTTATTATCACCTTTTGTGCAGGGATTCTTAATTCCGGCCCGTTAGTTCTCGGCAGTTTAGTTTATGATAGTTTTTGCGGACGTTGGTTGCCGACTCTCCTTTTGTTTTTTTTTGTTTCTCAGTTTCTTCTTCTGAAAACTTAAAATGAAAAGACACGTGAATATTCATATGCATGGGTACGAATGCACTCAGACAAATATATTTCCGAGAACATAATTAGTATAAAGTTGAAATCTACGTTTAAGTTAGTATCGCTTACATATTGATATACTTAATGGGCAAATTCATTTACCAACTAGATCGTTCTTACAAACCTATCAATCAGCTCCCTCGTTCTCCTTCACAGCCTTTTTCTATCCACTCTCCCCGCCAATTTTGTGCTCAATGTTGCCGGTACCATAATATTAATAATTGGCTCAACTTTAACGCAGCAATACAACCACAATATCTACAAATAGCAAAAAAATCTCAAAATCGCTCCAACAAAGTTTCGGCTTGATAAAGAAATGCAATTTTTGGTGAGTTTTTTTTTGATTTTATGTTTCCACAAAATCTCCATCAAGACTAATATATTTTTTCATGTTGGTGCTCTAAAGCAGCAATACCGTTTCTAAAGCCCAATTTGTCAAGACTTTCAAAACACGTATTAACAGCATTGACCTCCTCATTTTTTGAGATTGGGAAACAGATGATAGTCATTGGAGGCTAAATTTGGTGAATATGCAGGATCGGGTAACAATTCGAACTTTAGTTGGTTTATTTTAGCCACCGCAACGACCGAGGTGCGCCAAATGAAATTATTTTGTTTTCACCACATCCCTCAAACGCTGCAACAACCCTGCATGTTTTTCACCAGTGATGGTTTTACCCTTCTGAAGGTAGTCAATGACGATGATTCCTTTTGCATCCCAAAAAACCGGCAGCAGAACCTTGTTCTCTGAAAAATTTGTTTCCGTTTTTTTGAGTCAGTTCACCTATTCCAGTCCATTGTTTTGATTGTTGTTTCGTCTCGGGTGGGTAATGGTAAATCCAAGTTTTATTTAACTGCACGTAGACTTTTTCTGCTTGTTTTTTCTGACTCGGTCGCTACAAGTACCGCTATCTCATTTCTGTGTGGAGTGAATTCTAAGAATTTTCGTGTTAGCAATCATTGAGAAGTGCTAATTAAGTAAATGGCAAGTTTTCAAATATTTATGTACAGTTATAGATTGTTTTTTGCCGTTATACAAAATTGTGCTAAAGTGCACGTAGACTTTTTCTACTTAGTGTATATCTCTATGTTAAAGAGCAATAGATCTGAAATTTCACGAACAAGCTTTTCACGCATCGTGCTATCAAATACTTGCTGGTGGCATTTCTGGTTCAGGCCGGAAATTTTTCACAACACCTTGGTATATACATACAATAACCGAAATATATTTACACGAAATATGTTACGGAAAACAACCACTGCTTTCTACTCATGGCATGAAAATCATTTTTTTTTACAATGCAGCTGGCCGTCATAGGGGACTTTTTGTATTGATTATTGATTATTTCAATGATTCAAATACATTCACTTATAAAAATTGTCGCTTGCTCCGTAATTAACCAATAGACACTATAAACGAGAGCAGATTACCCTTAAAAAATATATATATCTGTTACCCCTGGCTATAGGAGACTTCACGAGGCGGATCGTGGGCACCACTCACTCACCCCAAAAACGACTCTTAAGCCGCCGAGTGAGGCTCGGCTTGACAGACCCTTTACGGCAGGTTACACGTGCTGGTGTGACAGAATCTACTCCATAATGTTATTTTTTTTTAAATTTAGTCCACAGTTTCTATATAATAATAGACGGTCCCACTTCTATCTCCAACCTGTAGATCGATTCCACTTCAAACTTAGCTTCAGCTGGCTATACAAAGGTATTGTTGCATACAAGCCAAACGCACCGTATGACGTTGTGGCGGCGCCAGAAAAAGCTAGAAACGGCGAGGAATTACTCGACATACATCTCATACATGTATTTCATACATGTATTCAAACAACGAAAACAATCCATGGATAAAACGTAGAATAACCCTTTAGAAAGTAAAAAGGGAACATTCTAGAAACCATACCATGAGTCATATCTCATATGATGACGGAAATTCCCAATAGTCATTCCAGAAACCAGATCGAGGCTTCGAGAATCCGAGACACACACGCGACACGACTATAAATAACGCCGCGAGAGGAGCTGGCAATCAGTGAGAAGCGAAAGTTTGTACACGCGAGTTAGTAGAAAGCGAAAGTTGCGGAAAAGGCTGTTACTGTGAAAAGCGAAGCAGTGAATTAAGTATCCGGGCGCGGATGTATTCTGAAAGCAAAAAAGTGTTAAATTGTAGCGCGAAATTATAATAGTGCGATCAAGAAGTGTAAACGATTTAGTGGTTATACTTAGTTGTGTAAATAAAAGTGTAATTAGTGTTTCAAAAGAAACTGTTTTATTTCACGAATGTGAAGAATATCGAATCCACGAAAGGTGTTTACCGGTAAAACACAACGGTATCTTTTCAAATATCGCAACACTTCAAAACACTCTTTAAATATATAGGTTAATTTTTTTTAGAGTTATCGAAACAATCCGAAAAACGGGCAGATTCATTACGTTCAAAAGTATTTATTTTATACTATTTCGTGACTATTGCGGCTTTCCTGGTGGAATCAACGATAACACCAGTATTTGTCGCGTTATCCACAACTCGATTTTCACAAAACTCAAAAATAAGAAAAACTTAAGATTATCGATTCATCCAATGAGCTGCTGGAACGTAAATCTTGACTTAATATGAGACAAATTTTCAAGACTCGTACTAGCCGCGCCGACAATGTCTGCGAAGAGGAATTCACCGTATTCGTCGTGCGGACAACCAGATTGAAAATGAGAAGGGAATCTCCACTTTCACCTTCACTGAATTAGCTATTTTCTGGTACTAGTCGGTTCCGCAGTCAAATTGAAAAGATCACAGCGAATATACATCTAAATAAGAAACTGTCTGGTAATAGTCGGTTCTACAGCCAAATTGCAAATATCTTCTTCTAAATTTTTCGTTTTCTAGGTTGAATGAGCAGGATATGTTTGCTCATCATACATCCGAGCCCACAGTGGATAACTTTTATTCACGTTACGTTCCACCGTTCCACTTTTAACAGTTGTCAAGCTGCTGTCCGTCGAGTGTTTACTTCGGATGCATACTGACTTGGAGTGACTTGGCTGGGAACGGATTGAAATGAAACTTCAGAGTAGGTTTTTAGTCCGGCTGGATTAACCGAATACAATTCAGCTAGTTCTACTAAAGTGAAGTATATCACATCGGAACGTCACATTTTTTAATAGAACTCAAGTGGGCTTCAAATTTAACAACCCTAAAACCCTCGATCCGGGTTCTTTAACGCCCAAGTCGATCCAGACCAGTAAAATTTCGTGATCGGATCGACTTATCTCAAATCAATCCACTGCGGGTATAAAACGCGGCTTAACTAATCCTAATGCACTTTGAAATCACGTTATAGACGCGCCTATTGGCTACGCATACAACGTGAGCCCAGTATACAACGTGACTTGAAAGTGGATTCGAAGTGCATTGCTATTGAAACGGTGGAATCGAAACATTTGAACAACCGTTTACTTTCCATTGTTTCAATTTCAATCCCTAAATCAGTCGACGTTGTATACTGGGCTCGAGGACTGATTTAGGGATTGAGATTGAAGCATTGGAAAGTAAACGGGGTTTGATTTCACTGTTTCAATTTCAAACCGCTTTGAGTCCACTTTCAAATCACATTAGCCTCGTATATTAGCCGGACTGACTTAGACTGACTTGGCTTAAAACGGATTGAAATGAAACTTCAAAATAGTTTTTCGGTGCAACTGGATTAACGTGGATGAACCAAATAAAACTTAGCTAGTTCTACTAAAGTCAAGTATATCCAATGGGAACGTCACATATATGAATAGACCTCAAGTGGGCTTCGAATTTTTCAATCCTCAATTTTTAACGCCCAATTCGGTCCAATCCAGTAAAATTTCGTGATCGGATCGACTTATCTCAAATCAATCCGCTGCGAGTATACAACGCGGTTTGACTAATCCTAATCCACTTTGCAGCCACGTTATAGACAAGGCTATTGTATACTTAACTATTGAATTATTTTTAGTGAATTTGACGACATTGAGGTGGTTTTTCATCGGGTCTCATCGGTTACTTCTCGGGTCGTCTTGGTAGCAGCCTACGTGTGGCCACTGGTTAGCTGGTGCTGACGCGTCCGCAGTGTTTTAACAGACTAATGACAGATAAGTACATCCTTTTTCCCTTCTCTTTGGAATCAGATCCTTTGTGTTTCTTTCCATCTTCCAGGCGTCGCTGGATGTCTTCGTTGGCGCCAAAGCGAATGTGCATCAAGCAGTGTTGCCACGAAAAAAAATATTTGAGGACCAACATTTTGGAAAAAAAGGACCAAAGGGGACCAACCAAGATAAAATGCAAAAAAAGTCTCCAAAATACTGAAAATATAGCATTTTTCGATTATATTATACATCAAATAGATGCATATGTATGTGCATCTTTGTAAATAAATGGTTTCTTTTTATTTCAAAGCTCTTTCTCTTACGAGAAAGAAGCAGTCTTTTATGTAGAATCAGCCATCCATCACAAATATTTATATGCGGCATTAACAAATCAAAATGCACTTTTTGAAATTAAAACAATTCTTCAAGAAAATATAAATATATTGTCACGCAATTCAATGAAATCCCAAAGAAAGTAGCGGAATTTTAGGTATGCACTCTGAAAAATAAAATGATGTGTTTTTACTTCAAAAGAACATACAAACGTACTAAAAATTTAAATTTAAATAAAATTTCAAAATTGTCATCGATTGCCATATTTTTAGTTCATACGCTCATTTCGTTAGAAAATTTACTAACTTTTTAAGCACATTATACACTCAATAGTGAGTTAGTTACAAATTAAAGCAAAAAATTAGTCATATCAAAATACTGAAAATATAAAAATTTTCACATGTTGATTCAGGATCAAATTATGTAAATCTTTTTAGGCAAACATTTCTTCAAAAAAATATCACTTTTCTGTAATTACCACACATAATTCAATAAACTGCATAGAACGGAGATATGTGCACTGAAAATTAATTATGTTTGTATTTTGTTATGCTTTAGTAGTAAATTGACATGTATACTAACAAATTAAAGTGAAACGTGAAATATGCAAAGAAGTTTTTGCTTTGAACTAGTGCACGCAGCGCAGGTAGCTCTTCTTTTTTATTTCAATGAAACAAAGCTCAAAATTGTCGATGAAAGCAGAGATTAGGGATTTTATTTGTAGATTTGGTAAGGATAATTAAAGGTTGGTTGAAATGAAAGCAAAGCAAATTGCTGGTAGATGCGAACGGGACCAAAACCCACTGGTTTTCCCAAAAAAGGGACCAAAGGACCAAAATTAAAAACTTTGTGTAAAAGGGACCAAAAATGGTCCCAATGGACCAAAGTGGCAACGCGCCAAAATTGGCGGTCCGACGGTTTCCGAAGCGAATCGGTCTTTAAGATGGTTTGGGTCAGGTGAATAGAAGTTCGTACGATTTTTGAGCTATATTCGGTAATTTTGGCGATGTTTTTGTATTTGTGAATTTGTGAATTTGCATGGACTCTTGGTTTGGTTTGTTGGTGCTGCATTTGATGATTTTGTGTGAGTCTTCGACCGTGAATCTTTTATCTTTCGCGTCTGGTCGTATGGGTGCGGTGCGCGTGTCTGGAAATCTGTCGCAGCGTGTCGTTAGGTGATTTTCTTAATCACCTATTCCGTATCGTGTATTTGTGCGGCTTTGTTGTGAGCTGGTGTGTTTATTTTGGCACTTAATATCTAAACTTAAATTCTATATCGTCAGCATCCAACAAGTAGACTACTTAGGTCAGATACTATGATCGCCAGTAGCACTACAAGTGGTGGTTACATCTGTAGTCCACAGGTTGGTTTTGGGCAACTCTTCACTGGAAAGGGTTGCTTTATTTTTATAAATTCAATACATTGTCACGTCCCTCTAAGGAATAAACGACAGCGTAACCCCTTTGTACGCAGTTAAAACAAAGTGGATAGTTTCGGGTGACCGTGCTCAGAGGAGAAGGGAGAGTCCGGTATTAGACGCCACTCGCTTCATAAAATACCCCGAAAACTACCTTGCGACCAGCATGACGAAGCGAGAGGCTAGCGATGGTTAAAACATCCAAATAGTTCACCACAAGAGAAAAAGAACGAGCGTAAAATTATTCTACGATTTATACACTATCTCTACACAATGAAAATTACTACTCGATATGCGGATTAAGCACATTAAATATATAAAGCTTAATTTGACTGTCTCTTACTAATTTCATTTAATTTTAGTACAAAGAAGACAAATGTATTCTGATTTACTTATAATAAAAGCCCATATCGGGCTTACCATAAAAAAATGTGACCTTCTGGTCAAATCCTTGTATCCGTTAGTAAAAAGGCGCTCGCAGCTGTCAATAGCAAACAAATTGATTTTATTCAAAACAGTTTTTAGCCTGTCATGTTCTATGGTGCTCCGGTTTGGGGGCGCTGTGCTGCTACTCACATCAAAAAGTTACAAATTAAACAGAACAAAATTCTTAAAATGCTCCTGAATCTCCCGTTTTTCTATTCGACTAACTCTTTACATTCGGTTTCAAAGCAGTCTCTTATTTCAAGCAGCATTAACCGCATTAATACCAAATTTTTAAACACTTGTGTTGCATCAAACAATCCTATGGTTCGAGCTCTAGTATAATGAACTTCAACTTTAAGAGCATCTACATTATAAATGACCCTCATTTAAATCCGACAAACTTAAATCAGCAACAATGCTGCTCTTTTGTTTCTTTGCTTAAGTTAGTATGTAGTTAGCACTAAGATATCAAAGTAAGTTTTATATTACAATTCATTCAAATAAAAGGTTTTCCCCGTTTCCTTTTACATATCCAATGTAATTACACTAAAATTCATTCTGCTAAGATGCATGTTAATACAGTTGTTTAGGATTGCAAGAGCCAAAGCTCGATTCACCTACTGGAATATTTTGTACAAATTGTAGTATATTTTATGTATGGTTGAATAAATAAATCTAAATCTAAATAATAAAACTAAGTATACGAAATTTGGACTAACAGTGTGCCCTAGAGATGGGCAAAATGCCTCATGACGCACCACTGATCGCTCTTTTTAGAGTATTTTACAGCATTGCGCCGTACTCTCAGTACACTGTTCGCTTCGCATTTCATTAAGTTTATTCAAACGAAAGCTTTAGCTCACAGACTATGCTGTGCTTTTTTCAGGCGCTGCACTGTAAGAAAGAGCTATGCCTCACGTGTCATGAGGCATTTTGCCCATCTCTAGTGTGCACACTGGATGACGCCTTTCCATTCAAGTTATTTACTTTGGAACAGATGATCTTCCTCTCATTTGAAATCATCTGACCGCCGTCAGCTGACAGATTGATCTGTCAGTTTGTTTGCGATGTGGGGCATTTTGAATTGTCACTTGTTGTGGAAGGCGTTAGCTGGAGAACAGCAAAGAGATTTTTTTCGTGGGTTGGGAATTGATCATACGTGAATGATGGTGCAGTAACTGCGCGTCGGATCAGCGCGTAGCATTGGGGTGTTATTGAATAACAATTGCTGATACGTACAACCTAATCATCGTAGATCAGGATTTATTCTATCAATACTGTCTCGGGAATATCTCTCCCGATTACTTCAGTTGTGTAGATATTTTCGTTGACATCTCTTTGTTATCAAATAGGTTTATCGGATCTCCATCGGATGGCCATTTGTCCGCGGCCGTGGTTCCATTTGTTTACGGCAGTCGACCAATTTTGGTTTGTTTTTGCCCGGCAGTTTCTGAGTGTCAGTGTTGGTGCCTTGTTTTTTGTCTGTTGCTTAATCTGTGTATCCATGTCTTCAGTACTATGCCAACCGTTTGCTGTAGGTGCTTGATGTAGGCGTTTAGGTGATAATCAAAAACGTAGATTGCTGTGTCCGGGTGTAATATGTGTTACTTAATGACTAACTTCCTACTTCTACTAATATAATCTTCTAATGCTCTGTCTGAGCTTAGAACTAATCCTCAATTAATTATACCTAAATCTCCATCGTCATCCCTATTGGAGCGCAATGGACACTTTTTTTGTTTCTGCCTTACTCCCGGAAAATTCAAATTACCGTGACAACATCTGTATATGTATGTATGAGTCTGTATATGCATATATGTATAAATATATTTTGTTACTGCGCAATATATCTGTCAAGAAATCGAAGTACATATATCTGATGAAAGAAAAAAATGGCTTTTCTTTTCAAAACTAGAAAAAATCGAGTCAGGAACGTCGAATTATTAAATAAATATTAATATCTTGAATCTTCAGTAAAAATTGGTTGCAACAGTAAAAACTCATTAAAATCATTTTCGAGCATGGTTATTTGCGACTCTTTGCACTAGCGCTCGTTGTAGCTGATTCATGGGCATCTAGTGAAGCTCCAGCCCCTGATCGGGTAAAAGAAGGGAAATAATTAAGCAATATATACTAGATTTTTTGGAAAATATTGTTTTTTTGCTTTTGTCAAAACCTTGACTTGACTGATTTTTTCAGTTTTCAAATTCTGACAGTGCACTATCAAAACAACCAGAAAAATATAGTTTGGTTTCAAAGCAAAAAAAAGGATCAAGATAGCTGACTAGTGTAATCTGTTACAATAAAGTTATTGGTCCTCTAACCTTATGATTAGATATTATTATCGCCAAGAGCAACATACTTTGAGCAACCACTTAACGAACTCAGTGGTTTTAAATTCAGGTAAACTATCAATTAATACACTTCGAGCATTTTTATGTTTACCTCTCGGAACAATACTGTATTTTAATGCTAGAAGCTGTATGCACAAAAAACCTATAAAAAATCAGCTTAACCTTGACAATCAACTATATTTTTTCCACTTCAAGTACAAATCAAAATAGAAGCAATTAATCCAAGTCTCATAATCACACCTTCTTTCTGCCAATTCGGTTCCCACAGTTGCAGCATTACATCATTACCATTCCAATGGAGCAGGTTGTTTTAAAGTCGCACACTCTACACCTGACTAGAAAAACATTTGATAATAATCTTCGTACTCGTAAACATATCGATCTACATTCACAATTCAGTATAATTATGCGCTTTTCAGCACGACACCCAGAGCGACTATGTATTTACGTCGGACACCTTAGAACTGCGTACTGACTCGAAGATAAATCTATCGGTCGATTATCTGCGGTCGACTTCAAGTTCATTGCGAAACTTTTCACCTTGAATCAATGACGATCGTCGGCAATAATTACCGGCCAAGCATCATTTGCTAGTTAATTCCTTTGATTTCGTAAGAGCAAAGCTGAATCGAGTCGGAAAAGTAGCCGACAATAAGTGCTCAAATTGTTGTTGAACGAAGATTGCTCAGACAAGACATACTTGGTGCGATAATTATTTTCTTGATTTGAATTTTTAAGACCCTGATCGCCCCAAAGAATCGAAAATTTGAAAATATTGTACTTTCAGCTATATGCCGTAAGGACACCAAATTAACAAAACATTCAGTTTTATCAATAATCTGATAAAAATAAAGCTAATGTTTTTTTCTTGTCCTTAACACTCATCTCCACGGAACTCTCAACCGGAACTGAAGTGCTAAAATTCTTTCATCTATATTCTTTGCCGCCTCAAACTCGATGGTAAAAAAATTGTCAGTTCACGTATGCTCTGCGCATATCGACAGGTTGCCACACTTGTACTTTTCGCGTCCGGGGGATGAAAAATAGCATCAGCGGCATGAGAAACTATCCAAGACGGAAGTTACGTTCTGTTGGATGGTTTGAAATTAGCTACAATTTTTCCAGGTGGTGATTTAACCTAATTGGACTTGAGTATGGGCACTGTGTGTCTCATGATTAATTATTCGTGTTCAAGTTTATATTGAGTGTGACAATGAAGTCGCAATACCGCGCATATTAATCGGATATTAATAGAGCAGTATGCAAATAGCGTGTAACGAGATCAGAGGAATTTAATTAATTAGACGTTTATAAGACTGTGCTAACGAAGACCTATGCTTTGATGGTGATGTACGTATTTTTCAGACACTGAAATTTTGTTCCTTGTTTATAATTGTGGTTGCTATGAAAAATTGGTGGAAAACGTTGAAACTTAATTAAAAGCTCTGCCTCAACAGAAATTTCGCCTCGGTTGTTGTTTTCAATGCTACTTTCCTAAACAGCTCTAGATAGGGACGCGAAAAAACGTGGCTAAAACTATTATGTGTTTTCATACTTTTTAAATGATAATCCAATTTAAATGAAAGTTTATTTGATTATTTTAGAATCTTTTTAGCAGATCCAATAGGATGTGAAACCTTCCTATGTTGATGGGGTTAGCTTCGGAACTACCTTTAAGTTGATTGACTGCCTGAACATCTTGACTTTAAATACAGAGGAAGAGGCTGGAGCAGCTATTATGTCCAAAGAGGAGGACCTTGGCCTAACCTTAATCAATAATTAATAATGGTGAACGCACTTCAAATGAATCTTCACCATTTGAAAGCATTGTCAGTAGATCTCTTGCTCCACTTTTCCATGACAGTGGAGAAGCTAATCTTTCAAAAAAACCATTAACGTCCTTGCATTTTACAATTTCTGTGACAAGGACTTCTTGGTACATGGCACACGGGCATGGATCTAGCCATCACTGCGACGGTGTCAAGAGTGTTGTGGTTGAGGCGATGATAATTGGTGTGCCTCTTATTCTGGGAGCTGACTTTAATGCTCATAGTGAAGTGTGGGGCAGATCCGACACAAATGGCCATTTTGATTTCATCCTTTCCCTTGTTATCCATCGCCAATGCTGGCAGTGAACCAACATTCCTCACCTTAAACTGTAAAGCGGTTCTTGATGTTACCCAGTTCAGTGGACGGCACTCGTGTCTTCTCCGTGACTGAAGCGTTTTACAGTAGTGTTCATTCTCTGATTATAGGTGTATATCGTTCAGCATTGCTGGTCACAGCTCACCTAAGCAGGTAGGTTTAAGTCACAGAAAGAGAAGAGACTGGAAGTTATTCCCCTCCCAGGTCCGATCCTCACTGCAAACTGCTCCGAGGAGCATCGACTGTTACCCTGAATTGTATCAAGCGATTGACACCCTTACGAGTGTTCTTAACGCCACAAATAAGGCAGTATTTAACCGACCCACAGCCAAGGTGAATCTAGAGCACCCTGTTGGAATATGGAATTCACCACCTTGCGAAGAGAGATATTAAACAAAAGTCTATCGTCCAATGTGTCTTAGCTTTGTTCTGCTTAAGATTCTGGAAAGAATCAGCGGTTACTTTATTTTAAAATCAGTCGATCTTATGTTGATTTTGCAGTCATAGCATGTTTATACCAAAGGTAAGTCTGTCAAAAACACTCTTCATGTCCTCATTGAGCATATTGAGAAATATCTTACTCATAGGGAATATACACTTGTCACCTTCTTAGACATTATTAGGTTATTAAAGACTTCTTTAGGTTATTAAAGACCCCTTTAAGAAGCTAAAGCCTGGCACTATTGCTGAGACACTCTCGGTGCTGCATGCTGATAAGCAGCTGATAGCTAAAAATAAAGTGGTAATCTCTTCCTCACGTACGACGATGGGTAAGCACAGGCACACTTCGGGATGGAGTCCTCTCCCCTGCTGTGGAAGATCACGGTGAATACTCTCTTTATGAGGCTGGACAGTGTGCGGACAATATAGCTGCTTGTGTGGACAATATAGCTGTAGCAGTATCGGAAAAGTATTTATCTACGCTATTGGAGAGGCTAAGTCACTCTCTTGGCATACTTTCACTTTGGAGCCGTAGAGTAGCTTGAGTGTGAATCCAAACAAAACAGAGCTAATACAAACAAGCACGAATTTTCTCGTTTTAGCTTATCGAAATTGAACGGGGTTCAAAGAGTCAAATATTTATGTATTATTAGAGTTAAGGTTACTATGGAACTACAATATAGCAGAAAGACCACAGCAAAATTTCCCCGCAGAAGAGCCATAAGAGCCAATTGGGGTTTGGAGCCTTGAACTGTTGCCCTATACCGAACTGTTCCATTAAGGCTAGGCCAATTCTATAGGAAGTTTGGTACCGTTGACTTATCTTTTGCTCAAGTACAAAGATTTCCTAGTTTCGAAATTAATTCTAATGTGTTGTTTTTTCATTTCGAAATTTTCTTGAAAGAAACTATTTTTCACGGTATGTACTATTCGATCTATTTCGACTTATTAATGGATTCGATAATCCACAAAGTCTTTGTGATTTCCAGTTTCAATGTTCAACTGAGAGAAAAACATAAAAATTCCGATTTTGCTCACTTATCAAATGATGTTAAATAAAATCTTAACTATATTAGCTAAGGCGTGTTTTTATATCGATTGAAAAATTCGGTACTTTTATAGTTTCCTTAATAACATTACATTTCAGAAACTACTAGAAATTTCTTTCAAATTTTAACAATCTTCTTTATGATACACCATTAACAATCTGGAACAGCTGTTGGGCGATGACAAAAGTGACAGGATCAGGTAAGTAAGAACGATAATCATGAAAATTCTAATAAATTTGTATTTTTAAACCGCTTCGAACCCCCTTTTATGAATCTATGCTCTACTAAAAGCTACTCCAAAGGGTGTACTCTATAATAAACAACTTTTTTCAACAGCTTACTTAAGCAGGGCAAAAGTGATATTGGACGATAGTTGGAGATGCAAGAAATAATACGAGCTTAATAAACGGGGAATATATTCTCAAATCACCAAAGTAACGGGAAAGTATCGATTGAAATGCAAAGGACAAAAATAAGCAACAGAAGAACACGCATCGAGGAGGAAAGTGATATTGTAATGATTTGGAATGCCATCGAAATCAAAAGCCAAAGGATGAGCCCAAAACAAAGACAGGATACAAGTGAACGAGAAAAACCTAATTGACAACATTAAACAATTAGGAATTGAAATAAGAAAAGAGTTGAACGAAACACTCACAGATATCTTACGGAGAGGATACAAATTTATCATAGAAGCAAAAGATACAAGGAATACCGTAGGGAGGAGTTCATATAGGAACAAAAGGGCTAAGCATCATTGGATGGAGTTGCGACGTGGTCAATGTAAACACATTTCACTTTGTTGACTGAAAAAACTGATACATAAATTTAATGTATTTTGAATCCTTCCGAACTCCATGTCCCACGATAATGGTAACATCACTTCATCAGTATCCAATCAGTATATATCCATCACTATTGTACATCATTTCATCAGTATCCAATTTCGACATAATTGGTTTGACTGAAACCTGGCTGTGCGAAAACATAAATGATGCAGAACTATTCAACCGCAACTTTGCTGTTTTTCGCCGTGACCACTATCTTGACTGTCGCGATGCTCCTGTCGGCGGTGGTGTACTACTCGCTGTAAAAAAAGAACTGCTAATATCCCATATTGAGCTACCTGATATTAGCGACCTTGAATACGTGTGTATCACACTAAACATTGATCAAAGGCGTGTTTTCGTGGCAATAGTATACATCCCACCGTCGGCATCAAGCTCTACTTGTGATTTGGCGTACAACCTGACCGATTATATTTACCGTATAATGGATCCCACCGACGATCTCATTCTTATGGGAGATTTCAATCTACCGCATGTAGAGTGGCGACTCTCTGATTACATTACCTTCTTTTGTCTAATAACCGACGTGATGCTTACTTCATTGACTCCGTACTTTCAACTGGACTAAAGCAGATCAACTGTACTTACAACACAAACGGATGACTCTTGGAACTAATTTTCTTGATGATTTCTTCGGATGTCTCGATTCAACGATGCTCATCTCCTCTTCTTGTTGAATCCACTCACCATCCAGCTCATCATGTAACTCTCCAAATTAAAGACGATATACTCACTGAGTCTAACTTTGTTAATCTTTACAATTTTAACTTCAAGAAAGTCTACTTTTATATACTGAGTAGAGTGCTGACCGAATGCGACTGATCTTCGGTTGTGAATGAATCTGGCATATACTTTGCTACCATAAACTTTCATTTCATCTTATTCGGTTGCTTTGCTCGTTGTGTTCCATTGAGTAACTCTGTACCTTTGAAACGCTTTCCATGAATCAAACCAGATTTAATAAATCTAAAAAATTTGAAAATTAAGGCTTGGAAAGTGCGCAATTCGTCGCGTTTAGAAGATGACTATGAAGTTTATGAGGAATCACGAAAAATATTCGTATCTGAAACCTCATCTGCCAACTCAAAGTACATGGAGGAGCTAAGGCAGTCTCGCATAAGCCATCTTAAACGTTTTTGGAATTTTGTAAATTCAAAAAGGTATCATGGTGGATACCCTTGTTCTTTTATCTCTGACGGCATGGTCATTAATAACACGCTCGCTATCAGTGACAAGTTTGCAGACTACTTCCGATCTGCGTATGGAATACCTGTTTATGACGTCGACATAACTAATTTGAATTACCTAATGGACTCCCCTAAAACGACGTTGACAATGAAAGACCTATGCATCGACACTGCGACTAGACTAAAGCGTATATCTCATCTTGAGAATGGTATTCATCCTAGCCTTGATGGTTTACCAACCATAGTCCTTAAGCGTCGCGCCGATTCTCTCTCACCCATGTTGGCTCACCTTTTTTATTCATCCATTTCTTCTGGCATTTTTCCAAACTTGTGAAAATATTCATTTATTACTGCAATTCAGAAAAAAGGCAGTAGAGATGTCGTGCACAATCTCCTTTTCGACTGTGCCACAAGGCAGCCACCTCGGTCGAATTCTTTTCGCTATTTATATGGACGATCTTATCACCATCGCTCCTAGATCCTCCATTCTACTCTACGCTGATGACGCGAAGATTTTCAATATAATATCATCACTTGACGACTGCACAATCCTGCAAGGCAATGTGACAAATTTTTCTAATTGGTGCGCTCTAAAACGTCTTTCACTAAATGCTGACAAACGTTCAGTTATCTCTTTCTACCACAAATCATGCCCCATTCGTTTCAATTACTTTTTAAATGATATTATATTAGCCCGTTCCAACAGAGTTCGTGATTAAGATGTTCTATTAAACTCTGCTTTTACTTTTAATGGTCACATTGACTCTATAATAATAAAAGCCAACTGTGCACTTGGCTTCTTAAAAAGACGATCTAAAGAATTCAATGACATGGATGATAAAAATCCTTTTCTGCTCTCTGGTTCGCCCGATCCTTGAATATGGGTGCTTAATGTGGTCTCCATATTATTGATCGAATTGAATCTGTTCACAAAAGATTTTTAATCTTTGTTTTTAGTTCTTTCCGCTGGTCTGATCCTTTTTGTTCACCTCCTTATGAAAGCCGCTTCCAATTTTTGACTATGGACACTCTTGAAACTAGACGTCAAAATTCCAAAAATCTATTCGCTGCGAAGTTGTTCAATGGAAATGTGAACTCTGAGTTTTTATTATCAAAGTTAAACTTTCGTGTTTGTCACGGTGAGCGTAGATATCATAGCGTCTTATCCATCCCATTTCATAAAACCAATTATGGATTAAATGAGCCTACCTGCGCAATAGCCCGAGGCTTTAACTCAGCATATCAAATGTTCGACGTTGATCATACTGTTGAAATTTTCAAGTGTCGGCTTATCCGACCGCTTATTTGTTCTTAATAGACTCATAAATGTATTTTTGTAGTAGCCATTTTGTTGGTGAAACTGTGATTAAATAAATAAATAAACAAAAAAAAAATAAAAAAAAAATTAAGAAAAAAAACTATTCCCTCGACTATTTTCGTACGGATCTAGGCGTTGAAGCTGGTGGAATGATGCATCACAAATTTACAATCAGTGTGAAAAACGAGTGTGGAGTGATTAATTCCACGACTCACAGAAGCTTAATCACGTGATTTCGATCAGCTGATCGATTTAAAATCGACTACAAATCAACGTGATTTACCATACATTTGTCTCAGCTTTTGACAGTCGAAAGCAACCGGATCTCTTGTAAGCCAGGTACTATTGTGAATATTTACCCGGTTGAGTTTTTTTCAGAGCGTGCTGAACTCCGTTTTGAATTTCACATTCCACTCAAAATCTAAATCACTTTGGCCAGTGCAAACACCTCACCTGATTTCGTTGTCAGCCCTAAATCTACCTGATTTGAGAGTGCAGTGCAAACGCATTATTACCCTTCATTTGAATCAGGTACCTAATCAAAGCTAAATGAATTCAAAGATTGGTAAGCGGTCCCTCGTGCAAACCTAGATTCGAACTAGGGACCCCATACACAAGAAGCCAATGCTCTACCCACTAGGCTACTGAAGCTTCACAAGAATGGTAATACTTCATCAAATCACATCTTTTTGTGGTCTGAAGAATTTTGCTAGTAAGAACTTACAACCGGATTATCAGATAAATATAAAATTCACAGAATATATTGGACGTAAATAAAAACATTTCCGAAGAAAGTTTAATGAATATTTTGCAACTCTGTGGCTATGTTTGTTTGAGGTAGAGATGTTCATTTAAAATATATATCGATACTTTTTCCGATATGATATATCGAAACTTTATATCGATAGTTTGCGATATATCGAAATGTAAATATCGATTTTTCGATACATCGAAATCAAATCGAAAGTAATATATATTAGATAATTTATTTTCTTTATTGGGTTTGGCCTTTGTTTGGTTTGGTTAGGTGGCATTACTTACTAAATATAAGGGGTTGATATTGTTTCTATGTATATTTTTCTCGTGAATATCTGCCACAATAAAATTTAAATGCTCGTTCAGATAAATTATATCATTACTCTAAAGAATGAAAAATTATGAAATTTCTGGAAATTTTCGACCAGTAAAAAAGCAGAAAATATCCTTGGGATAAATTCCACATTCCTTAACTTAGCAATATTCATCCAAATAGAATAAATGAAAAATAGTATTAGTTAAATTTGAAATTTTCTTTGACCTCTGGTTTGAAACAAAGAAAACAAATGGAAATATTTGTCCACGTCATCTATTATTGCTTTGATTTCTCTTCGCAGCGATCAAATTTTATAATTTTATAATTTTCAAAGTAAATAGATTTTCTGATACAACAAAATATTATAAAAGAAAATTTCAAATATTTTGGGACAAAGATAAGGTCATATTTACAGTCTAGCAATATCTTAACATATGAAAAATTGCATTTATTCTTAAGCTCATAATGAATGTATTCATTTCTGAACTTAACGTTTCCTAACTTCCACCCACAATGAAGAGTTGACCATATCGGCTTCGAAACCGTTGTCTGTAGAAAATTAATGCAACAAACCTAAGCCTAAAATAGCGCATTTCATAAGGAAAAGTAAGACTTTATTAACAATAAATAGTTAAAAGGCGAAATATAACACAAATCAATTACATTTATTATATGTAAAAAAAAAGAAATACAATACAAATCAATTAAGATGTAACGATTTTTTCAAAGTTCCCAATATTTTTTGCTTAAACCTTGCATAAACAAAAATTTGTTCACCCGTTTAGCTTGTAACTGATTTCTCTGTTGAGTTAAGACGAAAATAATCTTTCAGAAGGAACAGAACTAGCGACCATACTGCTAAAGAGCTTTCATTTAATCTGCAAACTGGAGCCCTCAAGTAAAGAGATAATTCGTCTGAGACACTTTCATCAGTTTTATTTGTTTTCCGATTTCGTTGAACTAAATGATGATGATCAATCCAGAGACTAAAATCGGACTGAGTTTTGTCTGAGCCATCCGAGTCTGACCCCGCAGCTACACATAATTCATCTTGCTGATCTTTTTTCATTAGTTCTTTGATTTTAAGTATGGTATTCAATCAAGCCAGTTGGTCTTCCAATTGAAGTTCCTTGAATCGTGGATACAAAAATAAAATCTATAAATAGAACAAGTCGAGAGATTTACTAATTCAGATATTCCCTTTGGTTTCTCCGCTACCTAAGTTCAACGATCCTTTGGTTGTAACTTCTAAAATTCGCGTACACACGGCTCACCATCTCTATTGTAAGACCAACTTTTTTATTAAATTAATTAATTTAAATTAATTATTTAAAGTACTTTCCCATTACCTGAGTAAATCGGAACCGCCCAATCACCGAGAAGCCTTCACAATCTGTAAAAAAGATAAACCTAAGTTTTGTCGAATACAAAAGCAAACAGACTGATTTGAACGGTTTGCTTCTTCTCGTTCTCTTCTCTTACTCGACCAGCGGTTAGCTCGCGTCGCGACACGAAAAACGAAAAACTGTTGACCAACTCGTTTGCAAGCACAATACGATATTCTTGTATCGGATAAAATATATCGATATTATAATAATCGATATCTGAGGATTCGATTGTATCGGGTTGATTCGATATATCGGGAGTCAAATATCGATATTTCTTAAATATCGAAATATATATCGAACGTCCTTAGTTTGAGGTACTTAAGTAACATAAACCAAACCAAATGGAAACTTCCTGGATAGAATAGAAATGTCATTTATAGAGTATATCGTTCTTAACATGAATCCGTTGTTGGAGGCTTTAGTTTGCAATATTAGCAATATGTTGCCAGCTCTGAGCACTTAAATAATTTTGTACTTGGAGATGCTACCACCAAATTCTCACATCAAAGCAGATTAAAGCGGCACATGACTTTTAATGTATGAAGAAATAACAAAAAGCATAGCATGCTATTTTGAGTATATTTCCATTGAAAACTTGTGAAGGTGTATTTGAATTCACTGTGGCACCAAATAGTCTTTTTTTCAAAATCAATCTAAGGCCAATGTTAAGAACGATTTGCGGAATTGCACGAACACCAATTTAGAATCATTATTACTCACCTGCGATAATCGAAGTCTTTCATGCTTTCAAATAAACTTTCACTTAACTTGATTCCACATGTTTTTTTTTATTTCTCAATGTCAGCAACAAACATTTGATGAACAAAACTTTTTTCTCTTTCCTTGACCGAAACTCACTGATTCGTTTGAGCGATCAATATCCATAAATCACCTGGAACATAAAATTCAACACTGTGCACAGTGCGTTTTACTACTTTTTTCGTCGTCGTCGTCGTCGTCTTCTAGTTCATTTCGAAATTCATCGAAACTGTTCTGCTCGAACAAGTACTCACAACATCGAACTTTGCCCTTGTCCAGTTAACACGTCAATGAATATGCCTAACTTTTACTACTGTTCCACCACATATACCACTCTACGACTGCTGATTCAGCTGCTGAAAAGCCAAGAAAAACAACGATCATAAATTATATCAAGGGAAAACAAGAACGACGAAAATGAATGAAAAACATTCGGATGATACTTTCAAGTGGAACAGTTCGATTCACGCTTGAAACGTTTTCTTGCATTTGCTGATTGTTTCGCCGAAGTGCGAATGTCGATGATGTTCATGGTTAATAATTTTATATTATTGACAGGTGAGTAACCACCTGTCTTAGGACTTTTGGAACCGAGGAGTTTCGGCGACGGTATCAACAAAGACTCCTTGCAAATAGATTGCAACAGACCAATTATCAAAAGTCTAATTGATAAGCATCCTTAAATGATTTATTGGGAGCAAAGAAAAGCTCTTTACTGTTCTGCTAGTGAATCAAATTCATAAAAAAATCATCGCATTTGAAAAAGATATCAGCTGTATTTCTTCAGGGGGCAAACTACAGAGTGCAAGATTCGTCCTGGGAATATTATACTACTCTTTTACGTTTTATTGCAGCCTTGTCTGACAAAGTAGGTCCCTATTTCAACTTCATCCTTTCTATTTCACTATTCCAGGAAAAAATATTTCCATCCTCATTTCATGGCACTGATTTGCGACTGCTGGCAAGCCAATCTCATTGAATCCTTCCGAGACAACGTAGCACATCATTATTGTTCATTTGTTTTACATACATATTCTACAACGTTCGAGGCAATGATGAAGCTATCAGGCTTAAGCTAGCCGAGATCTGGCCTACATTTGATCGTAATAGATACAGTAACAGAATCCAAGTAAATGTGTTTGGCCTAGATTTTTCAATAAGACAGAAAATCGAAGGAGTGTCAGGACAGTTTCTAAGGAAAGAGTTAGCGTCCAATTAGTCTTGAAAAATACGAACACTGCGAGCAAATGATGGTTCGTTAGAAAAACAGATTCTGAATAGATAAATTGGATCATCGTTAGGATGATAAATATTTTCCAATTAAAATTGCAGAGCTGGTCAAGTTATTCAAGATGGTGAACAGTTGATCATTGAACTATGGTATTAATTTAAAGAGCGAGATATAAGTCGATTTACAGATGATTTAACACGTATGCAGAGACATAGGTTATGAGCAGAGTAACTGTAAGTGCTTCAAGAAGTGAAGAATATATGAGAGCTTATCGTTACTCATATCCTTAAAAAATCGATTTACAAAATCATTGAATAAATGAAATCATATGGTATACAGTTGGTTTCAGTTCACAAATTCTATGTAGTATATGGAATTTTAAGATACATATATCTTAAACTTTATTGCTAAGCTTTAACGTTAGATGTTCTCAAGCGATATTATGCCCTACCATGATGGATTAATAGAAGTTACCGAAGTGGTGATGCAATTTCGAATTTCCTTCTCGTATAACATTTCAACAACTACGTCACAGCAATGCCAAGAACTTCAGGATGGATCATAAATTTTACTTCATTGATTTGTTTTTTTTTTCTGTAATAGCTTCAAACTTTGGTGTATCTAATGAAACGGTACGCTAATGGCCCACTCTGGGCGCATATATGATATACTAATGATGCACTTGAAAAAAAGCGTTTTTTTTAAACATAATTTCGTAGCTTTTGAATCTGTTCTTACTCATGGCACGATAGTAAAATATTTGATTGTGTGAACGAAAATTCAATTTTTCAATTTGTTAATTTTCTTACAAAATGTTAGATATAAAAATAAACAGAGCGTTCGGTTAAGGCACATGTTATGAATATGTTTACAAGCTCACGGGTCATGCGAAAATCATCTGTGTCATAATTTTTTTTAACAGAAAGAAGAAATCATTGAATCGCAGATTAACATTGTTTCAAAAGAGGCACAGCCATAGATTGCAAGGACAATTCAGTTCTATTCAGCATAAAAAAAAAACAAAAAACCAATAAAAGTCATAGGAGTAACCAAAAAGCCAATAAATATAACAAAGGCAATTCAGACTTATAGTACGAGGTAAGTTAATAGAATAGGGTTACTGCTAATGCGAATTGCTTTAGGGTTCGTGCATAATTTGTTTATTGTGTGCATATTTTGCATAATTTGTAAATAATATTAGGTGCATAATTTGGGACCGTTCGCCACCTTTTACTGGCTAGTTTGAGCTCCCAAGTGACCATTCCGCTAAATTGAAGTAGATGGCTAAATTTCCATGACCCTATAATTTTGACGCGTGTATTATTAAGAGCCGGATAATCGCAAAAAGTATGCTCGATGGCGTCTTATTGCATCCCGCATCTCGTACATAAGTTGTTGCATATCAGTTCTATTCAATTTGTATGAAATGCGGTAAGGTATCCAGTGAGCCCGGCAACCGTCCCTTGCAAGCAATTTCTGCTTAGCTTGAGCAGTATTCTGCTCATGCTTAAATCGGTGGCTACAATGTCCTGGTTACCCTCCGGTTCGTTCTGTTTATCAATTTGGATTTCAGTTCAGCACATATGACCATATTTTGTTTGCTTGTGGTGTCAGCAAGTGACCGCGGTGTACGGTGATACAGTTATAGTATACAGTTATATATATATATATATATATATATATATATATATATATATATATATATATATATATATATATATATATATATATATGTATATATATATATATATATATATATATATATATATATATATATATATATATATATATATATATATATGTATGTATGTATGTATCTAGCTCCTGGAACTCACGCGACTTATCAGTTGCGGTTTAACAGTGATATCACTTTGCTCTGGTACCCACACAATCCGAATAGAAGTATGCCTTACCTTTTCATTAACAGCGAGTCTCTACGGGCTAACAGTTCACACAGAGCATCCATGAGACGTTAGAGCGGGAACGGTTGCCCTGTTGCCGACGCAAATTGTCGTTGGTGTTGTTGTTCCGTTAACGGACTCAACTGCCTTTCGTAAGGTGTTAACTTCAGACTGAAAAACGGAAGGATGGAAAACGACCTACAGTCTAAACTACAAGTGAAAGTTCAGTTTCGTTGAATAGACTCCCGAGCAAACTCCTGTATCTCTCTTTGATCCATACATGTCAGTCCATGCATTACTCACCTGCTTCTCAACCGAGCTTGTTATAACACTAGAAATAACTGGATCACCAATAGAACCTCGCAGTAAACCTATAAAAATTTGGTAAGGGCCTCCAAAAGGAAAATAGTTTAGAGCAATATACAAGAGACTAGAAGGTGCACGAGAGACGTTCAGGCTTTGTACGGTCCTGGAGAGGACCAGCCAGCTATTTTTGGACTCTCCAAAAACGCTCGGATGCTGATTTTACTAAGTCCAAAAAGGAGTTTCCACATACTTTACTTGAGGCTCACGTTTTAGGTGCTCCGGCGATTAAACCGAAGAAGGCATTTGTGCCTCTCACTAAACCTCCTGTTCTTTAAACTGGTAAGAAATGCTGGTAAACAGATAGATCTGTGGTCACTAATGAAAAGAAAAGGGACGCAATATTGTAATTTTCAAATTGCTGGGCCTGGATGGCTTCTACCTGGTTATGTCAAGGAAGAGAATTAGCCACCTGAAAGCAGACATTAAAGAGATCTTTTGGGCAAACCTAGTCCTAGAGTATGTTTCGTCACTTTGACGATAGTGTAAAGTAGCTTTCATACCTAAACCAGGGAGAGATTACTATTCAGATCCGTGGAAATTTAGGCCGATTTCCTTAGATTCAATTTTTTATGAAATACCTGGACAGATTTCTTTGAATCACATGTACGCTACGCAAAAGAGCGCTAAAGTCTATCAGTTTTAATGGTGAGCAGCATACATGGTTTATAGAGTTGAATAGAGATCTGAAATGGTGGGTACTTTATGAAGGTATTTGCTGATATTGACGCACCCTTTGACTGTTCGCCCTTTGCGGTGCTATGTGAAGCTGCGAGAGCGCATGATATGAGCCCTGTCATAGTCAAGTGGATACGTTCTATGCTAGCGTAGAGATTGTTGCTATTGGAATCTGGAGCGCACTGTTACTTGAGAAAGGAATTGACAAATGGATACTCTCAAGAGTGTCCTATCATTGCTCCTGTAGAATATACTAGTTGGCTCCTCAGTAAACTAACTGCGACAAGAACGGCTGCACTCGTAAGCCTGTGCAGATGAAGTGGCCACACTAACAATTACTTAACAATGAAACCTGGTAAAACGATACTAATTTTGTTTGCCAAAAAAGAAAAAGAAACCTGGAAAGCTTAATATAACGGGTACAACTTTTCAACTTTTAGATGAAATCAAATGTCTAGAAGTATTCTTGGACAAAAAATTTATCTGGAAGAATCATGAAGTAGCGAAGTTTAATTGAGTTTTAAGTGCTTTTGGGCAGTATAAGAGAGTTTTTTTTCACCATATGGGCTCTGAAGCCTCAGGTAATTATTTGGATATACGCAACAATCATAAGGCCGACTATTACTTCCGTTGTCGGCTACTACTCTGCTAGGAGTTTGAGATCTCCCCCATTATTCCAATGCGTTTGGACATGCGGGTGCTTTTACTTGACTTTACGAGAAGATATGAACCATTATTTTTGAGTAGAAATGACTAAAAGCACTCAAATGTATACACGAGAGGATGCTTAGAGATCTTCTTCACAGGCGGCTTGAAGACAGATGCTAGATTTAGATGGAGCTGGTGTTTATCTGCATTCATGGGGCCTCTTTTCTTGGATAGCACGTTTCTGTTTTCAAGCAGAAATATTCGCTATCTTAAAACTTTCTTAGTAGGCAATAGAGTTAATCTGCTCATTGCATTCACTACAGGGGGCTGAGACCACCTTGGGTGTGTCGGCTGTATCTGAAAATGCCATTTTTCAGAAGTGATGCCCGCAATGAGAGATTAATGTATTCTATTTTTCCTGTCCACATAGTAGGAAAGTTTTCAGAGCCATAAAAGGCATACTGACTGGATACAAGGCGTACTAGCAGGACACATGTACCAAATATGCAAAATGGCACGTATGCAGAAGGAAGCCTCTTTTCTCCTATCATAGATCCGAGATTTCGTTAAGAAACTTGGAAAAGTGTGGAAGCTGGGAGTATAAGTACAATGAGTTCTTTTTTTCTGACTGGTTAGAGGTGCCAGATGCCTTTTCTCCAAACTATACACACAAACCGTCGCCGCCAATTATTTTGTTTCTCCAGTTTGTTCCTGTGGGTATTCCAGTCTGAAAGTTAGTGTCAACGAATATTGCTTTGCTAATGCGACAGGTCTGCAAATTTTAACTCTTATTTTCCACTTTTGGGTTTGAATGCTGATCTTGGAGAATTTCGGTGCAAAGATTACGAATATGTACGTGAAATTTTCTTATCACACTCAGTTTTTCGAAAAATCCGTCTGTGTGAATTCCAAAAATAGGCAACTTTACTTAAATATTTCATTTTTTAATTACAATTAAGAGACAATTATTAAATTTAAAACATAAGCAATATATTTGAGGGACAGTCATAAATAAATTAAAAATATATCTAAATACTTTTGTGGTATCTTGCTTTTTTTCACCGAAGCTCCGATTGTGAGATTTTCGCTTGAAATTCAGACTTGGATTAGCTCGCTTCAACAGCCAACAAAAGTCTGCCATCATTCTTTTATTCCACTTTCCCTGATAGCGACGTTCCATTTCTTTCAAGTCCTGCTGAAATCTTTTGCCTAGCTCTTCACTAACAGCTCCCAAGTTATCAGGAAAGTAGTCCAAATGCGAATTAAAAAATTAAAGTTTAATGCTCATCGAACATTCCATTTTTCCGAAATTTTCTCCACAATTTCCTCATTATTTGGACTTTAGTGGTTTCCTTGAAAATGTCTAACTACTTCTTTAAAAGATTTCTAGGCTTCTAACTCAATTTCACTCAATTTTCCGTCGAAAGCTGTATTTTTCATTAATTTTCTTATGTCCGGACCAAAGAAAATACCTTCTTTCAGTTTAGGTTCAGACAGAAGTGGAAAAATTTGGTGTAGATATTTCAAACCTTCTCCTGCTTCGTTCAGCGCCTTCATGAATTGTTACAGCATCCCCAGTTTTATGTGTAAAGGGGGTAACAAAACTTTTTCTCGGGGGACTGAATTGCCTCTCACAAGATTTTTGTGCCAGGGACCAGTTCAGTCCTCGGTGGCCAGTCTTTCTGTTTCCTCTGTTTGGACTATCCCACTCGCAGAGAAAGCAAAGGTAGTTCATATAGCCGTGTTACTAACTGTGTTGACCGGGCAGTATATTTATAACTTTCAGATTTCTTCGTACTTTATTTTATCTGACACATTTTTCAATTTGTCCTAGCATTCCTTCAAATGTACAGAATGGGCTACTGGCAGTGAAGCGCACTTATTGCCATTATGCAAAAGGACTGCTTTCAAACTTCATTTTGATGAGTCTATGATCAATATCCATTCGTTCGCGTCATATTCGATCTTAAACATTTTCACTAAGCCAGGAATGTCTTCACAATACGCAAAATGGGGTACAAGGTCTTTTTCTCTATTGCAATGCCAAGAAAATCAAGTGCCAGGAGCAAGCATATTCTTTTCAGATAGTCTTGATCCGAGGAGCTCAGCTACATCTTTTGGCAGTTTTAGAACTCTCGTTAGGTCGTTCAGTTCTGATTGTGAAAATAATTGTGTTCCACTTGCACTTGGTTCAAATTCACACATCAAGTTGAGATACCTCTTCAACATCACTGTCACTGTCTTCAGCTAGCAATGATTCCAAGTATGGCGGCGATGGTGGTGCAACGTTCTGGTCGGGATGCACAGCGGGTGTTACTGATTGAAATGTTGCATATACCAAGTCCTTTTTTGTTTTTGTCTTGCAGCAGCAAAAATAACAGTCTTCACTGTGATTCTGAGGTTCTCTCCATAACACAGGCGATATGAAATCAAAAGTATTATTCTTCTTTTTTGACCACTCTCGAGGTTCACGAATGCATGTCGTGCAAACTTTATACGGGACCTACTGTTTATCTTGATTAGCGATTGTTAGGCCAAAATACACAATAGAAACGTTAATTATGAATTCGGTAATGTTATGCTGCTGTTTTCTCAGCATAAACTGCCCACAAATGTAGCAAAAATTGTCCGGAGAGTTTAAATACTTACGGGATGACATTTTTCAAGTGAGCGTTACGGATTGCACAGAAGTACTGATTTTATAAAAACAATGATCATGCTATTTGTACCAAAAAAAATCATCTACCTTCATTAACCCTCTTCTAATGATTTAGGTTAATTTCTATAAAAGAGAAACATTAAGTCTACTAGAAATGAGGTCTTCAGCAAATAACTCAAAAATCCACTTTTTTGATAATAAGGATATGTTACTTAGTTAAAAGCAAGCAATCCCACGACAACCCTCGCACGGGTCTAGGGGTTGAAGCTGGTAGAGAGCTTCATTACACTTATTTTAATCATTGTGGATACGAGTGTGGAGTGATTAGTTCCACGACTCACTTTACCCCTGATTTAAATCAGGTGCCTAATCAGAGCTAGGTGAACTCAAAGTTTGGTGCGCGGACCCTCGTCCGAACCTGGATTCGAACCAGGGACCCCACACGCAAGAAGCCAGTGCTTTACCCACTAGGCTACTCAAGCTTTTACGTAGTTAAATAAGTTATATCTAACTAATTATATTTTAGAACTTATTTATTAGTGTCTGGTGTAACCAATCAGTGTGTTTTTATAAACGATTTTAATAAAATTTATTAATTAAAAACTAGGAAGGCCTAGGTAATTTTGGCAAAAAAAACGATGCTAAATAACTAAAAAACCTGACGTGATAGAACTTTCGAAAGATTTTTCCCGTAATCAACGAACCAAAATCTATTCAAATCAATCATCAAAACTGAAAGAGGAGCACCATTGCAGACCTGTGTTATTATTATATTAAACATGACAGCATATGTTAGCGCTACTTTTTTATGTAAGGATATCCATGGTGCCGTATTCTTACGCTTTGCATTGAAACGTGTGCAGCATGAATAATTTCAAACCCTCCGGTATTCACTCGCATATTCCATTCCAAATTTATCGGCTTCATAAACTATTTCTCATCAAAATCGCTAAACCGTCCCCAATCCGTTGCCAAAACATATCACCTCAAAACTGAAATTTCCTCAACAAGTCGATGTCACATTTATAATAAATCACTTCCGAAAGGATTTCTCGTAAACAATCCCGAAATTGTAATGCCATTAAAAGATGATGCCACCACAGAAAGCCACAATGGCTCATCAAACGCAAACTTTCCTCATCTTGGTTGCTCGTTTAAGCGCTGTCATCAACCGTACTCCACACCATCTACTTCTCAGCAGCCTATACTGTTTCATTCATTGCTCGGGTTCGTTGTAATAATTTCAGAATTAATTTTAAAATTAAATCTTGATCAGATTAATTAAATTCAAGGCTTTGTAAGCACATCACAACGGAGTAATTATAAACTGACGCTCTGCCTAAATAAATGATAATGTCGAGCTTGTTATGAAAACCGCACAATGAGAAAATAAGAAGCAAAAAAAAAGTACTGGCGGATCTGACGCGATGTCAACGAAGCCATTGTGAGTTTTTCGCAAAGCTGGCACAAGAACATCGGCTGTATTGCTAATGGGTAAAAGTTGTGCGAAATTAGGTAGGCTATGACAAGGACGCGTGACTTGCTTTTGTGTATAGTAGGATTTCTTCATTAGACTTGAAAGTAAAAACGTGTTTGCCGAGCTTAATTGTGAAATTATTTCCTGAGTTATTTCACCTGTCACTCATAAAGCGTTGTGTTTCAAAGCAAAGGAAAAAACTCGTTTAGTTACACAATAATTAGTTGGTAGTTTATCTTCCTTTTTAGACAATCACTTAATATTTGTGAGCCTGGAGCGAATGAAAACCATATTATCTTAAGTTCAGTCTTCATTCACACATTTCATAAAAATAAAAATGTACTCTCTATTTCCTTCTCTAATCCAAAACTCAACAAACAACAGTTTTCTATTTTCGTCATCTATTTTACAACAGGGATCAGTGCACTTTTGTAGATGAAAGACAGTACGCGTGCTTTTCACTTTTTTGTGCTAACATCCTATAGCAAGAAAACGGATTTATTGGACACAGAAACATTTTCGTCAATTGGCAGACTCGCCATTGTCATTACTAAACCATATCCATTTCTCAAGGATCTAACTCTAGGTTGTTGAAAAATAAGGAAAATTATCGTTCAACAGAAAAGTCTGGCTGAGCTTGGTGTGAAGTACGGGCAAAGTTTAATAGAAAAACTTTCCGAAACAATTTTTTTAAAGTGACATATTCAGTTATTGTTTGAAAATTACTGTAACTGAATTGTTTTGAGCTGATTTCGATGGAGAAAATTTGATTTCTTTATTTGATTGTGATGGAAACGAAATTTGGAAAGAGTCCTCGATCGAGAAAAATGAATTACTTTAACTTTTCTAAGGAAAATATAATGGATTTGTCGGAAAAGTGAGTGTATGGCACGAGAGGAAACTCACACCTTTAAAAATTAAAGCTGATTTGATGTTTTTCGTCTGGTAGCTTCAATTTCGATTTCTAGAATGTTTTTCTATATTTTTATTGTCCAAGCTTTTTTTCTGTAAACAGATATTTAAAAAGCCGTATACTTTCCGTACAGAGTAAATATGTACTTTATTTTTTTACTACAGACTTGATAGCTTGCAGCCGACTTTCGAGAGGGCACTAGGTTAGGTTAGGTTAGATTAAAGTGACTGCCGGTCCACAGAGGTCCGCCGACCGACACACATAGGCAGAAGAAAGGCCCGTTGTGATGCCACAATAATTTGTGACTCTCTCCTACTCACTGAACCCAGGAAACCATCTGTTTCCCTTGACAAATCGCGTTACCCCCTTTAGATTAACCAGGGACAACTCGGTCAGGTTTGAGAGAAAGGGAGCACCAATTGCCACCAACCTTCTCCTTGTCAACGCCGGGCACTGACACAA
The DNA here is from genome assembly GCA_947369275.1 of Nemotelus nigrinus. NCBI lineage: Eukaryota > Metazoa > Arthropoda > Insecta > Diptera > Stratiomyidae > Nemotelus > Nemotelus nigrinus. Next base: position 184,635,825 of record OX376372.1, on the reverse strand, counting down.
CAGGTGGAGGACGGACTCCTCCTCATCCTCAGAGCCACAACTCCAATAGAAACCGTTAAACTGCACTCCCAAACCCCGTCCTATGAGGTAGTGGCCCGTAAGAACTCCCACAGTGCAGCATAGAGCGCTCCGAGTTAAGCCTAAAAGCTGCCTGGTGCGATGTACATCAATGGATACCCAGGACTGCCTTGCTATTGCACAGGATGATTCATCTGCCCAGTACCTCCTAGCATCCTCGAAATATTTTTGCCTGATTGTCAGTTTGACCGATGTCATCGGTATACCTATTGCAAGGGAGCAGGAGACCTCCGATAACACGGTTTCAAGCCTTGCTAGCTCATCGGCCTCACAGTTGCCCTGAAAACCTTTACGTTCAGGTCCCCAAATCAATTGAACAACCGAATGTCTCAACATCTTCAGCAACAATCATGGAAACTGTACAAGGACCAGCGAGGGATTTAATAGCAGCTTGGCTATCTGTGAAAATGCCAATATGAAGCCCGAATATTCGATTACACAGAAACCAGTTAATCATCTGTAAAATCGCCGCAACCTCCGCTTGAAAGACACTATAATGGTCTGGTAGACGAAAGGACAGCTTGAGATTCAGCTAATCTGAGTATACACCACTTCCGACTCTATTGTTTAGCTTTGAGCCGTCAGTGTACACATGGATAAACCCACTTTCGAAGGTGACACCATCACGCCAGTCATCTCTACCAGGAATGCGAGTTGTGAGCTCCAAATCTAGTAGGCACTATGGAGCGATGTAGTCAACACCCGCTGGAGCGGGAACTCCCTCGACCAAAATCCTCGCATGGCCAAATTCTGCTCTATTCCATGCCGAGATACAATGTAGTCTCACAGCAGCAAGATTAGCTTGCTGTAAGATAAGTAGATTGGTTGGCAGCCAATAAAGTAACACGAATAGTGCCTTAGTAGGGGTGGTGCGGAGCGCACCAGTTACAAGTAGTGTTGCCATTCTCGGCACTTTTTCAAGCTGCCGTTTGCAGGTAGCCTTAAGAGCACCTTACTACCAGAACGCCACCCCAAACAATAGAATTGGCTTAAGCACAGCAGTGTAAAGCACTAAATTAGGCAATATCAATTGTGTATAAAGCCACAATGCCAGAATCAAATATGGGACCATAAACCAAGTCATATTTCATTGGATCATTCACTTGAAAGTTGTGACCCAGGATTTAACTTTACCTCTTTTTTGAAAGCTGACTCTAACGCTCATTATGAAGCTTCGAAAATTTGTGACAAGCTGAGCTGAGGCAATTTTAGACTTCATTGTGGCCTTTGATATAATAACCGATTAGGGAGGATGGCTATTGACCTTACTGAAGACAGAAGATAGCACTTGCATCTGCTGCTATTTCGCGGAAGTACTCATTCTTTGATCATAGGCATATATTATTCAAAGTAGCTAGTCGTAACTCAACTAAGGATGGAGCCTTTATTAACAGAAAGGGGACGGACTAGAAACTGTTCCAGCTCTGGGTCCGATCCTCACTGGATATTGCTCCGGAGAGCATCAAATGTTATTATGAATCGCAGCAGTCGGTTGACACTCTTACTAGTTTTCTCCATTTTGTAGCTAGGGCAGCGTGAAATCAACTATAGCCAAAGGAAATTGCAAGTCTTCTTAGTGGAATGTGAAAACCACTACTCTGCTGCAGAAGAGAGAGGGAACCGGAAAGAATTTAAATAATCATTTTTATTACCTGGGATGTTTTAAACTCGTACCTAAGGAACATACCTAAATTTATTCATTCGGAGAATTCTAAACTGTTCGTTACAGTCATTCTAAAATCAAGTCTTTTGCATAAAACATAATCTATATATAATTGTATTTTTTCCCCACCATACCAATCATTAGAGCTTTGAACTAAGGTTTCATTTAATTAACCAGATATCTCGAATGACTCAGCGCTTAGTTAGCAATGCAAAATAATCAATTCACCTTACGTCAGCAAACTTATCTCAACGAATCTCTATAGCCTCAAGCTATGACTCGACGAGATTATTTCCCACAGCATCCTTCCTGCCATTTGACAGTTTATCGATATAGTACCCTAAAATGCTTTTTGTCTATGCCTAGGCAACAGACGTTTCCAGCCATTCTGTCATTGATGCGCTTTTTTTCTGCGATTCAATATCGACAATTGTTCAATATACCACCGTCACGGATATCCTTTTGGCGCTTATTTCCTTTTCATATGCCGTCGACTATCTCGTTGTTATATATCCGGCGATAGGAATCACCGGTTATATTTTAGCTTAATGTTCATTTTGGGACTTTTATTAGTGCCAGCGCAGACCTAGCACCAAGATCCTGATGGTACTGGAGGATGAAATCAGCAATTTGATTTGCCAAAAATGTTTTTTTTTTTACCCGGATTGATGTCTAGCGGTATATGGTGTATATAAATTTACTCATTTCGTTTTACTTGCCGATGCAAATCTTTATTGCAGGACGAGACCAAGAAATTTCCGAAAGGGGTTGATCGAAAGATATTGGCAGTGGCTATTTGTATGTGACAAAAATGCTTTTTTTGGGCATCGTTTTTGTATAATATGTGCTAAGATGCTGGTAATGGCGGTCGGTTGGGGTTTGAATGGATTTATTTTGGGCTGAAGTTTTGCTTTCGGTTGCCACTTTTGCTTTCATAAATTCTATTGCTTCTTGAAAATCTCGTGTTTGATCAGACTGATTTCAGCTATTAAATTTTGTATGCTACGGTATATCCTCTTCTTTTTGATAAAATTAACCATCGTGTGCTTAAATTTGCATATTTCTTGTTTCAATGTCATGCCAAGATAAACTTTCTAACTCTCAGCACTCAACTTTATCTAGTCTTCACACATGTAATACTCAACTTGACTAACTTCGAAAACTTTTTCATTACTAGAACTAACATCACCGCAATATTGCTTCCCATTCAGCGGTAAATACACCTGATAATCACCTCTACGTGCAAATCCTTGAAGCTAAAGTATCTACTCAGTTCCCTGTAAACCACCTACATCGATGCTGACATCCTTCCACACCCCGTTCAATATCGACATGAGAGATAGTCAAGAAAACACACTATTTCCGATTTGCATAAATCTGGTAGAACTGGCCTTATCGCATTCAGTCACGCACTCCTTCATTACTGATTTCAAGGCTAAGTGTTCCATGGCCCGCAGGCATCAATCACGCAAAAGTTTACCATTACCTATCCTCCATTAGATGGGATTATAGATGTGTGTATACCGAACTAAAGTTGATGTTTGGCATGTTATGTATTGGAGTTGGTACAGTTTGTAGCGAAAGAAGTTCCGAAAAATATTTCATTTCCTGCGAAAATCAAAAGTCCCGGCTTTTTAGTTTTCAAGTTTAAAAAAACTTAAATTAACTTACACGCGTTTTTGACATTTTGGAAGGAAATGATGACGATAATCAATGTTTTTGTTTTCCGAAAAAATAATTCGATTTTGCTTAAAAACATTGCCTGAGCTAGTTTTCATTAAATTTGCGAGAATTAAAACTCAACAATGCTGACAGCACAAACTGTTAAAATCCTTTTATCTTATCCTGGGTTTTTTCTTCTTCTCCATCTTCATATATACACGTATACTAAAAGAAAATTGTCGGAAAATTACTCGTATCTGATTTCATTTTGGTAGTTATGTTGGATTTCATGGGGTGAAACGTTTTATCTGATAAGTTATGTATGAATGTGACCATACACACGTAAAGTACAGTTGGTTATGCCTAGTCACCACTGAAGGGTGAATTTTTATCAGTAAATAATGCCTTAAAAGCTTTAGAGTGTAGTTTAGAGTTTTTCGTTATGTTTGCTTTGAATTAGTTAAAAATGAGGGATGAACGGGAAAAATATAAGTAAATGGAAATTGTATATTTTGAAAGGTTTTATAATTGAGATAAATCTCATTTTGCATTTGCTTACGATGGTCGCGCATATCAAAATACGGGAGTCTAATAGCATAGGGCTGTTTGCTATCTTTAAATGGGAGAATCACGTTGTTTGTACTCAGAATATTATTAAGATGTTGGAAATCTGCTATAATGTGCCTCCCGCTAATGACAGAAAGATCAGCTTACATTTTCATTAAAAATATGCAATAGCGGAAAAATGAAATAAGTGAAATATGTACATATACAATAGCGGCGTTTTTTTGTATCTATAGTAAAATAGATGATGGGCTTACATAAATAACGACCGCGCATAGAACGCAAGTTTATTTCATTCTTAAGTGGTTCGAAAATTTGAAGCGACAAGCAATGAACGTCACTTTCAAATATACAAATTTGGTATCAAAGCTAAAATGTTAACTTTCTATGTGCCTTTTAATTTATGTTATATTTTTATACTGGAAGCTTGAGTAGCCTAGTGGGTGGAGCACTGACTTCTTGTGTTTGGTGTCTAGGCTCAGACGAGAGATCGCGCACCGAGCTTTGAGTTCGCCTAGTTCTGGATAGGTACCTGATTTAAATCAGGATTAAAGTGAGTCGTGGAACTAATCACTCCACACTCGTATCCACATTGATTGTAAAACTATGAATGAAGCTCTCTATCAGTTGTTTTAATTATGTACCAATTTTTTCCTAGCTTGTGAAGATAGATCTGATCAATAAGATCAATAGACACTGAAGAAGAGGGCAGATTACCCTCGAAATATCGATATATGTCGAATAAAAATAAATAAATCTAGCTTCAAAAAGGAAAAAATTGATTTAAATTCAAATACTCTCTATCAGCTTCAACCCCAAGACCTGACATAAGGTTGTCGTGAGATTACTTTACTTATAGTTTATTAAATTGACGTTACTGAATACAGCCGAGCAATCAGTCAGATAGTGGAAATAACAGGTTGCATATGAATATGTATATGTACGTGCCGTATCTATTCCGGCTGATGAAAGTCTGAACTAAGCCTCCTCGTGGTGGCTGCGGCCCAACTTGCTTTCAGAAATGGTTGGCTGCGGACCAATTTGCTTTCAGAAAAGGCTGGCGAATATTTTCAGGCTACTTTTTCCAAGATAAATAGACGAGGGACCGCTTATCTCTCCCGTAAAATGCTTTTTCGAATTCATCAACAGCCCTCGCAACCGGATTTATACCACAACGACGACCACGCAAACAAAAACGGCTAAATCATTTGAACATTTTCTCATGGAACGTTAGATCATTCAACAGAGCCCTCTAGAACTAGAGTACTCTAGGCCACTCTACAGCAGCATGCCAATGTCTTGTCTCAGTGTAAGGCTGATATAACAGGAATACAAGAGATCAGTTGGACAGAGGTTGGAGTTTTACAAAAAAAGAATATGACTTATATTACAGCTGTCGCCCAGAACGCAATGTGTTGTAAAGTATACTATCAGTGGCCTTAACGCTTTCAATGAAAAGCTATGCACCCTTTACGTGCGCGGAAAATTTACAAATATCATACTCATAAACGTACACGCCCCTACGAAGGAATCCGCTAACGACGAAAAGGAATCATATTGATATGAACAGTTCTAGCGGATCCTGCAATTGACATACACTAGCGACTCAAGGTATGATGAAAAGATCATCCTTGGAGATTTTCAACGCCAAAACAGGCCAGGAGCCGGTATTCAAGCAATATGCAGGCACCCCTAGTTTGCATGAGAACATTAATGACAATGGACTTCGAATCAAAAAACTAGTAGCATCAAGAACTTGGTTGCTTGCGAGTACCAGGTTCCCCCGTAAAGATATCCACAAGGCCACTAGTTATCACCTGATGAATATCACCACATGTAACCAGATAGACCACGTGTTGATAGATCGCTGCCACAACTTAAGCCTGATGACATTACGAACGTATCCAGGTACCGACTTAGACTCGGAACACTATCTTGTTGGTATGGGTCTCCAAGCGTGAATTGCTTTGCAAAGAAAAGCTCGATGGAGGGAGAGTAAGTCCTGCGGCCAAGATGCCAGGCGTAAATGAGAAGTAGACACGCCTTAAGAATACTGTCATTAGCACTGGTGACGCCATCTTAAGCAGTAGTCGCAAAGATCGGAGCAACTGGTTTGATGATGAATACAAACTAGCCACTGAACGTAAGAATGATGAATATGGGACAATTCAGCAATCTCATAGAACGCGGACACATAAGAAAGAATATAAGGAGCTCAAAAAAACAGAGAAGAGACTAGAGAGCAAGGTCCGCATCAGGCGCGGAAGTTCTACAAAATAGTTCAAAACATAACGCATTATACACCACTCTTCACGTTCTGTAAGTACGAAGAGGGTAGTCTGCAGGGGCGGATTTGTGGCCTAGGGCGGCATATTTCGAGGGGCGGCAAATTTTCGATTTTTTTGGGGTGGCAGTTTTTCTTTCTGACGTATATGTATATATATCTGAGTTGAATAAGTCTAACACCTCAAGCCAATTGAATTCTCTAAAAAATCAATGCACGCAAAAATTTACCTCTGATGATTTTTTTTAGGACATTAAAAAGTCTGACTTATAATAAATATCGAAATGCGATCACGGTAAAGGACCAAAGAGACTCAAAAATACCTAAAAAGAGCCTAGAAAGAGCTAAAAAGATCCTACAAAGAACCCAAATAATACCTCTTCAATTTAGGAAAAGCTTATCAGAGGTAAATATTTGCGTGCATTGATTTTTCAGAGAATTTTTTTTTATTATTGTGGTACAGGGTATATCAACTACATGCGAATTTCTTTATTTTCGACGTGTTTTCTAAATTGTACTTCATTACTGAAATTAATTTCTATAAAAATAAATTCTATAAAATGAAATCTAGAACATCATAGGTCAAAATATATCGGGTTCGTCCTTAACTAATAACATATCGAACATTAATTTACAGTAGTCGAGTTCATAGTTGATCTCCAGTCAAGTACGGAAGCAAATTTTGAACGGAATAGTAAACTTACTTATAAAAATATGAGCGAAGACGTTGGAATTATAGGCGATGTAAAGGTGTATACGGTTTTGGACTGTTAAAAATTGGTATTTTTGGATTCTTATTTTTTTTTTAGGTACTTTTAGGTTCTTTACCGTGTGTGTAATTTAATAATTATTTGTGGAGCAAGGTCGCAATAATAGGGAATTTTTACGAACGCACCGGTGCCGGTTTTGCTCGATATTCCTTTTTTGTGAGCAACGAAAAACAGCGAAGTATTCTAGGGAATAGAAAAAAAATCGCGCATTGTTACATATAACATAATTCACGAAAAGGGCGGCAAATATTTCTGAGGCCTAGGGCGGCGAAATGGTCAAATCCGCCCCTGGTAGTCTGATTGCCAATTCTGAAGGCATTATGGAACGATGGAAAGTTTATTTTAGTGAACGAAGAATTCGAGGCTCCACCAATGCAAGAAGATAACTTTATGCTGACGCCACCAAGCATAAAAGAGGCACGAAGAGACATAAGTCGGTTGAAATTTAACAATGCCCCTGGAGTCAACGGCATACCAGCTGAGCTAATTAAAAATGGAGACTTAGCGGTTCATGAAATTATATTGCATGTATCGGAACATGAAAAGACGCCTGAAAACTGGCGCAATGGCATAATATATCCCAAACATAAGAAAGGAGATGTAACAATGTGCAGCCACAATAGCGGTATAACATTGCTGAATACCTCCTATAAGATACTCTCCTCTGTGTGCAAGAGCGGCTATCACAATATGCTAAAGCCATCATCGGGCAACATCAATGTGGCTTCATTGATATCTGAAAAAATTTCTGATAAAAATAGCTGTACGAGAATCCTTCAGGAAGATTGAGCGAGCGGCACAAAAACGGGGGTTTCACATAAATGAAGGAAAGGCAAAGTACATGGTGGCAGCTTCTGCAGCAAGAACACCTAGATTCTGTCACATCTTCAGAGTAGCTGAGCAAGAATTTAAAGTAGTGCCATCCTTCAACTACAACATCCTTCAACCGGTAACAACATGGAGAAAGAAATACAGGGGCGGCTGCTCAAATCCAACAAAGCCTACAACAGTCTGTCAAGGCTCTTCAAATTCCAAAATCTCACCCAAACATAAAAGTTCCTGCTGTACAAGACCATAGTCCTTCCAGTACTCACGTGTAGATCCAAGACTTGGGTGCTCAGGAAAAGGCACTCTGACCTCTTAGCCGCGTTCGAGAGGCAAGTCTTGCAGAGAATCGTTGGCCCCATATGTAAAGAAGGGTGATTCCAAAGACGCTGCAATCTACTTAGAAACATATATATTTACAGAGATAAAGCTCCGCAGACTCCGTTGGGCAGGGTACCTAGCCCGTATGAGCCAAGAGGATCCTGCCCGGAAGACCGTTTATGGAAGATTTTACGGCGGGCGACAGCCTGGGAGACCCTGCTTACGCTGAAGAGATGGCGCTAACCATGCCTGATTCGATGACATCGGTTCACAATCGACATCGATGGAAAAATCAGTTGAAGGGCGACAGGACCCTGCCCCAGTTAAAGTGCCGATGATGATGATGCATTGTCTGCGCATATATCCATTTGAGCTACACTGAAAGAAAAACGCGTGGTAAGTTTAACTATTTTAAATAGTATCGCTGCGATTCATTCAAAATTGTTAAACGAAACACGGAAAATGGTTTTTTACGATGTTAACATAGTTAATTTAACGATATAAAAGTAGTTGCCTCTGCTAATATTCAAGAAATCAACTGCTCTAATTGTTTTATAACCACGAAAAATAGTAGATTTCATAGCAAAATATTCATCAATTCACTCAACACTACAACATTTCGAATCAACAACAATTTTTTATAGTACTTGAACTACTTTGCAATAGTTGAATTCAACAAACGTAATTCAGTAAGCAACGTCTTTGGAATTATTCTATGAAACCTAAAATAGTTTTAACATTTTGATGTTTTTTTCATGTTTGGAACGAAATTTCTCATGCAGTAGCCGATAGATCACTTCATCTAACAATTCCTAGGCATTTGATTGCCGTGTTTTAGAGTTGCCGTGAATAAGAACTCCATATGTCTTCGATACTTCAGTTGAAAATTTTACGCATACGAAATTATTTCCCTTTGCTTTTGAGTCGTGTTAGCACTGAGCTTGATTGTTCTCATGTATTTCTGGAAAAAATACTGAGAGATAAGACTCTATCAGTTCAGTGTCGGAAAGTGAGAGTGCGCAACTAATTAAGTGGATATTTAATAGTGAAATTTTTTGGAGCTCATCTATTTCAAAACGTGAGCTAGTGAGTAATTTGCTTCAGGTTAGTAAATGTGCGGTCTGTTTTTGCAGTTGTAGAATTTGCATCGTCCTAGTTGGTTTTTTATGTCTTCCAAGAATCCGGGCGATTAAATGAACCTTGTTGAAACCATTGCTGTTTTTAACACACTTTAGTTTACTTTCTTTTCGGTAAATTAGCTATAAAATCTACATAATCTTTATTTTGAGGAAGGTTTCTTAAAAAAACAGCTCAGGGATTTATTTGCGGACAGACGAAAACAGTAAATAAATTTTTGCCCACAAACATAAAATTATCTTAAAAGCATAATTGGCTGTTTCTTTTATTCACGATATACTGTCGTCTTCAGCATAAACGCCTCATCTGATTTTTTTTTCGTTTTTGTGTTAGCACCGGATTAGAAAATTACATACTGTGTTTTGAAATATGAAAAACTTATCTTTTTTGGGAGTATCTATGTTAAAACCAATAATTAAAAATACCCTATCTAGAAAAACATAGCCAATACTTAACGTAAATACCCTATCTACCGTAGATTTACCGCAAGACCAAAAGATAATACCAGGTTGATTTCAGACGAATCTGATTTTTGAAATTGTTGTTGAATCACTCATTGTTGGGGCACCACAGACTATAGTCATTTACTATTTCGTACTATGCGCATTGTTGGAATACCATAGTTTGTGGTTGCTTTCATTTTTTCATTCCTCGGTATTCGCTTCCGTTGCGCCTGTCGACTTCGCCATATATTTGCAGCTGCTATATTTACGTCAGAAAGCACAGACCTTGGACATCCGTCCACTTGCCAAGTTCGAGTCAAAAGAGACCATTTTATATTTTCCTTGACGTTAGGAAGACTTTTCTTCAGCAGCGAAATCCCTCATATTAGTTGGGTTCAATTACCTCACACGATCAACACCTGAGTTCCACTTCGCTCTGCCCATTTCACGTTAGGACGGTTTGTCAGATGTCAGCTCGAAGTGTCAATTTACATTAGAATCGGGTATGTTATTTATAGTTTAGTCTTTTTGTTAATTTTCAGTTCATAAGTTATTTTCACACGAATTTCCAACTATTTCATAGAGTTTAGATGAAAGTCAACTTCTTCGTTTGGCGTTTGTTCGGTGGTCAAGTTGTTGTTGTTGCTGAAGATTGCGGTGTCGTTTGTTCAAGTGTTTATTTCTTTCGCTGTAGCTTGCGTTTAATTGTCGTCTAGTCCTTGATGTGCTACCTGTTTTGTTGATCATTGAAATTTGTGTAGTTGTGTGATGTCGTTTATTTCCTTCCCTTAGTGACTATTCGCTGCCTCTTGTAATTCAATGCTTACAGGCTGCCTAGTTACTATGTACTGAAATTTAATACATTGTTTTGTACTGAGCTTATTCTACTCATTAAGTATTCTTATCCCGCCTGCTACCTTGCTTCTTATATTCGCCGCATATAAATTCTAAATTCATCCTAAAATGAGGGCGATGGGTCGGGTCGATTCACCGTGACAAGCACTAAACAAAATTTTCAATAGGTCTGGGAGGCAGTATATTGTCAGGATAACCAAGGCGAATCTGAAGTTTAGAGCTCAGCAACTGGCTGCCGAAGTATAAGATGAATTACAAAAATCATGTAGTGCTGAAACCATATTCCGATTACTGCACAAACATGTTTTAAATTATTTAGCAGATCACAATCCTTTATAATCTATGATTTTAAAATTATAAAATTATATTATCAATAAACGAGTGATTATCAATAAATATGTTTCTGTCTAAATATGTTCCTGTCTAATATCCGTATACGAGTACGTATTATAGATCCCAAAGGGATCTTTAGGTTGGAAGCGTATGAATGTAGTGAAGAAAAAAATTATGCCAAATAAGAGTTCAGAACTCTCAAATACCACGAGTTGCATCATCATGATCAAAATCTCACGTTCAATTCTGTTATTTCCGATCACAGTCAGTTTTTGAATTTCAGGAACTTTTTTAAATGAATTTTCGTACTTCCATCCATTTCCATTAAATTAGTTAACTCTTATCCAACTGGATTTCAAATCAGTCATATTTACTATGACGTCTGCAACATCGTTTACGTTCCCAATTTTCATTCGGAAATTGAGGTACGCCCATTTTAATCAATTCGTCTGTTCCGGTCAGTCTGATAGAAAACGGCAGCCTGAACTGATTTGATTTGAAATGGTTTCAATAACTACCAAGTGAGATAGTGAAAATATGTTTTCGAAATTATTGAATTACTCGAATTCGTCGAAAAAAGTGCTTTGCTTCGAACAGATTGGAAAGATTCGTCGGAGAAATATGAAATTTTATGCTGAGAGATTCCACTCTGCTTAATGAAATCAAACAAAACAGGAACTGGATCAGCAAACGTTGAAGGACACGCATACAAGCACTCCAGCTTTTATCTGATGAATCTTCAGAAACATCTTAAGATTCAAATTGAATGCTAAACATTCACGCCTCGAACGAAGTGCCATCGTTCTTTCATGTTCTGCCATTACCCCATATCGTTATTTGTTCACGCGATAGAAATCTTAATAAGTTGATCTAGAAAAGAGGAGCACCTTTAAAGTGTTTTAATCACAGCTCCAGCAGCAACATGGTTGCTACTCGAGTTCTGTTGCAGCGATAGCTTCTTGGCTCGGCATTTAATCCTCTTCGTACAGATCACTGTCTCCAGTATCTCCTCTCCAGTGTTTTTTCAGTCCTCGTTGCTATGTCGTCAGCGGCATTGATGTCACTTCAGAAACGAGTTCTCCCCCACAGCTTTCGATGCCGCGTCGTCTTTTAGTCAAGCCAGCAGCGTAGATTCCAACGAGCACATAAAACCCAAACATAACACGAAATGAGACTAAAAGAAAAGTTCAGCGAAGCGTATGGCAAAAAGAAAAATCTACGAAAACACAAGCAATGTTGGAAGAAAATGTTGCTTTTTCTGTTCGGGATGAATCCGTGTTTGTAACACAATTCCGGCACTGTGGCATCGTCAAAAAGATGAAAACGACCTAGGAAGAAACTAAAATGCTACGACGCTACATAAATGGCGTTCACTGCCTGCCGTCATATTTACGTGACAGCTATCTGGGTCAAATATTGACTGATAAACTTGATGGCAGTTTTGTGTCACCTTAAGGTGAATGCTGCTACTATGATGCTGTTGTGGGATCACCGTTGCTCCTGTTTCGTTTGCTTTTATTATTATGGCCTTTGCTGCCTTTCACTCTGCAAAATCACCTATCAGTGGAGAATGAGCGAGAAAAACTTTGCTCCTGTGTTTCACATTCAAGACATAAATTTGTGCATTTAAACACGATATCAGGAACGCACTATAAAAGCGAAAAGAACGGTCTTCGTTCCTGGCAAAGAGAATATAATTGGCTAATAACGGTGAGGAAAATGTTTCCCGTGTTGCGGTAGTGGTATGGAAAATGTTTTCTCTGTCATGAATAGGAAGTTAAGTGGGTGTGAAGTACTGAATTTCAATTTTAGACGGAACGGAAGATCTCGTTTCGCATTAGTGATTGTACACCGAAAAACAATTTTGTTATTATTCTGCCTTTCTGACATGCTAGGCTTTGAATGGCTCATAAAATCTAAAAGCTCAATTCTGTACTTTTTACACTCCGTTATGTACATATACAAAACAATTTTCCCAGGAAATCCAAAGAGAATGATGTTCACTACTCGTAGATGGATTGGAATTCAAATCCTGTTGTTTCACCTATTTTTCCCAACAGCCTCTTCGTGATACACAGCGACCTAGTGACGTCACTACTAAGCTCACGCATATGATTGAATGAGAGACGAAGGAATTGCGACGACGACCTACCTGAATCTAATATAGTTGAGCAAATCGTCTTAAGTAACTCATCTAACCTGACAGAAATATAACCCTATTGCTCGGGGGCGAAATTGAAGTAATTTATTTCCCGCTCGAGCCTATAAAGTCTACCTCAATTTGCTGTGAAATCAACCATGCCATCATGACAACGAGCTTAAAATCTTGTTTAGTTTTTTCTGCATCCTTTTCTCGAAGTGTTACCATCATACGTGAAACATCCTTTGTAATTCAAGCAAAAGAGTCGCACTGAGAATGCTCTTAGTGTTATAAATTATTACAGGCATTTTTCAATACTAGTCTCATATTCAACTTTTATATAGGGTCAAAGAGTAAAGCGAATACAAGTTGACTTTATTATAAATCGGATACGACAACACCTTTCAGGTGGGTGTGAAAATAACAAACAGGCGTGCTTGATGGTAAAGTCAAGCAACAACTGACTGACTGCATAAGAAGTGGATCAACCTGGCGAACGAATTACTTCCTACCCTAAGTATTTGATCCAAGGTCTCCGCAAAATACGTAGCGCACCGAGCCTACTAACAGACCAAAGCCGAAACTTAACCAAGAGCACATAACGAGCGAACACGTGATGAAGATGAAATTTGCATTTTGTGTCAATAAATCCCAAATGAGAAGTCATTTGCAGTGGATTATCGTCGACGTGTGCAAATGGTGACATGTTAATCAAATCGAAGCGGGGGAAAATGAAATGGTAACCCAAAAGAGTGCATAATTTTGCGATATGGAGATTACTTTTACGATTCAGTGGATTAGATTTGATAGTATGATTTGAGATGATTTTAAATCTAATAGATCTATAATAATTAATCTAAATCTTAATTCTCTTGGCGGAAAGTGCACAGGACTCACATTTGAAATGGTTAAGGAAAGCAAAATAATTAAATTCATTTTTAATGAGCCAAGCGAGAGCATTATATTAAACAAAGAGCTAGTTGCATCAAAGTACAATAAGTAGATAGATAGATAGATATATAGAAAGATAGATAGAAGGAGGGAGGGATGGAAATGCCTGAGAAACCCAACGAACTCTCTGCAATAGGACGAGTGGGCGCCTTCCTTTAACTATGCGTCCAACCTGGCCGCAGGTATAAAAGAAAATGGGAACGAACCCAGAACAATAAACGAGGGAAATAAGGGTGAAAAAAAATATCAAACGTCTGAACGAGCCGTGAGTTCAGGCGGGTTATCTTCCAACTTAGCTTGACGGGCGCTGGCAGTGGACCCTAAATTTACAGAAACGGACATCTTGGCTCTTTCAACGCTCAATTCTGCAAGGCAAAATATCGATATGCAAGTGGAGAATCCGTTTCAGCGCAGCTCACCTCTACTTCGATCGCCCACATCACAGGACGGCGCACTCTCAGACCTGAGCAATACCCTAATTAAAGAGAACGATGAACCCGTAACGATATTTTTCCTTATTGGGGAACCTCATTGTTGATCTAATGGATTATGTCAGCCTGCGTCATAACGTTAACAACGCGATTGATAAAGTTAACAACGCGATCTTACAACAAGGTGAAAGGTGAGCAAAGGGCAGTGCAAGCTTAAGCTGCGATAAAAACAGGTCCGAAAAATACACCGAAGGCACCTGTTAGAGAAAAATCAATTCTGCTAGGGGCAGGACTAGTACCCATCGACTCGCAGACAAAAGCAGACAAAAGACCAAGCTGTTGACTCACGTGAACCACGAGTCAAAATAGGGTAAGGACACCAAAGAAATTTCTTTCCAGTGTCGAATCGGGGCAAGAAATTTGTAAAACTAGTGGAGAGTAATGCCAAGCAAAAGAGTGAACCAAGGTTGAAAGGTAAAAAAAGAACCAGTTGTAACGTAGGGCTTGTCTGGAGGCAGTAATTATCACTCCTAAGGAGGACATTACTTATGCGAAGGTCCTGCGTAAAGTCAAGGCAGGCTCTGCTTTAAAAGGCTTAAGTGATAACATGATCCGCATGACCTGCTGCTTCAATTGAAATCTACCGGATCCGAGCATGATGAATTCAGGAGAAAAATTGAGGCATCTCTTGGTGAACAGGCAAACGTAAGAGTAAATTGCCAGCTATTAGTAATTGAATGCCAAGATCATTTCCAAAGAGGAAAGCTGCTGAGCTTTCAAGCACCAACTGGGCATGGCAAAAGTGGAGGAATCAAACAAAGCGCGGTTTAGAAAATTTTTCAGGGCTACCAAAATAGACACCCTACATCTTGCTGTTACTCTACATCTCTACATCTGTTACTCACTCTACATCTTGCTGTTAGTACATAAGGTCTAAGTAGCAGGCAAAGCTCGAATGGGTAATTTGTTGGTTACGGGAGCAGACTTTAATGAAAATGTGCTTGAAATGCCTCGTATCTGGACATATAGCGAACAACTGCAGCAATCCGCAGGATCGATCGTAACTTCGTCAAAGATGTGGAAAAGATGTTTTTGGAGCCAAAAATTACACTATAGACCCAAAAAATCTCTTTTGCGAGGAAACCAAAGGCTGCGATAACTAGCAAGTAGCGAGTAACAACAGGTGTCCAGTTTTCAATAAGCCGATAAACTCCAGACAAAAATGAAGATCATAAACTGAATCTCAATCATTGTCGACCTACGCAGGATTTGCTATCACAGTTGTTTTACGAGCTCAAAACCGACGGCGCCATAATTTGTGAGCAAGATCGAAACATCCGTAGGGTTGGCTGTGTGATGGACGCAAGCGGTCAAACAACAGTATGGGAGTGTAGGAATCGAGCATTATCGAGCGATAAGTGTGGGCTAAAATTGATGGTATCTATGCATACAGCTGTTACGCACCACTAAGTCTGACACTGGCTGAATATAAACATATGACTGACAGCATCGCAAAATGGCAAAACCTTAACGCTTGGGCTGAAGAGTGGGAAAGCAAAAAATCAACACTAGGGGGCGCGTGTTCATTGAGGTTTTTTCGCTGTTAAATATCGTCCTCGCAAGCAAGTCAAAACTTTCAGTTGGCGAGACTTGGGTTCTATTGTAAACCTCACTCGTTTGAGGGACGCTTTGATCAAGGACTAACTAATTAGCAATCTTTACACCCCCAGTGACCATCGGACCATAATAGCCACGGTGAACTGCATACGTAGTAAAAACATAATGTACGCGAGTTCCCACAGTAAAAGAATCATCGGCTGGTCATCATAGAGACTAGACAAAGAAACGTACCGGAAAATGCTAACCCCTGATATGGAACTGGTCGAAACTGCTTTCGCAAAGGCAATGAATGTTGTCAGCGAGATCCAGCAAGCGCGTCATGCTTCCAAGTCACGAAGTCCACTTCACAAAACTAACAAGGTAAATTAACGATGGAATGGAGAAATCCAGGAGCTCCGGAAAAAATATCTCAAAGTTAGGCAATACAGCCAGCGCCGCAGGAATAGCCCAAAGTATGAAGACTTGCAGAACCACCAACTTTCGATCACCCGGAAAAACCTCCAACTTGCGACTGCTAAAAGCTGTGTAATCGAATTCTTAGAAAGATATGTAATCAAATCTTTAGAAAGTTGTCTAATCAAATAGAAAATCAAATCGATCCATGAGCTAAGGCATACAAAGCTGTTACAACTACAAGGAAGCGAAAGAGTTTTTTTTTCAAATCAAGTGGCTGAAGATACTTCAGGAAATAGTCGCAACACTATTCCCACAGAATCGGAGCGAAAACCTGCCGGTAATACAAGCAAATCCTCAAAACGTGCCAGCGGTAAGCGGAGAAGAAATATTGATAGTCACACAAAAAGTCTGAGACAGTAAAGTACCCGGATAGGATGCGATATCGAATATACCACTTAGGCTGGTAGTGAAGGAGATACCAAAAGTCTTTACCGATTTATTTACAACGTGCCTACGAGAAGGCGTTTTTCCCAAGCAGTGAAAGGGACAAAAACTGGGTTGCCTGCGCAAGTAGAATAAACCTATTAGGAAGGCATCATCTTATAAGCCAATATACCTGGTAAATACGGTGGGGGAAATTTTCAAGCGGATCATATACGACCGACTGCTGTGGGAAGTCGAAAATAAAAAAAGGACTATCGGACCATCAATTCAGTTTTCGAAAAGGATGAGCAACTGTGGACGCTGTCAGAATGGTATAAGCAATGAACGCCCAAAATAAACGAGACTCCTGCGCTCTGGTCTCACAAGACGTAAGGAACAGCTTCAACTCCGTGAAGTGGAGCCATATTTTAGAGGCATAGATCAATTATGAAGTGTCACGATATTTGAAACGTATAATTGCCATATACTTTAAGGAAAAAACCTTATGCTACAACTTGGACGAAGGATCAAAACTTTACCTGGGAACGGTGGGAGTATAACAAGGAATGCTAGCTCTGGTCCTGTCTGTATTTCTAATATCCTTCTAAAATCCCTCTCGTCTTCTCTTTGTCTCCTTTCGGCTATCATTTTTAATACTAGCCTTGGAAGTACTCACTTCATTTGGGAAAGCCGCAAATATTCTCCACATTTTTCAAATCTGATGATCCATCTGCCGTTTCTGACTATATTCTTATATGCCTCTTCTGTTGTTTCAGTAAACTCTTTAAACGTCTTGTTCTTAAAAAGCATATTTTTCTGTACAGCACTCATTTACTCCTGATCCTGATGATTTTATCAAGGGCCGCTCTACTGCGAGTACCCTACTAATTTAAATTCGTAACCTCTGTCCTCGATTCTTTACGACAAGTTGACATAATTTATATGGACTTTTCGCAGGCATTTGATTCTGTGAACCTTCATCTGCTACTTAATAAACTTGAAGAGTTTGGAACATTTGGTATCATGCTCTCCTAGTATTCCTTCTACACTCACAATCGTCTCTTCAGAGTAATTTTTACCGGTTTCATTTTTTTCCTATATTCACTGCAGTTCCTCAAAGATCTATCTTAGGTCCCTTACTTTTGGTCTTGTTTTTTTTTATCTTTGAACTCCTCAAGGATCTATCTTTATCTTTGAATTTTCATCTTGTTTTCTTGTTACCTCCTTCTGTTATCAACTCTTCCTGTCTTCTATATGCGATTGGTTTACAATTACAAAGAACAATCAAGTTAATAGATAATTACCACCAGTTTGACCCGTGACGACTGATGCGAAAACGATTTCTTACCACCAAACATCTTGAAGTACTTACTTGTCTAATTCACACTTATCAAAAAGTCAGGCTTACGCACGTTTGGAAAGATACCTGAATGGGTACACGCTGCGCCGCGCAATTGCGTTGAAGCTTTAGCCATGATTCCACTGCGCTGGTATCGCTTGTCGGCATCAGTAGCGCAGTAACGCACTTCGGTATCAATGGTGTTGGCGCTGCCTCTTTGCAATGCCAACACCATTTGGCTTGGCGCTATGCTACGGCGCGGCGCAAAGATATGAGTTGAGTATACTTATCTCAAGTCTGTTTGATGCAAAGCAATATACTTACGCGTACGCATGTTTGGAAAGATACCTGAATGGGTACATACTATAGCCTGGATATTTTAGGGTATTTTATATCGGAAAATTAGTAAGTTCAAACGTGGGTTGCTCTCGTTCCATTCAAGCTTTTTCAATCATGTTTTTTTGAGTGAATCATAGCGTCATGGTATCAGTGCAATGCTACCAGCGCCGTATGTAAGATAATGGTATCATAGCGCAATGATATCAGCGCAGTGCGCTGATACTACTGCTGGCGCCGGTATCAGTGTATCAGCGCTTCGAAATTTGCTGCGTTACCCATGTCTACTCCGCATGTGTTTTCTTTCTTTGCGTTGCATTTACCTGGCAGTTTTCGAGCTGTTTAAATACCTTGGTGTGGTGTTTACGTCATAAATATCACGTCATATATATCACGTCATAAATATCACATCATAAATATCACGACCAGGGCCTTGTTTTGCTATTTTCGTCTAAGTTTATTCATATATTAGATACCTTAGTATGTATTATTCTGAAACATGTGAGCGAAATCTTGTCCCTTTGCTTTCAGTATTTATCTGGCGCCATTGAATAACGTTTTTTTTTTTAATTCAGCATCCCTTTTTGTCTCTATAATTCTCGTCTTTCTATCCTTCATATATCCTCTTTGAAAGCTCGTACATTGTTCTTCAACGGGTATTTACTTTTCAAAATTCGTCAACGAATTCTTTGGTCAGATCTCCGTTCCTATAGATTATCCTAGGTTTGTGCTATTTCTTTTGCATGCATGGCATTTTCACTCTCCTTTGTTGTATGTTCCCTAGAGTACTCTTAAGCATGGTCCTCTCCCGTATTTTTTTTTTTTTGATTCAACAATGTATAAGAAATGTTATCATGAATTCCAGTTAACCTTAATTTGAATTTCGGCCGTTAATTATAAAGTTATTCAATTCTCTCTTACTTTTCTAAGCAAATTCCTAAATTTTTACTTTTTCATTTTCATTGTTTATATATAATAAAATATTTCATTTAAAAACAATTTATCATACATATTTTTTCAATAGGCTGGGTGAAACTATATTTTGATTATTTTTGATTTATATTTGAGCTTTTATTTGAAAAAATAATCTATTAGCAATCGCTCACTGACTAACTAAAACAATAAACTAAACATGTAAAGTAAATGTATAAATGATAACTCTTTGAATTTCTAAATAAAATATAAGAACTACTTTCAATCAAATGCAACATCTAAGTGAAGAATAATTTCAAGGTTTCGTAAGAAACGTTTTGTGGCTTAAAACGACACTTCACCTGCTCTGCAAGAAAACACATAAAAGTGTTCAACATTCCCCAGTAACAACCACCAAAGTAATTCCGTAAAGTGCCTCGATTGCAACGGGAAAATCAATCGCTTCCCTTACCTAAAATAAAATCCAGGTGAATAAGTCATTACAACAACATGTGCCACTTATAAATATTTTATGATTTCATATACCACGCAATCACTTATCGGCCTAAATCGACTCGTAGTCAATTTTTATCGAAGCCTACTGTTCCGGGCATACGAATGCGCATTCTCACCACTTCTCCTGCAGGGGATTCAGCCCCAAGAGATTTCCTCCCAATATTCTCCAACAACTTTCATCCAGCATTGCCCACCGCAACAAATTGCCGTACCATCGGAATACACTATACAAGGATACTTGAACGTTTTTCAGTTTCGGTTGAATAACGCGAACGAAAAGACGGTTCTGACTTGTCGATATGTGTTGCCCTCAACTTGTTCGTCCTTCGCTAATTCGCAAATCGACCGCCGTGTTTCGCTTGAATCTCGTGTTCGTTTAACTAAATATTCGCGCTAAGTTGGTCGGTGCATAAAAGTCCCCACGGATACTTTAAGAAGTGCTTTTAGTGTAAACAGTATTGTTCTTCGAGGACTCTTTTCGAGATCATCTCTGACAACAACGCGGTTGATGTCCCGATGCTTCAGCGGTAGCAACCTGCTGGCTTTTAATGATGGCATAAAGCGGTGTTTGGATCGTACTGATGGTGGCAGTGATGGTGCTCTAGTGCTGTCAAGTGTGAAAAGTGTGAAAACGTGATGCAATTGTGATTTTATCGCTGCCAGGAAAAAATTGATTAAGTACGTGTCATGGCTTTTGTGAAGGATTATAGTTTGCATAAGAACACCACTTCAACCAGTATAACAAGGAATTGTCGCCGTTAGGCTTTCACAGCACATCATGTGACATATATTTGCTGGCGAGCACACCAAGGAGATCAGCTCGGACGTTTGTTCACATGAATCGTCCGAAATTGATTTCATTTTGCCTTTGTTGGACGTTGGTCGCTCATCTCTTCGCATTTTCCGCAGGATATATTATTTAAGCTTAAAATTTCAGTCGAATTACGAAGCAGACGAACGGATGACGAAACGACGACGTTGACCGACTTCGCTTTGTTGTCATCCCCTTGTAATTCGTCTAATTTCATATCATGTCCCGCTTGTCGTCCTGGTTGGGTTTGATGTCAATTCCGAAGCCGAATCGAAACGAAGGATAAGTTGTTTACTCTTATCCGTTGGGATGCTGTGCGTATAGCAATCGGAGATGGTTTGCTATTTGACAACGGGGCTGGGGAGTGTACTTTGATTGAAGAATAACGAATGTTTTGTTTGCTGACATACTTGTCTTGAAGCCAGTTGTAAGTAATGAGGAACATTAGGAAAATCGAAAATTGTTATGTTTGGTCTTTGAGCTAGATGGTAGTGATGGAATCAATGGAAGTACATGTTACTTAGTTTCAGGGAGCAAATTGAATTGGGGTCGTTTGGGAATCTGGGTAAAGCTAGACATTAAAAATTCAGTTGAGTATTACATCTGTTTAGGTTTTCGTTCGGTTTCGTCCTAATTTTTGTCATGTTCATGATATTGTCTTTGTCGTTGAATAAAAGTCTTAGTTGGATTTGCAGAGTTATTGGTAATAAAAGTTCAAGCAGAGCCTAGAACAGTTTAATCCGTCAATGCCGTTTGTCTGCTTAGTGCTGTGGAGTTATAGTTTTAAAAGTGAACAGTACAGTAGACAAAACAAAGCATAGTTAACAAGTATACAAAATGCCGAAGCAACATATTTTCCATTAGTGTAAGATTTGCACGGACTTAGTAAAGGTTGTAAATTTGCCCCAAATTCTGCTTCTGTGTTACACTCGAATATTTGAAAATCTTGAATTAGCCAGGAGTTTTTAGCTTTAGTGACAGAGGAGTCCATACTACTTTTGGCAAAATAAAGTTAAAGAAAGAAATAGAAGAGTTTCAGTGATAAATAATGTTGAAAACCGCAAAAATGTATGGTCGATTTTAGCAGCTGTTTATAAACTGCTGGTAGTAAAAAAATAGTTATAGCTATTACAAACAAATATACCAGTGACTTAAATTTGAATTTGAATTAAGTCAAGCGTGAATGAAGTGATCATTTGGTTTGAAATTTGTATAAGCCAAAATTAGGCCATCTAAGGGCGTGATTGATTGTTCATCCTATATACCATGAGTAAACATGCTTATGTACAGTAAAAGGTCTCTTTCTGACTCCCAAAGTATATGTTGATCATGGGCTACTTTTTTCATCAAACAAAAACATATTTAATACTCTTACAAAAAGTAATAGAATATATATTTGAAGTTAGGTAGTTGATACCACACAATTGTCCTTCAAGTCTTGAATACAATTTTCAAATTGAACGAAACAAATTGTACTAAACAAATTTTTCAGCTGTTATTATTATACATTTGACGCCTCTCTAAAAAAAACAAGAAAAAATCGGAGTTTTCGTGGCAATTTCTTTGTATATTGAAGTTGGAGTCAATGTAATAAAGTGTCTACTCTAGGTGCTTTCAAAAATGTATGACTTTGCCGAATCAAATCATTACTGCTCTTGAAACAATTGTGTTCGATAGCTTTTGCTTTGATACCAACAAGGAAAAAATTGCAGCCATAGTAAGATTACATTTACAGCTAATGTATCTATAATATTGTAAATTACTTCTCTATTGTAGTCTTGAACTCTTTATGATTGCTTGTCATCATTGACACCACTACAACCGGGGTCTGGTCCTGGCCTCATTCGTCCGGTCTCAACCGCAAGCCGATGACATTCAATTAGGCTCATCTGAGCTCCGACTATACTGGTCAACGCCATACCTCCAGTGCAAACAAGATTTTCCCCGCAATCGTCTGTTAAAAAATCTGCCAAAAAGGGTTGTCCAACCAGGCTCCTCTTCGCTCAAACAAACCAGGTCCAAAGTCTACCGGAGTGTACCTAGCTTTATATTTGTAATTGCGATAGATAGTGTATATATTATGGATGCAGCGTCTCCTGAATCGCTACGAGGTCAGACAGCATTAAGTCTCGGATTCGTCCGTATGTACATGAACATGGTCTTGTACACCAGTAGCTTTGGCATTCGAGACTTTCTTAATGCTTTTCCACCAATTTTAGAGTATTTCTTCCTGCTTCCATACGTGCAATTTAATTTCAACTATTGCTTAGTGTAACGTGCGTCTCCAGAGCTAATCAGCTCAGTGTATGCCGTCGGCTCCAGTAATTTCTCTCATCTACGCCAGCGGAAGTATAAAATCTTTTTTTTTTGGATCGGTGGGTTTCCAGGTTTTGGACTATTTGGTAAAACTATTGTACATGGTACGAACATTGCTTTTTACATCTTTCGTCACAGATCAGACATCTTAGGCTACTTTGTTCCATCTAAGATATCTCTTTTCTGTTCTTCTGAGCTCTTTTGATTCCTACTTGCGTGCCTGTGGTCTAGGAGGTCACTGCTTTGCTCGGTATGCAACATTCTTATAGCCCGTCCAGACTACAGATACTTAAGTATCCGGATACATAAGTATTGTCCACACTGCAGCGACATATGTACAATTGGCGCATACTTTTCATTGATTTTCATGGCAAGGGTAAAACGTATCTGCAGATGTCGCTGCAGTGTGGGCAATACTTATGTATCCGGATACTTAAATATCTGTTGTCTG
Organism: Nemotelus nigrinus; assembly: GCA_947369275.1. Lineage (NCBI taxonomy): Eukaryota > Metazoa > Arthropoda > Insecta > Diptera > Stratiomyidae > Nemotelus > Nemotelus nigrinus. Next base: position 184,612,248 of record OX376372.1, on the reverse strand, counting down.
GACGGGCTATTATGTTCCAACCAGTCGCTCCGATCTGTGTGACTACTGTCTAAGATGGAGTCAGCAATACTTATGACAGTATTCTTGAGGTGTGCACACTCCGCATTTTCGCCGGCATTCTGGCCCAGGAGTTACTCTCTCTCCGTTGAGTTTTTCGAGGGTGAGTCCGAATGCAAGACCAAAGGGGCTACTTGAACTCTCATTGCTTAAGAGAGCCGTGTTAATTTGAACCTGGTTCGCGGGTGCAACGCCACGTCTATACAAAGCAATTTGTGCTAAAAGATAATGGTTCGAGTTTTTGTTGGTGGCTCGGTGCGTTCGTATCGTCATTAGATTCAAGTAGTGGCGTCAGTCTATCCGATTAAAAGTGGCTCTCTGAGGCGATACCCAGTTGGCCTCATGAATGTGTTTGCGTAGAAAACTGGTACTCGATAAGTTGATGCTGCTAGTTCTATGACCCCATTATCATTAGTGTTCTCATGTAAACTTTTCATGCCTTCGTAATGCCTAAATATTGGTTTTATGCCTTTTTGGACGTTAATCTCTCCGGGGATGATTTTAAGATTTAAACATCATGCCTCGAGCATATCTTGTTCATACCTGGTTCATACGGAGCATACCTGTTTGTTATACGCTTCTTTTTTGCGGTCAACAGATTCCTCCGTAGGCTCTTGAACGTTTACAGTACTGATGTTTGCAAATTCACATCTTACGTGAAAGAAGCATTCAAACTTTCAATAATAGCGTTAAAGTCGATGATGGCAGACTTTACCTTTTGTCTGACCAAGAAGCCAAAGCACATGGAGCTTTAGTTGACAGGTTCAGTACAAGTCACACTCTATTTTTTTTTGTCAAACACCATGTCCGTCTCTCTGATCTCTTGTATTGCTGTTATATCGGCCTTATACTAAGACAGGACACCGGCAAACTGCTGAGCAGCCCTAGCTATATAGAGTGATCTAAGGTTCCACGAGAAAACTCTCAAATCTTTTTGCCGTTTTCGTTTGCGTAGTTTTCAGTAATGCCAAATTGTATTCGTAGCCTCTTGGAATTGTTTTCGCTTGCTGTGAATTATGAAATCTCTACCCTTATAATTTGGGCTATTCTTTGCATTTTGAATTAAATAGGGAGAAAACAATTCTGATCGGACGGCAATGTCTATTTGCAAGCGTTGGAAAATGCACAGACTAGGTTTTGTCTATCATCATAGCGAAGCGTTTCCCGAAAGAAGAACCGGGTCGGTATAGTCTTAAAATAAAAAATACATTGTGTAGGCTGCGAAGTACTCTGCACTAACGTGCGGTGAATATGTTTTGTTGAAAATAAAATTATTTTATAAACTTTACTTAATTCGAGATTTTTCAACTACACTCTTCCATTTTGAATAACTTCATTTGTGGGCTCTTTTGCTCATTTTACATGCTCTGATCATGGGCTACTTTGAGCTACATTTATTTCGAAATTGTGCTTCCTCACTCGGAGAAAATTTGGCACTTTTGGCTGTTGTTGTTGTTGTTGTATCTATCCAGTTCGGAAACTAGTTGTTGGTCTCATAATAAGCGAATGGAATTGTTGATGAGGGATGATTAAAATTAAATTTAACTACGTGGTTTCGAAAGTATGTATTGTTTTTCATCAAACGTCAGCTCACCATGTATACCTGACTTAAGTGACCAATTGCAGTGGGAAATCATTAATTTGTATTTATAATAATAAGCGCGCCGAAGAGTTTATCGGTCTCTTACCAACCAGATTTGGAAGGGATTATATTAGAAACCTTCCTTTCAGGAAAGATTGTAGTCCGCAAACTTCTACCAGTTGAAATAGTTACGAAAAGTACATACTTTCGGATAAAGCCCCTCAAAATGACTTCAGACTATCTAATATCTTAGCGAAGGGTCTTTATTCCGAGACATAGTAAATTCACCCAAACTCATTGCGAAATTTTCGTAACCAAGAACATTAACCAAATTCATGCATACTGGCAGAACATTGGTGGTCTGAGAACTGACAGCGCGTGCTTTTTCTCTCATATACTCTGTCTTTTAATCAAAATATTTGTTTGACCGAAACATGGTTGACTGCAGATATTTTCAATAGCTGATATTTTGTCTCTTCAAACAGTATTTCATTTGCATCATTCTCCAGCGTGATTTTGAGAAAGTTATGGTAAAAGTGTTTCAATTGCTGTTCACATATATGTTCGTGGAATAATCTTCAGATAAAATCAAATTTCCACATATAACCAAATTCCCTTTTCAATTTCCATAATATATTTAACTGTTTTATTTTGCATTATTTGTATGTTTAATTCTACATTTGCTTATAAAATAAGATGTTTTCACTCTTTTCCCAATCCCCAGTTTCTGATCTTTTCTCGGAGTCCTTCCATCAGACTTTTGATATATTCTTGTCTCAATGTTTTTGTTTTTTTGGCTCCATTCTTATTATTTTTATATTGCCTTTAACGATTGCTCAATATCGTTCGGAGCTCAGGGACATTTCGTGGATTTAACTCAGATTCCACATAATTCACACCATGTCTTTGAAACCTTTGAATCGTATTTTTTGCGTAATGGGCAGAAGCTAAATCATGCCAAAATATTAACATGGCCTGCTAAATAAGTATTTTTGCGCCAAACTTTTCGAAATGAATTGCTCTTTCTTTTTATGGAAGATCTTCTCATAGCAGCAAGTTGAAAAAAATTGTAAAGTTGTAATTTAAGGTACGCTTCTTCGTCCAAAACAAGGTAGAATTCCTAGTCAGTTTTTCTTGGTAAAACTTTATCATCCTCTCAATAAATTTCCTCTATAGTTATTTTTGGTATCTTTTGTTTCTTGTATGTAAATAAGCTTTTTTGAATTTTTTGTACTGTTAGTTACGATGCTTTACACTGTTTTGCGATATAACGAGTTGCAAGCGAAAAAGCATTGGACTGAATTTAAGTGTTCAAGCCTTACCTCTACTGTCCTTTTTCGATTGCATATAATAATGCTCAAGGTGTCTGGCATCCTCTGAAATTTTCGTTACCTTCTTGTTGTATCCTTCCTGGAAATTTTCAATAGCGGTCTTTTAAGGTGAATTTTCGCGGAATTTTGCAGCTGCTTTAACAATTGTTTTCCTTTCGGTACACGCTTCATCCCAATTTTCATTCAGCAAAATTTTCTTTATTAATGTGTTCTCTGTTGACCTGTATATACTTTCACAATTGTAATCACTGCCCAACACCAACAATAATACACTAGGCTTTACCTTGTCTAATATTCCCACTCACAATACACTGAAAGAAAAACTCGTGGTTGGTTTAACTATTTTTAATAGTATTGCAACGATTTATTCAAAATCGTTAAACAAACTACGGAAAATGGTTTTTTTACTAGTTAATTTAGCGATATAAAAGTAGTGGGCTTTGCCAATACAACAAATATCGAAAAGTTCAAGAAATCAATTACTCTAATTGTTTCATAACCACGAAAAATTGTTAATCTATAGAAAAATATTCATCAATTCACGCAACACTATAAAATTTCGAATTAACAACAATTTTTATAGTATTTGAACTACTTTGGAATAGTTGAATTCAACACACGTAATTCAGTAAGCAAGACTTTTGGAATTATTCTACGAAACGAGAAATGGTTTCGACATTTGGGCATTTTTCCATGCTCATGAAATTTTTCATGCAGTAGCATGGATTCCGAAAATCCGGACGATTAAATGAACCTTTTTGAAACCCTCGCTGTTTTTACGCACTTTAGTTTACACTGAAAGAAAAAGTCGTGGTTGCTTTAAAGATTATTGATAGTAATGAAACAATTCATTGAAAATTGTGGATTGAACTACGGAAAATGGTTCTGTCTACTATGCTGAAATAATTCTTTTGACCATACAAAAGTAGTTGACTTTGCTAATACAAAAAATATTGAAACCTTCGAGGATTCAACTATGTTAATTGGTTCATAAGTGCGATGAATAGTTTATCTATAGAAAATTGAGCAAAAAATCATTAAATACTACAAAATATTGAATTATCAACAATTTTCATAGTATTTAAATAGTATTAAATTCAACAAACATAATTCAGCAATCATTTATTATTGTTGGGGCACCACAGACTATAGTCATTTACTATGTTGTACTTTGTACATTGTTGGAATGTCATAGTTTGTGGTTGCTTACTTTTTGCACAACGGACGTTGTTTATCAACCACGCGTCATGGTACATAAAAGTAATCAACAATTTTCTTATGGTTGTTTTAACCATAGCCCGTAGTTGACGCAAAAACAACTAAGGAAAATTGTTGATTTTACCAAGATGTTTCTCTCAGTGTATTACCGTTCACATTGCTCTGATCTCCTACGTCCAACCTAACTAGCAACATTTTTCTATTTCCACCTTTTTTTGTTGATTTCGAAACCAGCAAAACTCCTTCTCAATAAGTTAGCATGAAGTAAACATTACTAATATGGCAAATGAAATCAACTCGATTAAATGGTCCTGCTTTTATCACGGCCACGCTATTGCTTAAACTCTCGCTTGGCTCCTTCCAGCCGTCTCCATAATCTCAATGACGCTAAATCACGCGAGACTTGAAATTAATGACGTCCTAGAATTTTCGAGGATACATTATGTAATCGAAATCGGCGTCAAAAATGATTGAAGAATGAATACTGAAATCAATGTAAAAATCGTCTGGTTTTATGTTCACTGCACGAAACTGCCCATCCTTTTCACGACTCCATGTTTTTTACAAATCCAAAAAATATTCACAACTCCTCACAAAACGCCTTTCTTCATTGTTCTTCCAGGTTAACTTAGTTACCTTATATGAATATCCCCATATTATTCCGTTTTTGTACTCTCTCGTTTACACCAATCCTCAGTAAAATGAGCTTGTGCTCGATTATATTGATGTTTCTGTCGACTGTGGTAGTCACGGCATTCAGAACCTGTTGGCTAAATAACTTCTATCATTGTTGTTATATCTTTTACACATTAACTTTAGGCCCAGCGTCATTTCAGTCTCTTCCCCCTGTAGCTCGAACTCTGCTAACTTTCACGCGTCCATAAATGCAATGGTTCAGGCTGTATTCCTCCCATATCATCCTTTCCATTTCTCTCCTTACTTACTTTGTTAAAGCTCTCAGAAGAATTTTTTACCACAGATGCCATCCTATCTTTCACCCATTTCATGCTACAGCGAAACATGAGTGGGACAAAGACAGATCTCTCGCTTATAATCTCACATCTCTGCCTTATAAAGCTCTACTTTAGACTGACAGAAACAACCGGATAAAATTTACACTGACTTCTCCAAATCTGCTGATTCTGGTGACCACAGGATTCTTCCTGTAAAGCTCGAAGGCTAAGGAGTACCCGCTCTACTTTGTCTTGGCTCTCATTCTAAGCCTCTGTGCTGTAACTGTAAATTCCACCATCGCTCTTCCATTCGCGCCTCTTCCAGGCGTTCACTTGGGTTCAACACTTGGTCCATTATTGTTCGTAGTATTTTTTCACTGAATTTCTTTCCTTTATTTGGTCGACCTGCTTCCGGCCTGCAGATCACTTCAAGAAGTTTAGAGTAAAGAAATCTTTCGACGACTGTCACCAGCGCCAAAATGCGCCCTATATTTTTTTTTAGTAAAGAATAGAGTAAAAAGTTAACTAATACCACGGCAACTTTCTTACAAGTCTAGGGGTTGAAGCTGGTAGAGAGTTTTGGCACGTATTTACAATCAATGTGAATACGAGTGTGGGTGGAGGCAGGGGTTTTCTCAGGAATTTTTCATGGAGGGTGTGTTCAGAATTTTAGGAGGGGTGTCCCTTTGGAACAAAAGACACAAAGGTCCCCTTGTGTAGGAAAATTGTCCGTGTTATGGGGGGTGTATGCACTTTCCAGGGGGAGTATTAGGGGGGTGTTAGGGGGGTGTAGGAAAATCCCTGGGTGGAGGGATTAGTTCCACGACTTACTTTACCCCTGATTAATTCAGATACCTGTTCAGAGCTAGGTGAACTCAAAGCTTGGTGCGTGGAGCCTCGTTCGATTCTGGATTTGAACCAGCGACTCCACACACAAGAAGCCAGCGCTCTACCCACTAGGCTACTTAAGCTTGAAGAAAAGAATATTGTTCGTAAATTTGATTTTTCGACACTAAGTTTTTTCTTACTCGCTTTTAATTATATAATATAGAAGGCTATATTCTATTTTTCATGTCATCTTTTATGCACCACTTTAAATCATACCTCGCGTGATTATTACAGCATATAACTTGAAGGTGCTATTTGTTGTCTGTTTTTTTTTGTTTAGAGAAGTAAATCTATTTTGGTGATTGGGCTCTAGCCAGATGAAATGGATAATGAAATAAAATATAAATGAATCGCAAATCCTTCTCCAATTTAACCAAACACTTGTTCAGACACCATGAAATCAATCCATCTGTAGTATTATGTCCCCAAGGTCAAAACTTGTCCATTCGTTAACTGTCGCGCGAGGCACACTACAAATATCCATTCTCAACTTTTCGCTAGTCATCTAATTTAATAGATCCAGACATGAATCTTAAATTGTTTGTTCATTACAGCATATTAAACCAACATGTGTCACTCATTGGTGGCTGGTTAAATCTCGATCACACGGGTAAGACTGCACGATTGTAGTACTATACTAATTAAAATCATACGGTGGCAGTGGCTATCTTTGTACCAACTCTTACTCCGGCGAGGAAACACAGAAAGGTGTTAAATACTCGCCCTTCCTATGTGAGATTTACAAGAATTGCACACACAAGCCCGAGTCCAGGTTTCTTGACTGCAAGATGTTAACTCATAAACAATACTCCACATTTTCTTGCGGTCGCAACAAACTCCATTACGACGAATGCCTCCAAGTCTTTTGTGTATTTTGCCATCTTTCATGTACCCGAACTGAATCTAAGTATCTCTCGTGTGTGCGGAGTGTTTGAAATGAAAGTGAAACTTTTCGCTTGGCGACGACGAAAACGAAGGAAATCTATTGTTCGGTGCGGAATAATGACTGGCCTGGCGGTTTACAAGCCTACAAGTCGTGTAATTTACACCTGACGGCGGCTTTTCATGCGTTGCCAACGTGTTCCGTGAGAAAATCGTCGATCTGAGTTTCAATTTCGTATTGTCGATTGCAATTTGATGGGGAAATTGTGTTTTCTTCGACTTTTTTTTGGATATGAACTGAATGACTGTTTTGTTTGGAGAAAATACATGAAGATGATATGACTGAATGCGAATCGTATTGAGAAATCAGTGTAGATTTCAATGCGGAAATTGTATTTGATGGTGTTTTGTCTAAACGGAAAGGTTGCTCAAATGACCAAGTGATTTACATCTACGACTGTGATTTACATTGAGTCAGTTTGCAAAGGTGGACATTTATTTGAATACTCTCAGGAATAAAAATGTCACCCAATTTAGGTCGTTTCCACTGCGCAACAAATCTCAGTGACAAAAAACCAATAAAAGTTCTTCCATTAGCCTAATTAGCACCATAATTCACCAACTATAAGCACTAGTACACACTAACATGCAATCGAGACATATAACCTCTCTGTAAAAGGTCTTTTTGCCGCTCCCATCTCATAACATATATTCAACCTCCGATTAGGACACACAACTCAAATATGTGCCGTTGCAGTAGATAGTAGATAATGAAATGATAACGCTCATCATCCAAACTCAAGACTATTCATAACGAGCTGGGAAACAGTTTAATTTCGGTTAATATTTAATTAGGGGAATCACAAATCCTCTTATCTGTGTGTCTGAACCAGCTACAATGCGATTATGACAGAGGCACTGGCAGCGTTCGTTGGGGCCGAATTACAGTTTGTTAGAATTGTTAGACATGGAGAAATTTATAATTGGCTATTGTTTAATTTGGGTAAATATTTTGATGGAACTGTTCACATAATGATGTTTGATCGTTAGAGATGTTATGATGAAGTTTGTTCGGGTATTGTTTAATTTTATTTAAATATTGAAATTTTCGGGTCTGATGTGAAAAGTTTTGTAAAACTTGTAATAATTTCCATAAGTTTTCACTTCCTTGCTCCACATTTATTCATAGCTGCATTGGGGCACCATGGAAATAATAATTTATTTTGAAAAACTCTCATTGCGGTTGCCTATGCTGTTGCAAACAATTGTATGGTGTCTAAATAGCTTAAATCAGTGGCGTGCATTAGCTCTTCGTGCAGGGTAGGCAGTAACATAAGTGTCTTAGAAGTGTCTTAGAAGTAAACATTACGGGAAAATGAAAAATGATAATTGAAAATAATATGCAATGCATTATATTCATCAGCATACATTTTTCGTGCTGAAGAATATAATTCAAGATAAACAAAACAAACAGTGACTGTGCTTGCAGCCAGTCAGCCAAGTAAATTTATCGTAAGACTTGCAATTAAACTGACTGATAGCATTCCTTTTTTTTAAAGTTAAATCCAACGCTGGTGTCATTCTGCCCCCCACTGAGATGACTCGACACTTATTTTCGAATGAAAGGGCTGAAACCCCAACTCCATCAACTTTGATACACAAAGGCTTTCACATAAAATACACACCAATGCTTCCATTTCACAAGCTTATAGTTTTCTTCGGAAACTGAGTTATTAGCTCACTTCTTTTATTTATTCGTTAAAATTAGGTTGATATATACTAACGTTCAATCTATAATAACCGTTCTCACGTTGTGCAAATGCTTTGTACTCTAGAACTGATGAGACAGAATTTTCATTCAAAACTAGGTAGAATTCTGTCATTTTATGTATAATTATGGAAACTATAATTTTTAAAATTCTTTCAGGCATTACTATAAAAAATAAAACAAGTGTTTCACATAATATATATATATATATATATATATATATATATATATATATATATATATATATATATATATATATATATATATATATATATATATATATATATATATATATATATATATATATATATATATATATATATATATATATATATATATATATATATATATATATATATATATATGCATATATATAGCAGACATAAAAATATTTATGTAAAAATTTATATGCATTTACACTTTATTTCTGCTGGCAACTCCCTTGCATAATGAAAACTCAGCTCTGGCTGCTGTTCACTTGTCAGCGATGCCGTGCACTTGTGCAACATGGCTGCGAACTATTTGCACTTGTACAGCGAACGTTAGTCATGCAGCGGCTATGGTATCATCTCTCCTAGCGACAACCGAAAATTCATGAAGGCAGGCATGCCTTTGGCCGGTATAAAATAGTACCACATCTCACACATACTGTTGTAGCTGGGGGCAGTTGAACATAGTGTTCTGATACGAAATTCGTTTTACGGTGTGCGTAAGGTAAAGGCATTCAGACTGCATGCCTTTCAACGCTCATATATGGGTATTTTTTGTTCTTATTTTGTTGAATTAGCTTGCGATATGGGAAATATGGAACTTGAGTCAGAAACATACGAAGTTGCCAGATAATAGTAATTAATGTAAATTTAACTTTCAGTTTTGATTAGTAAAATAAATATAAAATATCATTGATATTGTATAGTAGGATAAATAGCAAGAAAAATATAAGCCGCACAGCAGGGTAGGCAGTGCTTTTGTGCCTATATGAAGTGCACGCCCCTGGCTTAAATGTATCTAAAACTTATTCAATTAACTAAAATCACATTATGGCAGTCTCCAGCTCCACGAGTCAGGGTTTGGACAACTTTCAGCTAGTGTTAATGTTGATTTATAAAAAATTTATAAATCAAATTTTATAAAGTTTTTACCATTTTAGTACGTGGAAACGTGCATTTTTGTAAGCAACATTACATACACAAAAGAAAAGAGGTAGCCATATGTGCACAAAAAGTAAGATACAAAAATCCAAGATATTACTTTTATACATTTATTTCTTAACGTTTTAGTTTATTTTACATTTAATTTTTTATTGTATTATAATGTATTATATTTTATCATAATTTGCTTTAAACGTAATTTTCAGCTAAAACTTTTTAACATGTAAAATCTGCTATTGAGGAGCACTTGAGATGGAACTAGTGAATACGAAGTATTATCCCAGCCAATATTTTCAAGCCTTATTCTCTTATGTCGCAAACTAACACGTCTTCGTCTACGTTGCATCCTTTTGGTTGCTTGTTTTAATTTCGATTTTAGTTTTCACTGCCAAACCCTACTTTCATCTTTCTAATCGTTCATCTTTCCTCCTTTTTAAAGCGTCAGCCTTCGGCTTCAGCAGATTTTCTTTTTCAATACATATGCCTGGCCAGCTTTCCGAGGAAATCGCACTAGGCGATTTACTGTTATTGCATCTTTTGCAGTTTCGGTTAAAACAGACGTATTACCAAACTTGTAAAGGGTGCCATTCTACGAAAATATGAGTTTAATGAATCTATTAGAATCAAAGAAGCAAGTGTTGTTGAAGCGTACAATAGTGCCAACGGTTTTAGCACAGAAATTAAAGATATTATACCTGGATCTGATTTTTTGAAAATAAAGTTGACTGTTAAGCTAAACGCCAAGTTTCAATGGTTATGAAACTGTTAATATCTGAACAAATGCCATTAGCTTTCAACGTCAAGTGTTCCCCAATTGTAGCTTCAATAAAAACTGTGTTCACACAGGTTTTTTTTATCTCGAAGTACAAAAGTTACATTTTTCGTACACCCTCAGAACAGAGAGATTTAAGGAAATGAATCAAGCGTAGACACATACGAAATTTAGTGAAGCAATTTTACTACAAAGATAAAATCTATAAATAGAACAAATCGAGAGAATTGCTACCTCAGCTATTTTACAAGCTTTTAGTTGTTACTGAGTTGTTACTTGTCAAATTCGCGTATCATTCTCACAAATATAAGAGAGAATGGATTAGAAATCGACCGAGAGAAATGTGCTGATTTTCGACATTTTGCTTACTGGTGTGAGAATGAGGTACTGGTGTGTGCCCTACACAGTTCATATGGTAACGCTCTGGCAAAAACCACGAGAGATCACCATTTTGAACCTCGTTTGACATTTCTTTCCCCGAACCGGCGAGTGGAGTTTAAAATGCTTATTGTGAATGAAATTAATTGTGATTTCACACGAAAACTATACGAAATTGATGGCAAAGGTTAATTTTACTCACCCAAAATACGGTATCACCTGCGAAGCACTTCGGTAGCTACTTTTGCAGCCTGGAAAGCGGCATTTCATTATCGCACTATTTCATAATTTTTTACCGCTAATTTTGTCGCGAAACCGACACAAATGATTGCGCGTAAACGTAGATGTACGTTTCCCCCGAATACGCCGAAGAATTTTCAAATTTTATTTGAAAAAATTTGACTGAAAGTGAATGCTCTCAGTCCCCGACACAAATCAAACTGACAGTGACGTTTCTTTCCGTGTTGCCCGTTGCACGCTTTTATACCGATCTGATGTTCACAACATTAAGACACAGCATTAAGGCTTTTCGGTTGTGAGTGTGGTAGAGAGGGGCGTCCTGAGCGAAATTTTTGTGAGAGAGCAATGTTGTGCGTGTATTAAAAAGGGCGCACTCACGTATGGGTACACGGATAGCCATATCGTATCCATATTCTTTCATATCTATGATCTTTCTCGTTCTGACTGTATCTTTCTGTTCGCTGAGTAGATGAATGTCAAATTCCCTCACTACTACTAACGCTCAGATTCAGTCAAATTGCTTCAATTCTTTCTGCCATTTTCATTTCCTTACATTTCTCTCTTCTGAGGTATTAACCAACTGCATTTTTCCCTCTCTTGATTAGATATATTAGAGCTAGTGTTGCTAACTTTTTTCCGGCCGTTGTAGCTAGAATTTAGGAAAAACATAGTTGAAAATAGCTAAAAAGTTCCCATTGTAGCTAAAAAGTGTAGCTTAATCCAACAATAAAAAAACTCAAGGTTCTGGAAAACAGTTTTACTAAGGTAATGTTTATGATTCATATGAAAAAATATTGGATGTACATCAGATAGTGAGTAGTTAATTAATTTAACAGTATAAAATAGTATAAAAATCGTTAAAGAGCTTAGTGAGTTCAACAGAATTACTTTGTAATTTTTTATTCATGATAGAGGCACCCTTTAAAATGGGTTGAAGAAATAGAAGATACAAATGGTTTTGTAATTGTTACACTCGTTGGAAATAATTTTTGCTAAATAACATTCTTCTGATTGGAATTGTTTTTGAGGGATGATTAAAATTGAACAACTTTTTTTTTTATTTACATTGAAAATTTCATTTGACGAAGTGGTTTCGAAAATATACACTGATTCTCATCAGACACCAGCACACAGTGCATACTTGACTGATGTGACCACTTGCAGTTGGAAATCATTAATTTTTATTTACGCTAGTTGCGACAAATTTTAACATCTCCCACTTACATCCATCGATATAATTTACTTGTAAAGGTTATTTAACTGTGATCATGGTCTCCCATCCTAGCTCCTGGATTTTTTCACGAGTTATCTTTGCCGTGTGTGGTCGTGCGTTGTCGTGGAGGAAGATAACTTTTTTTCTGTTAATGAAAACAAGCTATTTTTTCGCAGTTCTTCCTGAACTCGAGATAGTTGTTGACAGTAGATATCCACTGTAATCGTTTGACCAGATAAGAAGAATTCAACATAGACGATTCCTTCCACTGTGCACCAAACATACAGTAGAATATTCTTTGGTGTCAAGCTTCCCCTTCGAGTGTGTGGCAATGGTTCATTTGCAGATAACCATTGATGAGATCTGTTTTAGTTACAGTACATAATCCATTTCTCATCACAAGTAACTATCCGCCTAAGAAACAATTCATTTTGATGTCGAGTAAGATAAGATGTGCAAATGCTCAGCTGCTGTTGCTTATTCTCTACCGAGAGATTATGTGGAACCCATTTGCTCAGCTTCCGCTTTTTCCTCAAAATATGCAGATGGGATCTTATGGTTTCTTTGCTGACGCCGAACGTAGTAGAAAGCTCTCTGCAAGTTAATTCTGAGTTTATTTCAATTGCTGTCCTCAAATCCTCGTCATCAGAAGCTTGTGGTCTGCCAAATTTAGGGGCATATTTAAGACTCTCTTTACCCGACCCGAACTTTCGAAACCAATTACGCGCTGTTCTTTCTTTTACAGCGTCGGCGTCGAAAGCAATACAAATTTTTCTACAAGCTTCCGTTGCATTGTTTAAATGTTTGTACTCATAAAGCAACTAACAACGAATTATCTCTTTTGGGTTGCTCATGATAAACGTTCCAAAAAACTAGAAGGAAAAACAAAAGCTGCTTGAAATGTACTTCCATACAACTTCATAAGTGTACCATCTCAGAATCATTACTTGACCTTTGACGCTATTGACAAGGAACAAAAAATTGACGTGTAAAACCCGTCGAACGAAAATAGGTAAAAACTTTTCTGGGTACCGATGTTTCACAGATTTTACTGGAAATTCCAAACTCATCGACGAACTATATAGGGTAATAGAAAGGAATGAAAGCAGATATTTTTCACAAAACTCTACATTGCACTGATCTATTCTATTTCATGCTAATGGCAAGAAAGGACTAAGCTCGACCAACATTTTCGTATCCCGTTTCATTTTGAGTTGCTTTAATATTATATCGTAAGCGGGAGTTGGTGGAGCCTAGCACTCTAAGAAAGAAACACATAGCTGGAGTGCTTCATGAAAAGAAAGACCAGTGCCTATAATTGCAAAAAATGCGATGATCAGGGACGCTGAAGCCACAAATTTGGAAAATTATTGGTGATAATTTTTTACGAAATAAGGAGCATTAATTTAAGTGATTCTTGAGTGAAATGATTAGATATTTAGTTAAGGAAGTCAATTTTGCAACGTTGAGTCACTTAGAGTTTCTAAAGTTAAAACTGAATGTTGGAAAACGCCTTTGCCAAAAAATTTGTTAAGGCTGGATGAAAGTCAGATGATGTCAAATCCATTTTACCTTCTTAGTCAAATTTTCAGACGCAATGAAAACTCGGTAGCACATATTCAAATTGCAAAATAAAGTTAAGATTTGGACAACTGCGTATGTTGCTTCGAAAGTTCTCTGAGGAATCTTCAACCAAAAAGTTCCCAATAAAGGTATTTAAATTTTCTGCTATGCTCTTAATAGTTTCTCTAAGTTCCGACTCAAAGCCATTCAATTTGCGGGGCCCTATTTGATAATTCATGTAAGGAAAATTCGCGCTTTCTGAGGTCACGCTGGACATGCCACACGCGTGTCATCTTGCGGTCGCTTTAAAGTTGGTGCAAATCTAATTGATGGTAAGGAAATTGAGTTTTTATGAACGTTTAGACTTTGTTCCAGTGTGCAAAGCATTCCAGTTCAAAAGCACGATCTTTGCGCAAGAGATAGTTTAAGTACTTTTGGACACCTAAAGCTCACACCTCAAAAAAATAAGCATTATATGATTATCATAAAGCTTCCATTCAAAATGCATCTCTTTCTTGGCCTCCTCGCAACGTCTGTGACAAGTTATTTTAGTTTTTTGGACCCTTAGCTACTTCGGTTCCTTTTCTTACTTGTTCAGCAGCAAAATAACACACACAGAGTGGTAAAGTCGGCCTTTATCTATTTATTTGATGAGCTGCAATGCTACGACGATGACGATTTCTTTCATTTAGTCTCTAGTCTAAATGTATCAAAAATTTTATATTATTTCGACTAGGTTTTCATGAATTTGACGTGTTGTATTTTTATTGATCACCATTACTGGTCGACCCCGATATTGTTTATTCTTTGCCTTCAATTTACATTATTTTCTATCAAATTAATTTATAAAAATAATAAAAAAAAAAAAATTGATGTCCATTAATTTGATACAATTTCCGTAGCGATAGCTAAGCTTTCCCTATTGAGTCGAAATAAAGAAATTAAATGCACCCAAGTGAACATTAAATTTAGGTATCCATGATAACGAGATACGTATATCATGCGTAATTATGCAATCACTAACGCCATAAAATTTTGCTATTAAACCTTAATCACATATATCTCATAATTGGTCTAGCTGGCTTCCAAATAAATTACTCTTCTCCTCTATACATATATCAACACGCATCTTTGCATTTTTTTTTATTACGTATCATAAACCATGCAATTTTGCTCTCATTACAAACCGCAATTTATAGCATTTCTCTTTCTTTCAGATACAGATCCAAGTCCCAACTCCAACGCATGGAAAATCAAAGAAAAACCTTGTCGTGTACTCACAACAGCTTTAGATTAATTTACGTGCCGCAGTCGGAACAATACCAGCCCACGGAAATCTGAATTCCGGTGAAAGTAACCGACACCTTCAGCCTCTAGCCTCTACACTTGCACGTCATCTCGTTTGCGGTTGCCATTACGACTGGATCTTTTTGTTATTACAAGCCATATGAAAGATTGGCTCACTGTGCATTTCGTGCACGTTGCTCCACGGACCGCAGCATGTTTTCGCATCCAAAACAAACATTGTTAATTTCTCGATGAAAATTAGCCAAGCAAGAAAGTTCTTTATGTAATAGAAACGAACGGTTCAAACATTTGCCGCGATTTCGTAACGCGATTAACACCACGCCAGTACAATAAACATATAAAGTTCACCGTGCACTTTCTTGTCCGACGCAACCATAATTTTCGCTGTTTGAAATTGCTTCAAGTCATTTTAAGATAATCATCTTTAAGTTGCAACCATTTGCCTGAGGTCGGTTGCCAAAAATATCAGCGGCAAGTGTGCATCAGCATAATGCATGTCGTAAATCGCTGCGGAACTCGTTGGATGCAGAGCGACAGATGAACGACGGCTGGACCAATGCGGAGCCGTGCGATGCTAATGACTGGATGTCATGGAACGGAATCAACGGCGCCCACCTGACGTCAATGAGGCTCTGTCCTCGATGCTATGGACGCCATACGAAAGGACACCCTCGGAAAGTTCCTCAGACGACGACGAGCGCTTGAATGCGAAACTGAAGAAATCGAAAAGCACTTTCGACTATAGTTTTCCTACAAAGCAGCAACACAACACTACGCAATATGTGCCTTCGTTTAGAAAAATTGACAATTTTAGATTTAGCTATCCATACTACGGCCCCGTTCCTATTGTACAGAAATGCATCACGGAACTGCCATCCTATGAGTCATTGTACCAGAATAACGTGACACCGGAACTGAGCCGTATAGTTGGGATGAGTAGTGGCGGTGGCGGTGGACGATTGGTGCACTCGTTTACGGATAATTTTATATTGCAGGTGAGTTTAAGTTCATTGATAATCGACTTTTAATGATTCGTTAGTTCTATGGGGACATTAAATCTTCGCTAGTTTACCTTGAAGCAACAATATTCATCTCTCACGGGCTTCAAATAAGTTTTTCCTCTTGAATGTTTTTATTTTCAGAACTTCGATGCATTTATCTTAAAATCATAAGTCAATCAAAATTTGAGTCTTTGTTAGCAAAAGGGTAGAGCACTGGTTCCAAGTGTATGCGCAGCTCATGCATATATTATGGGGGGAGTGAGTCGTGGAACCGATTCTAACCCACATGAAAGATTCATCCTTAAATAACGCCTCTTCTTACTTCACCACCAATAATTAGCTAAATGCGATGGACTGTAAAATTTTCAGTTGAGCAAGCAGTCAGTTTTGTTTATAACGAGTTTCGAAGTAAAACAATACCTGGATCTCTTTTTAAGGATACTTTACTGGAGATTTGTGCTAAATTCAAACTTACTTCAAATTTGAAACGGGACATATCTCCGACTTAACGGTCAAATCGAAGGAACTAGGAATCGGGTTCTACAATCTGAATTATCGCTAGCTCTTTTAATTTAAGCAGCTTGGGATTCAAAATTAGACCCATAAGATAGTTGAAATTTCATTAAGTTTTAGCATTTTAGCATTCTTTGACTAAACTATTGGTGTTTGGATATTCAAGAAGTTTCAATGGCAAGGACTCTTTCTTAAACTTTATCTTTTAAACACTTTGTGAATTTAACTTCCGAAAACAGCACTCCGAGGATAGGGATGAAATTGGTGAATCTAACGAAAACCAGTTCATAACCAGCGGTTAGATTTCTGGATTTAGTTACAATGGTCATCCAATTAACCAATATTATACTGGATCCAACGATTTTTCCGATCGATTATTCAATTCATTTGTCAAAACCCAAGCCTAAATAGTGCTTAATTTGCATGTTGAATAATTGTGGTCATGCTCTTGAGTCCACCTTAATCAACAGATCAAAAAAGTCCCAACTTTGAGAATTTTTCTCAGTTTAATTATAACTAATGTTCTGAGAACATTTTTTACATTACATAATTTCAGATTTATTTATATGCATATATATACATATATATATATATATATATATATATATATATATATATATATATATATATATATATATATATATATATATATATATATATATATATATATATATATATATATATATATATATATATATATATATATATATATATATATATATACATATATATATATATATATATATATATATATATATATATATATATATATATATATATATATATATATATATACATATATATATATATATATATATATATATATATATATATATATATATATATATATACATATATATATATATATAAATAAATATATAGATTTTTTTTCAATAATTTTCAATAACCTTTATGAGTAAATTATTTCGATGGACATAAGTCGGAGATGTTAAAATTTGTCACAACTAGCATAAATAAAAATTAATGATTTCCAACTGCAAGTGGTCACATCAGTCAAGTATGCACTGTGTGCTGGTGTCTGATGAGAATTAGTGCATACTTTCGAAACCACTTTGTCAAATAAAAATTTTCTATGTAATTTTAAAAAATTTTTAAATTTTTATCATCCCGCAAACACAATTTCAAGATCTTCTTGTTCTTCAAACCAGGGTGTTTCTTTTTGATTGCCTGGCCCAAACGGCCAAAATTTTCGGGTAATATTCCCCGTTAATGGTTTTCCTCTCTTAATCGACCAGAACAATTCCCCTACTATCCCAAAAAATGGTGGCCATCACCTTCCCCGCCGATTGGACCGTCTTCGCCTTCTTTGGAGCCGGTTCTCCCTTCTTAGTCCACTGCATCGACTTTCGTTTCATCTCCGGAGTATAGTAATAGACTCATGCTTCATCACCAGTAACGAAACGCCGCGCCGCAAAAAATCGTCAGAATTTTTACGATAGCGTAACGTACGATAGCGCCTGCTCACAGCAGGCGTGGCACCCAACGCGCAGTTAATTCTCTCATGTTCAAATAAACTGTTAGGATGTGATGCACCCGTTCAGTTGAAATGCGCATGGACTCAGCTATATCACGTATTTTGAGTCGACGTTCACTCATAACTAAATCGAGCACTTTTTCAATGTTTTTGTCCTTCGATACACTTTTTGGGCGCCCGGAACGCTCCTCGTCAAGAACACTTGTACGGCTGCGTTTAAATTCAGCAACCCAAAATTTTATTAAATCGAGTTCGGCTTTTACCTCGGCCTTTTGCTACCTTTTAAATGAAAGAATCTAATGACCACTCGGTACTGGACGTACTCCATTGTTGGCGATTCGCGCGCCACGTCATCTTAGAATGGTTGCCAAAAAAAAAAACCTGTTACCTAGAGAAGCTTGAAAAAATTCATGAGACCGTTCGAAAGTGCCATCTATCTAGCGACAGCAAAAACTTTCCCTCTTGTGTTTCGTAGCATCATACCTATAAAAAAGGGTTTTTTTTCAATATCATCGTTGGTATCTGATTCGATCGTTCTGATGTGTTGGTGAATCCTCTCCCCCTGTTCGTGATTTACCGCAGCCAACATTTCTGGAAAAATATCCAAATGGGTGTGAGATAAATGTACTTTTAATAATATTCCATTATCACTCTGCAAAACCTCATTGCAGTCAGACAATAACTTTACTTTTCACTTTTAAATATCCATTAATATTGCTCATATGTGTTCAATGTGATGAAGTATGGCTGCTATGTTGTCATCAGTTTCTTTCATTGTTACTGAATGAGCTAAAGCAATTAGTGATTCGTTGTTTCCATTATTAAGCAAGGCTGTTTTTAACCTGTATTACGACGAATCTATGTATACTCGCTACTCAGAAGGGACATGTTCCATATTAAGCTCATTAATTTAAACCATCAATATCACAACAGACACATAGAGATTCTTACATTTTGTAAAAACTCGAAAATTGTACATTTTGTTTTCGATAAAATTAAAGCACTGTTGAGGTCTGGAATCAAAAAGCTCGTATTTATGTTTTGAAAACCCTAAATCACGTACTAAGTCATTTAATTGACTTTGAGGTTGGTAGTTGGTAAAAATGCTAGCTCGCATCTGGTGGTCTTAGGAAGTTTTAGATCAGATACTGATAGAAAATCACAAACACCAAGAAACACGTTATTCAAATTTGAAGCTGTAATTGGTACCGATAGTTATGAGGAACTAGCCTAGGTTAGGTTAGGTTTTCCTGGCTGATTCAAGATCACGCATAAACCTATTGGTCAATAGCAATATCAGATATGAAAACCTGAAACTTAAATGCTTAATCTAAGTGGCCGTCAAAGGTTCCAGACCTTTTTGCGAATTAAAATATGTTATATAACCTGCGCTCTGCCACGTGCGTCAGATCCAACGCTCAACGTGCCGGACAGTGATGCTGAATTATCTCTTAGACTCTTGGTTAATGAAACTTCGTACAGATATCACTGGTTAGGAGTCGCGGTTTCACAGCGTAAGCTGCTAAAAAGGAGTGGCCGGTAATTATGTCGACCAACCGTTTGCTATCAGTCAGAGTTGATTCAAGTAAGTATTTGGTAGCTGCTAGTTACCCTTCAGGTTTGAGTTTCTCGCCATTTGCGAACCACAACCTGAATTATGTTCCGTTCGATCAAGCACTTGATTGTTTGGATACAAATTAAAATGTCTGCTGATTCAACTAGCGGTAGCCTGGCCACATTCTTAACGAGGATCTGGTGTAAATACAGAAGGCAAATTTGAAAACCGAATTTTTCTCTTTTGCTTCTTTGAAATATCTTCTGTTTTAGTGACATATAAGTAGCAGTCACTTACATGGTGAGTAGGCTCTCTCCATACCATAGAAACAGCAAACGGTATAGACTTTTTCTTAAATTTTCTCTTTTTTTTCTTCTGCACAACATTGTCCAATGCAAAGTCAGGTACAAATAATTTCAATGATGCCATAATATAATGGAAAACCGATTACTTGAAAATGGGACGTGCTAGGCGATTTCCATGAAAAGGTGTTTAAATAACTACATAGAGAATTGCGAAAACAGCATTTCAATCAATCTTCTAAAAATCATAGTCAAATTCCACCTAGTGGCACTGGCGGGTTTTCAGTTTTTACCTTCATATGGTTTCGGAAAGTGGTTGTTAAAATAATCTTTTCTCAAAGCTGGAGGATAATAGAGCTCTTCTGCTGGAACTCAATTCCTTGCTCAAGATGTTGCTTTTCAGCTCGCTGATTGACAGGGAATTATACCAGCCAAATTAACCCACTACTTAAAATGTTTAACGGCATGTTCTGAATGATTGCGTCCCTCATTGATCACACCTGTTTTGTATTCTGTCTTGGCCTTTTAAGGCCGGCGATACATGTAAACGCCTGAATTTAGACCGTTTTTCAGAGGCTTAATTAATATAGAAGGAATAAATGAATCGTTTTGAAATTGATCATGTTTATTTATTACATTTTGAAATACAAGAATCTGATTTTATTAATTTTTTTTCAAAATGGTCGCCGTAGTAACCAATCTCCTGAGACCCTCGCGGGGAAAGGCATCAATCGGCGGGATTTTTAGCATCAGTTACAGCAATTTGAAATAAAAAAAATGGGTTGGAGTGTGTTTATTAAACATGCATCTTCTAGTAGAATCAAGAAAAGAAAAAAAAGTAAAAAAATCGTTAATTGGCACACCTCATAAAAAAAGTAAGATTTTTGACCCTTTTTTTCGACAGCTCTTGGGTCAAAAATGTTCAATTTTGGCTAAATTGAGTCGTTTCGAGAAAAACGCGTAGTTTTGACACACAGAAACTCTATGATAAAATTGACTTATCAACTATTCATCGATTCCAGGCCCGTACAGAAGTCCTTCAGTACGTTCATAGTACTCGTTTTTCTCTCAGCTCTTCTTGACACGCTTGACGAGCTTTTTTAGTTGTTAAAGAGCTGCGGCGATTTTCTCGATTCACTAGCGAGGGTCGAGCGCTCCAGTACGGATTCAATAGCGCTTGAGCGTCGAGTTGAGGCGGAGCGATTAAATGAGTTTTTAGTCTATAAATAATGCGAATTTCATTCTGAAACTTTACAAACTTTACATATTTTTTAGATATTCATTCAACTATTTATGTAAAAAAAAAGAAACTAGAATTTTTGAAAATTTTACATGTATCGCCCCCTTAATTCACCGTAACCGTTTCACGAAATGTACACTTTATAAACTATTTCTGCATTGGATCACGTTCGGCATGGTCTCATTATATTTTTAGTACTGTTGACACTGTATTATTGACGAGGCATTTGTTTTGCTTAAAAACCTTACTAGTGAATTTGGAAACAAGATTAACATCAGAAAGTCTTGCTAATATTCATCGTGGCTAAGACCGGTTTTAAGAAATTTACTGTAAAGAAATCATAAGAAAAAGTGGTGGATTTCAGTTCTAATATTTTTTAAAGCAGATCAATCGTTTGTTTCCTGTTATGTCTTCCGATTTGATGTTAATGCGTTTTATTTACCCCAACAGTATTTCTGAACTGTGAGTTTGGCGAAGCTTTGGTAACCTTTAAGGGGACATAGCGCCTTCAAATTGAATTTTTTTGTTCAAAGGTTTTTTTTTCATTGAATAAAAACACATGTATTTATGAAACTTTGTTATTTGCTTCATACTATAAAAAATAATTTTAAAAAATTTTTTTTTGTGGCGCACTGTCGTTTGCTTTTTTGAAAAAACACCGAAAAATCATGGCGTGAACAATAACTACCCCCAGAAAAGTCAGGAAAAGAAGAAAAACAAAGGGGGAAAAACAAATCAGCATCAAAACAGCCTTGGAATGAACTGACAGGAAAAAATTTGGTCGAAAAATAGCAAAATGGTGGCGTTTTTTTCGAAAATTGAAGTTTTGTCCACTCCAAAATCGGCTATAAATAAACAAATTTAGTGACGATTTTTTCATCCGGCATGCATTCTGAACTTTAACATGTGTAGATTAACGTGTTAAAATTTCAGAACGATTGGATAAATACTTTTTTTCAAATCATGCACGCCAACTTCAAAAAGTTTTTTTTCGAGAAAATCGCGTTTAAAGTTCAAATTCAATATTTTTTGTGCGTGATATAGGTAATACCAGTATCCCAAAATGTCCTCCTCTACATTTACAGCTGCTATATGAGAGAATAACGTATTGCACTATGTATACATATGTATATATTAAGCAGATGTTACTAAGAGAAAGTCGATGTAGCGGTATAGCGAAGTGAACGAAAATCATAGAACAAATTACCTAGGCGCGCTTCGCTATGCATGCTTCCAATTTTTTTTTTTAGAATGTCAATTTTATAATATTTAAATCATGTTTTTAAAGCTTCATTCTAATGTATTCTGTCAAAACAAAAAATCGATTTTTTGAAATTTTGAAGGGGCTATGTCCCCTTAATTGTAGAACTTCGTTTTCAGACTCTGCAGTAGTATTAGGAGCATTCAGAATTGTTCATAAATGAATGCTGAATATCTGTGCTATGCTATGACGAAAAAAAATCATTCAAAACTTTTAAAGTGAAAAAAGTCATAAAACTTTAAGCTTCATCACTAAGAAGCAATATGATAGCGACGAAGGCTCAAACATTACCCCACAGACTTTTATCAATAGAATTTTCGCTAACAAATTAACATGTTGTACACAAAAAGACACTTAAACCGACCGGCATAATTTACTTAACAAAGCTGAATTCGCTAAACCATCCCAATAGCTTGATGTTCGTAATAAATAGGAATGGATTTTCAGAGTCAAGAGTGCGGAAATGCCACCAGTCGCAATAGTGCTGTAAAAAGCCAGCTAATAAATTCATCAAATTATAATGACACCACATGTGCATGTTGCAAAAAATTAACTTTTTTATTCTCAAATGCCAGAGAAAAACATGTCGTCAATTATTTTAAACCTACGTATGAGACTTGTACACTCCATTTGATTCGTTGAAGCAACATTTACTCCCCAAAAATATCGAAACACGTTTCACAAATGCTACCAACAATCATTGATGAATCATACCGCACATTTTATTTTGTACTGAAAATAGTTCCAAGTCTTGATGCCAATGATCTTTTGCCTCCAAAATAATACTTACCACAAGCCGATGAAGCTACTGTTTTCTCATAAAACCCAATCGATAAGTCATATCTTTTGATTTTTACACGGGCTTGACTAATCCACCTTTTGAGCTAATGTCGCAACGCTTGGCGAGTTGATTGCCCTTCTCATAATTACAGAGCACCGTTGGTGAACTATCTACGATTTTTTGGGTCGATATGGCCACAAAACCATCTGCTCAGATAATTATAAGTCGATAGCGATTATTCATTGTACCTCAAAAATTAGGGTCGAAACTGAAGTCAAACTCCCTGAGGTCAAAATCGACACAGATAAAATGTATTGTAGTGCAACAAACCTCTATCGCAGTCCAGTTGGCCAGCACATACGCTTCGAATAGCTTAATTCGAGCACTTAACGACTTTCGATTAGAATTTACTGTAAACGAGTCATTATCTCTCGTGAAGATACTCACTTGGACGATAACACGTACTTTGTCCAAATTGTTCAAGCGTTCGATTTTAATACCTTAATTATGCCGAAAAGATGGACAAAGATACTTAAGTGGTCCCGAGACACGTGCCCGGTCCGCTCCTTTGTTCCTAGTTGAGTTTCAATGAGTTCTTCCAATGACCATAAGACACTTACGGACATTACCCTGTTGTACAGTTGACGAAGCGTAACAATTTATTCGAACGCACGTACTTAGATACTTCCAATAATGGTCGAATGGCAATGATCTGCTGAAATATGCATGTACGGAAACAGAATGACCTTTACGCATTGCTAACTGTCGATTCCGATGTCGCCGGGTTCAACTTCTTGGAATTATTGATAAAGACCAAGTCGTTGAAAATTCTATATGTCGTTCCGGAGGAAACACAAAACATTGCAGGGGATGTTTGTCGCGGTCGATCGGAGCAAATGGGATTAGGGTTGGGCACAAGGTCGGAAACAAATGGACTTTGTAAGGAAGTGTCGTTCGGTTTACAGTCTATTGAACTTTAAGATGATTTCCATTTTACTTTTTCGTGAAGTCAGATCCGGTGGAAGGAAATTTGGGATGCTTAATGAGGTCTACACAACTATTTCCGGTCTGAACTTTGATGTAAAAGTACTTTACTTGTATTTATTTTTGTATTTTAATGTTGAATAGTTTGACGTTCCTTAAATGATTTTGTAAAAAATGCACAATTTTGTTCATATATCTGGTTACCTAGCGTGTGTGTCTATTGTAAGTCTATCATAGCTTCAAAGCAATGTCTATTACTCCTTCAATCTGTTAGGTAATACCGGAAGTCAGTTTTTGGAACAAAGCTCAGCGGATTCATTGCAAAACTAAAGAATCTCTGTAGGAAACCGCCTGGAGCATTTTTCGTGGAAATACTTCTGCATGAGCAATGATTGCTCACTTGTATCTATACCGTTTGTAATATTTCATAAAAGACTTCACGCACTCATGCAATATTGCAAAAAATTAATTGTCGAGACTTGAGCTAGCTGCGCGATCAGATAAAAAATTTACATTGTTACATGAGCACGATAACGACGCTCAGATCTTCGGGGCATTATTTACGTCTTGAGGCTCATAAATACTGTATCGTCCATCCGGACCGGGACAATAGTCAATAACGTTCCCTTTGTTGCAATACCGAATCGTTCCCTATTTGCTTTGTGTAATCATTTTTACCGTCATCATCTCTTGATGTTCTGTGTATTTCTACTCGAAACTTTAAGCTTAGACAATATCTCATTTTGAATTCCATCATTTTTTTCTTGTACTTTCGACAGAATCGTCCATCGTCCGCCGGTATAGTAGTCTACGATCCTCCTCCCGCCAGCGCTCTCCTGGGCATCACCAGCTCCACTAGTGGTTTCTCAAATAATTTCACAGATGACGATGATGTCGAAGACGACGATGACGAAGATGATGAGGATTTCGATGAATCGCCCAATAACAACAATAATGGGCCAATACCGGCTCAATCCTTTTCGATGATACCGTTCGAGCAGTCAATAGGCCCTCAACAATACGAGTATTCTCCGAAAGCTGCTGGCGGATCTTTGCCGAGGCTCCATCGCATACTCGTCGCCGAGGAGACAAAGAAGTGGCATCAATGGCCAACGGACAGCCAGTCTGGAGGAATGGACGCAGCGCAAAGTGACAACAACGGAGACCTACTTCTGACCAAAAATAATAACATTTCCCAGCAGCAGCCGCAGCAGCTCCAACAACATGCAAGAAAGTACCAATTCGAATTACAGCAAGAACAACAACAACTTAGGCAACAGCAGAGGTCTCAAGACCAGCTCAGACTCGGGATGGCTGCGCAAACAATGGCAACAGCAGCAGCAGCAGGCCGAGATCGAGACGTTGCCGTCGTCTGCGAGATACAAGATTTACCTGGAGAGGTAAGGGTCAGTAAACCTGGCCATCATCAAAGTGGTTTAGGTTTTAGCACTCAACTTGCCGTGTGATTGAGTATGAGTATGAATCGTGCGCAGTCGCGATTGTTGTTCATCTATCAATGAACTGGGCTGCCGTGCACAATAGTTTTTAGAGTTTTACTTTTCGATTTCATGTGTTTGTGTGGAGAATGAATGAAATATACAAACAGTTGCATAGTTTTTTTTGGGAAGCTTATAATGAAATCAACATATTATTTAAAAGTGAAATACCTTCTTTTAGGTAATATATAATTAAATAGATGTCTATAATTAAAAAAAATAGAAATCCACATAACCTGTTTTACTTTCTTTTGCATGCTGTAATGTTAGTTATTATTTTTATTTATAATAATTTATAATATAATAATTAAAACTATTATTGATTTTAATAAGTAAAAATACTATTTACATTTTGAAGGCATGTATAAAGTTTAGAACAGCCATTTTTTAAATGCAGTGACGTTAGCTTTCTGACTCACTAGCCGTTACCGTTTTTTATTTTCGTATTAAAATTGTAACTATTTGAAAATATTATACATACCGTTTTGTATTTTCGTATTAAAATTGTAACTATTTGTAAATAATATATTTTGTGATAGGTTTTTATCCTATTATTTAGGATATTATTTAAGACAGGTTAGGTATTAAAGAGGGCTGCCGGGTACGCTGCTAGCATTAGGTCACCAGTTTGGGCCCATTTGCCACCCTCAGCTGGCTTGTTAGTGACCGCTCCGCCAAACTGAATCAGCTGACTCAACGTGACGGTACTAGCCACCTCTGTTAACTCTTGAAATTGGTAAGAACGAAAAAACATCTTGAGGCGTTTATTATTTAGGGCCGGAAAATCGCAGAGAGTGTGCTCGATGATGTCCTTTTCTATCTAGCACCTCCTGCATAAATTTCTGGATGTCAGTCCTATTTTGTTCGCATGAGATGCGGTAAGGGAGTGAACCTGCGAGCAAGCAGACCGTGGCTCTCAAAGAGTTTCTTCGGAATTTGAGCAGTTTCCTGCTTTTTCTTAGATCAGGTGATGGCCATAATGTCCTGTACATCCTGTTTTCTCATTTGGACTTTTAACATACAAGTTATTATTTAAGACACAAGTTTATTAAATTGAATCTGTACTCTTACTTGACTAATTATTTAAGACACAGGTCTCAACTTTCAAGAATATCAAATTAAAGGACAGTAAAGGACTAAAAAATTGAGACATGCTGGTCTTTCAATTTGAGTTTCCATTCACTTCCTGAGTGCTTAATTTTTAATTTTCCTTGTAATGTTTAAAATGAAATGTGTAAAAATGCATTGCAGATTTGTTCTAAATTAGCAGTACACTTAAGTTCATACCATAAAAAGGAGGCTCAAGCATCTTAAATTGAATATCGAAACCTCTAAGAAATTATTCTAAATACAGGGCTATAGCTCAAGGGGCAGTATAACACTTGCAATTTCCAAAAAAAAAGTCCAGGAGGCCATACTTCTTTAGGAAAAAATTTATCACATATTTAACCTACATACCCATCACTTGCTTTTTATTTTTAACCTACGCAAAGAAAAGAGGTATTTTTTCTAGTTCCATTCAAAAAAGTAGCCTCAGAAACATAAAGTAGAGACGAATGAATGGAAAAATATCGATCAGAAAAAATCAATAGTTTGTAACTAATTCATAATGAGCAACATTATACTTCATCAAAACAGCCACAAATTCAGTGTAGCCCTGCTTCACTTAAGTGTACCAACAGTGCCTCCGTTGTCTGTTTTGGTATTTTGAGCATTCTAAGCGTAATACGCTTAAAGTTAATAGTTTGTTAGTCAAACATTGCTTCATCACAACTGCATCTAGAGGTTTCATGTTCCATCATTTGATATGAGTAGAGATCTGGTAGTATCATGTCCTTCATTTAACTCAAGTTTCTAATCTCAGTAGCGATAAGTGAAATGCAAAATTGAGCATATGCCGCCTAGGCTCAAGACCAGTTCTCTACACACTAGACCATGTAAGCTGGAAAACCAATGAGAGTAGTGTCCCTGCCATTTGAATCATATTTCGATCACACAGGCTAGATTTTTAGCATATGTAAATTAAAATATTATTTTGATAAAAACATAATTTAGTCAATAAAAGGAATTTAAATCATAGCAAATACAACAGGTTATCGAGTCACATTCATAAATTGTTCCAAAAAAAATGTTCTTTGTCCAAGATCACTAAGTTACCAGAGATTTGAATGGAATTTCGATGATATATAATCAAATCCAAATTAAAAAAGATAATACATTGTTTATTCTTTAATTTCGGAAGAAACATCCTTTTTTAAAGCATCTTGAATAACAGATTTTGACATTGCTCTTCTAATATTTTTTTCTATTTTTAAAAAGTGTATCTCACTAAATTTCTCGGTGTTTTTCTTTGAGTCTTTAGTCACCTCTGATACTAGGCACCTAAGAACTGTCACGATGTTTACTATATTTTCAATGATATCGTCTCCATTTTTCTAAATGCATGGTGAATAGAACATTCACCAACTGGAATTGATTTGTCGCTGACTGACCTCTGACTACGGCTTTTACATGCTACGAAAAAATTTGAAGAACAGCAAATTTGGATTTGCTGAAACATTTGTAATGCAAAAGTTTGGGTGAGTTGGTACGCTTCAAAGCACTAAAAAAGGTGAATTGTACAATTTATTTTCACCCATTTAAATTGTTTCATTAACGAGGCTTTTTTTTGAGACAGAAATTGAACAGTCAGTCAAGAAAAGTATTTTAGCGAATTATATTCAAGATTTGTTGGTTCAACAGGTGCACTCTTCAATTTCAGCAGTGGCTTCAAATGATAGTTCATTGGTCTATACGTATTTTTTTTTTGTGTTTTGGGGTGAAAACATAGAACAGCAATTCTTTGGAAAGAGCTGGAGTAGCCGATGTATTTTTTGCTCAATCTCACAGTACTGACAATCGTTCCTTAATTATTGATTTACTAAGGCCAAGGACAGATTAAAATGCTTTTGGCAAAGAAATAATACAATCATAAAAAATGTGTGCCAAAATCTTACTTACATCAAAAACAAACTCCAGAGCAAATTTTGTTTGAAAATACGAGCTCATGCCGATGATATTGCACTATTTAGGTCACTTCAGTGCTTCTACCTGGGAACCTTCTCACGCAACAGCTTTCGCCACACAAATTTAGGACCATATGTTTTTGGGTTCCAAACAAAAACGCAATGTAAATGGTAAATATCGACAAACAAGAAAGGATTAACATTTTCGAGTTTTATCACCTGACTTGAACGCCACTAAAAGAATATTTTCCTTGCAACTTGCATTTGTTGACCGAAAATTTGGTGTTCTTATCTTGAAAATTGTTGAGTTGGTGACTTTTCATAGTTCGAAAAAATTATTTACGAGAAAAACCGATTTTAAGCTTTAATTCACATTCTTTTGATATTTTTCATACGCTTCATCAAGACAATATTTGGAAAAATTGAATGTATAAAATTACATTTCGATATGTGCTGCTTAATGCAATAATAATAGAACTAATAATAATAATAATAATAATAATAATAATAATAATAATACTAATTCTTATTATTGTTATCATTATTATTATTTTTATCATTATTTTTATTATTATTATATATTTTATTAATTTTAAACGGTGTATACTTTACTTATCATGAGGGTTATTTAACTCCAAACATCTTAAATTTTGAGCTATTCTATTTTGACGTGCATAGTAAATTATTTAATTTTATGACTTTATTTTTTAAGTTTACACTTTAAACTTTTACCCAGGTCGTACATAACCTGGTGTTATCTTAGATATTTTCGGTGTGTCTGCTGTTAAAATAAACCAGCTTCATCGTAGGTAATTGAATATTTGTTACGAAAAAGAAACAATATTTTTCTTTTCGTATAAATTCCTGAATTTCGAGACAGAATTCATCCAGTTTATTTTGTGTGTGTCGGATTTTATTTCAGACTTTACAAACTATGCAGTGGTAGCCACAAACTTTACCTCATCAAACGAATGTGTACTGCTCTAATAGTCATAAATGCTAAGATTGTTTAGTGCAGATCATTTTGCTTTCAAAAGAATTAATTGCAAGTTAAGTTTGAAAAAAAAAATTGCTTCAGTTTATTTCATTTGGTCAAAAAATTTGATAGCTGCAAACTTGGGAAATTAAAATCGCTTAAAAGTGGAACTATCATGTTGTGATGTCTGTGTTGGTAGATAGCATGACAAATACAGGCATTTGGCTATCGAAAATATTAAAAAAATTGTCGATATTTCTTAAGAAGGATATTCAAACAAGACATGTGTTTCTTTTTTTTTTTCAAATAAACAGCGTAAATTTTGTTCATGGTTTGGTTTTTCAGGTGTTTTAGCAACTTGACTTTTCTTTACTATATTGATCTTAGCTAAAAATGTTCCTACTGTAGACTTTTCTAAAATGCAGCATCAGTTATTTCTTGCCTTCCCTCATCATCTGTGATTTAGGCTAGCATATTTTTTGACCCTCCATTCTTCACAGGTCAAATTTTATTTGAGATATTTTAATATATGAAAAAAATTCGGACTATATACCTGTTAATTCATTGAAAAATAGTTAATTATTTTGAAATAAAAAATGCGAAGCCAACAAAAATAATTCAAAGAACATAAATCGACTGTCACACAAAAAAAGGTTATGCACACAACAGTCAAAAACTCGTTCGAGACACCATTCAGAAATGGCAATAAAATACCATTCTGAAAACGTGTTGCAAGGTGTTCGTTATCTGAGCACCAACTGAAACCCTGATTCTATTTTATTTTTAACAATCGGTTAGGTTTCTATTGTGTTTATTTGGTATTTGAGGAACTCAATTAGCATAACAGACATTCAACAATAGAAAAATATTCTTTAGGTCTGGCATGATTGTTTTTGCAATATTTTTTGATTGGCATTGGGGTTTTATGAGATCCTAAATTCGGTGAACGTTATTTCAAGATCGGAAGGACGAGTATCACGAAACAATTCTTTCTATCATATTTTTATTCCAATTCCCTCCCAATAAAAAAAATAGTTTAATGAACCCAGGTCTAATGTAGTAAAAAAGTAAATATGGCTATTATTGATGATGGGAAAATTCAAAATGAAAATTCATTTTTTGCGCTTAATAATTCGAGGCTGTTTTTCCATTGAACACCGAAACATCTACCAAGATTTAACAAGAACATGGTTAAAACTAAAAGTATGTTTCTTTGGGTAGTCATCTTCGACATTTTAAATCTTAAACAAGAGGTACTTTCTTTCTCTCTGTCAGTAGCATGTTCCACAATACCCCAGTTCGCAAAATACTTACCAATTTACTTTTGGTGGTAATAAATAAACTAGTGTCAGTACATATTTACTTCGGAAATTTTCACGAAACCAAACAATATCCAGATAATTTTCAAGATACACTAACTAATTAAAATCCTTGTCATCATCAAAGCTCAATATTTTCGCATACACGCATTTTCTGAGTGCTTTTCATTGAAATCGCATGTGTTTTTGTACCGAAATTTGACTAATGGTGAGAAATTCAGGTTAAAATAAGATTTTTAGTATTGAAAAAATTCGAGGTATCCAGCGTAGGCTAATGATTTTTTACAGCGTTCATATATCAATTTTATATTTATTCTTGCACAATTTGACTTGGTTGTAGTTTTTTTAAAAACTTACACAGCAAAACTTTCAAAAAATGGCAGTCAAAGAGTCTTCAATTTCAAATCTTATTCCAAAAATTGCACTATTTTGTTATTCATTTAATACTTCAAATGGCTGTAAAAAAATATCACTTTGTTTGCTCAAAGTAAGCAAATAACAAATTATTGAACGTTAAATTGTTGAAAATGTCTCTAGTCCATTTTTTTCATTTGATTTTGATATTGTTCAAGTTGTTATAGCTTTTGCTAATTTAATTTTGATATTTTCCAATTTAATAAATGTTTTGAAAATAAATTTTCATTTTCAAAAAGAAATTAGTTCAAATCTGTATTTTTCATTCGAGAATACTTTAGTATTATAGTCGAAATACCATAGAATAGCATCACTGTTATTTTTTCCAAGGCCTAGCCATTGTTTTCGAAATAATGAAATTTTACAATTAAATAGTGGCACCTGTGAGATTCCCAATGAATTTATATTATACATTCCTCGTTCGTTCCCTAATCCAAACAAATCTAAACGAAACACAATTCAACACTAAACCAAACAAAAACGAAAATACAAAGCACTTGATAAATTCATATTCTCTGCAACAAAATTTTAATTGCCCATTTTTAAACTGAATAAAGAGAGTTTTGAGCACTTTCCTAAAATGCAGAATATACTGCTGGGAAAAAAGTATAGCATGCAGTAGTTTTATGTGGAATATAGGAAAATACTTGAATAAGCACAGTTAGTCTACGTATTTTTTTGAATTTAAATCAATAGAATCCATGTGCCAATTCACTGTCATATTGATATATTCGAACTAAATTCAAAATCACTAAGATAGTAAATACAAATATTATGACTTATCGAATGTATAATGTATAAAAAAAAATTTATGTATCTAAACGTAGAAAAAAATAGTTATACCTGAAAATAGATGAGCAATTTTAATACAGTATTAAAGCTATTTTCAATGCTAAAAGTCTCTAAAAATCCTTATAACTTTGGTTGCAGTAAAAATGATTTAAATTTATGATTAAACCTATGCAACTTGATAGCTATCTACTTACTGGAATGTGCGTTTTGCAATTTAAAACCGCATTAATTAAAAAAAAATTGGTACTTTTCTGTTTTTCCCCCCCCCATTTTTTTCACTTTTTGTTGTTGCAATTTTTCTAAAATCGATTAGAAAGTAGTAATTAACCAAAATTATGATGGAGAAACACGTTTAAAAGAAAAAAAAAATTTTAATTTTTTTTAAATTAAATTTTTAATTTAAAAATTAATTAAATTAATTTAAATTTGGAATTAATGTCACATAACAGTGAGAATAAATTTTGGTACTTTTCTGTTTTTCCCCCTCCATTTTTTTAATTTTTTTAATGAAAACTGCTCGAAATGGGTTAAAAAGTTACTCCACAAAAATTGAGATGGAAAAATTCATTAAAAAAAAATTTTTTTTTTTCAATTTTAAATTTTTTTTCATTTTTATGTGGCAGAATGAGTTTTTCAAAAGTTAATGTGTTGTTGGGGAGGCCTGCTCATTATACTGTTATTAATCATATAAACAAATTGTATTCAACATTATTGATGTAATAGCTTAATTGTAAATTGCGTTGAAGCTTCGGAAAGGTAAGAGGTCAAAAATGGAGCAAAATTTATTCTCACTGTTATGTGACATTAATTTAAAATTTAAATTAACTTAATTAATTTTTAAATTAAAAAATTAATTTAAAAATAAATTAAAAAAAAAAATTTTTTTTATTCTTTTAAACGTGTTTCTCCATCATAATTTTGGTTAATTACTACTTTCTAATCGATTTTAGAAAAATTGCAACAACAAAAAGTGAAAAAAAATGGGGGGGGAAAAACAGAAAAGTACCAAAAAATTCTTTTATTTATTTTTTGCTTGCAACACAAATTTAATACTGCAAAACAATCTAATGCAATATTAAAGAATAATATCAAAGAAAATCTTTATGTCTTTCATAGATCAACCGATCGGCAACCCTAAAACATTCAACGTTAACAACAATAGCACCAGAAGAAATACTATCTGTATCTGAAACATCGTGCACCAACAACGGGGAGAAACCAGATACGAAATGTGTGCGCTCCGTTCAAACCGATCTGGTCTTTAGTTCATCGAGACTGGTTGAAGCAAACGTTCGGTGCGAGACTGCGTCGTCAGTACGTCAATTTTTCGGTCTTAATGCGTCCGTCGATACAACGTCGAATCGAAGAAAGGCGAACGCAAGCGCGACAACAACAACAACGAGTGAAAGTAGTCAACTGAATCCGATTAGCGTTATCGATGTCGACGATAACGCCAACGAGCGCAGTCATCACGATCCTCGTCGCTCTTTAATCCTGGATGTGCGCGATTCCCTGTTGGCAATGCGATTGAACATCCCAGCCGCTCAGCCGTCGATCGTCGATCCACTTAAGGGTACGTCGATAGTGAGCAACAATAACAATGGGAATGGCGGCAGCGCGATCACTACGACCAGCGTTTTCCTCCCTCTGAATGAGTCCTTGGTGGCGACAAGGATCGGACGAGGGAGGAACGCGAATTCCAGTGCAAATACGGTAATTAGTGAAGTGCATTCTTCGGGAGCGGGTACAGTCACAACAACTGGCAGTGCCATAGTTCAGTCGAAGCCCAGCCTAACGATCCAGGTGAATCAGGGCGACGAGATCCGCTCCAGTCGGGACAGTGCCACCAGTATCAGTGCTATCTCTGGGGAAGGATTCACAAACCAGTGCGCAGGGATCAGTGTCGTAAATTGTTATAGTGGTTCTTCAGTGCCTAGTAGTTGTTCTGTAAATAATAGTGCTACCAATGTGGTAACAACCTCGACATCCAGCGCAAGCGCTGACGATACCCTCTCGAGCGGGATCAACAGTGTAAACATCACGAGCGTCTCTAGCTCAAGTGATTGTGATATAAGCAACAACAGTGCAGTGCAAAACAATGGATTACAGTCGTCATCAGCAACTAGTCGGCAGCATCAGCAAGATCCGGTCGACAGGCAGCCAAATCAGTCAATACATCGCCCTCTGGCTAGGACTTTCACTTCGACGGAATGCCAAACTGATGATCTGCCGCTGGTCGATCGCAACGAAATCTCAGCTGCTATAGCCCAGAGCCAAACGGAGGCATTAATCTCTCGTGAGCAGCGCCGGCGGGAACGGCGCGAGAGACGTATGCAAGGTCGTACCCGACACCCACATATCCTTCCTCCCATGCACCATCAACCACCCCCTCCGCCACCACCTGCCATGGTTCGACCCATGCTGCCCGATATCCTGCACAGTCATTTTCCACCCCCATACACAGCCTTGCAATCGCTCGCAAATCCTCCGCCACCTCCGCCTCCTTCGTCGATGATTGCACCAGTTATTTCGACGGTTCCTATGGCTACGGCTACGGCAGTGACCGATGGACGATTTACTATACCGCTTCCAGTCATCCGAAGGTAAGTTAAAAAAAAAGTGTAATTAAATGGGTGTAAGAAATTCGTGCAGGAGCGGTGCATAATCGTTTTTGAGATATTAACAAGGAGTGAATGTTTCCAAGACAAGACATCATTTAGTACTGTCGTGAAGAAAATTTTATTTCTACGCATATAATTGATATAGTTGGGAAACTTGTTTCTTTCGTATGCTTTGTGTGCAATATTATGCTTGCAGTTTTGTTTATACAAGCACAATATTTTGCAAAACTGTAGCGAAATTTAACCCGGACCAACTGATAAAAGTGGCATTTGAAAGTTATTGAAACATTCCTAGACTGTCATTTTCTTTAAAAAAAAAAAAACAACAGTAGTGTTTAACTTTGAAAGATTATTGCAAATACAAGCTTAGTATTTTCCACTTAAAAAACAACCAAAACCAAGTATCTTTCAGATACTCTATCTGAATACCCAATCGGACTTCTTAATTACACTTATTGCAGTAAAAACAATTTGTTTTATTTACCTTACCTACTTTCAAGGTTCAGATATTCTCAGATAGATACACGAACAAGATTCACATGTACCGTATGCATCCAACTGGCTCGATACAAATAAGTATCATACGTAGGTAGTTTATGTTCTACACATGAAAAAAATTAGATTTGAAATCTTATGTGAGAGTACTGCCGATGGCGAAAGATAAACGAATTACGTATGAGTACACACATAGCAGTTCAGCTCAGTCAGATTCGCATCTGTTGCGTTTTCGCCTTGAAGTCGAATTAAAATTACTACAAGACACTACTGTTTAAATGGTAAACTGTTTTATTGTCTTTGAGATTTCAACAAGAGGCCAAATTTGAATTATATTGCCAGATTTAAGGAAAGCTTGGCAACCAAGCGAATTTGACGTGAAATAGAAGATATTTATTGACTTATGAGTTAATAGGGGGTATTGAGTGGTGATAAGGTAGTTGAATGTGTCTGAGGTGGATATTTTTTTTCGATAGTGTTCAGTGTTATGACCTGCTGTTATTGCTTCGAGCATGTGCACGATTGATATTCTTGACATTGGAAATGTTGATTTAAGATGACCTTCAAGGAAATATCTAGTTACTTAGTATCGTAATTGCGATAGGTAAAACAAATACATAAATTTAAATTATTTTCTGCTTATTTATTTTCCCTCGGGTTAATTTACGGAAAAATCTATAGAACGAAATTTTATGGCTGATATTTAATGATGAAATTTGCAGAATTAATATAAAATAGCAATTTTCGGCTAAGCAATTGAAAAAATGTGTTGCGAATATTTTATAAACTGCGTGAGTGACTCGTAAATTGGGGATTGTTTTTTCAAAAGCCAATAATCAGTACCGAATGTGAAAATGATTTCTGTTATTTTTATGGTTCGAAAGATAAAGATAAATTTACAACAACTCAAATGAATGATTCTTTTTGGGCCCTTAAACTATGAAAATGTCTGCAAAACTCAACAAAACAGCAAAATAAATGTGGAAAATTAAATTGCATCCTAGGATGAGCTCATCAAAATGTTGTAAATTCTGTCAATGACACCTACTCTAGTTAAAAATTTGTCCATTGAAGAAAAATTAAAAAGCAATAAGCAAGCGTAACCGGACATTGTGGGCATTACCTGATCGAAACAAAAGCAGGAAACAGCACAAGCTCATCAGAAACTGCTTGAAAGCGACAGTCAACTTGCTCACAGGACACTGTCTTACCGCATCTCATGCAAACAAAATGGGACTGACATCCATCACTTGATGCAAGAGGTACGAGGTGGAAGAGGACACCATCGAGTACAGTCTCTGTGATTGTCCGGCCTTGGATAATAAACGCATTGGTTTTTACCACTTTCAATAGATAGCAGAGGTGGCTTGTATCGTCACACTGAGTCAGCTAATTCAGTTTGGCGAAGCCATCACTTAGCAGCTCTAACAGCAAAAACAAACCAAACAACCTGGTTTGTTCCAAACTGGTCCAAACAAACCTGCAAATGAATCTAAACTGGCGGCCGAATGCTAGCCGCGTAGCTGAAAATACTCTTTAAAACCAACCTAACCTAACCTAATCACGGACTCTGACCTAAACCCAGAAAAAATATGACATCAAGTCAAAAGGCGGACGATGTTGAAAAAACTCGTGCAGTTTTTTGCTCGGAAATAATAAATGGAAATGGAAAAGATTTTCAGGGTATTCCCACTAAGTGGATATATTCAATTTTCGGGAAAATCCAAAACCTTTTCATCAACTATTTAAATTTAATAAAATGATATGAAAAATGATACAAAATGGCTACCAAACACAGCATTGTACACTCGCGGATCATTAATATGGATTCTAAGAACTGGAATAATACAATTTGGCATAACTTTGTGATTAGATTATTTTAATAAGAAATCAGAAGTTAGAGTGTTGCAACAGCCTTGATTAGACCATATTCGTAAGCAGATTTAAATATATCTCAATTATAGTGGCTCTTGAAATCATTAATTGCTCTGCAATATCTATTTAAGGTATCCTTATATGTTTTAGTAGTACGATGCTAATATTCCTTGAGTAGAATTTTATATTTAATTTAGCTTTTAAGTTGGTCATTAAAAAGTATTATGTTATGGAGAGTTACCGTATTTACCGTGCCGCTAATTATGTCAGATTTGAAACAGGCACCAAGTAATGTTCTTCCAGTTAAAAGGCTTATTAAGTTTAGATGATCCAGTCTGTATTTGTGAGAAGGAAGATTGTGAAAATCTCTCCAACTATAGAGATATCTCAAAGTGAAAAGGCAAAATTGTTTTTGAGTAGATTCGAATGATAATGCAAAAGTATTCAAGTAACCTCGCATGTGGGATTTATGCGGATTTCGTTTTTCAAATATTCTTGAGCTCTCAAGCGCGTGTCTTGATAAAATCGGGGTTTTTTTATTAGTATGGGAAAAGACTTTACTCTAGATTGAAATGCATCTTGCTGCTGATGGATATGTCGAGGTCTATAACGAAATTGATCCTTTTTAATTCGATGTAACTGCGCTCATAGGGAAAACATTCACCACATGGCACTGGCTGCCCTTCAAAGAGATATTATTTTGTATGGATCACTATTCAAAAAATTGACAACTACTGATTGATTAAGACACTTTCGAATCGCCAGCGTAGATAAGGTGAGTTATGCCAAATAGTATCTCTGGTACACCAGAAATGAATATGTTAAAGAGCAGGGGCTCTACAGCCTTGTAGAACTCCGGACGAAAGGAAAACTCTTTTAAATGGATGACCTTGTACCTTGGCGATCTGAGCTTGATCGCTAAGATAAAACTAGATGTAAATAAGTAGTGAGTCAGATATACCAAAATTACCTTGTTTAAGCGCAAGTTTTTACTCACGACTTCGATCAAAGGTAGTGTTATACCACGTCAATTTGAGCGGGGCTGTCAGAAACTAAAATCATATGGTTGGTTGCGCTTTCAAAATTCGTATTGATCCTCCTCAAGCAGGAGGCATTGATAGAAGTAAGTATATTCAAAATTAGCTTCTCAAATATCAAAAGGGATGTAACGTATAAAATGGCGATGATTTAAGAGCTTTTACGTATAAGCATAATGCTACAATTATTGACGTCTGTTGGGTCAAACTGTATGTAAATACCCATCAATTGCTTAATGGCAATCAATTGCCAGCATTTGCCAACGAGTTTGACAGCAGTGTGAATACCACTTTGGGAAGCAATTGCCGTCCATGACGTGAATTGACCCGCAATTTTGATTGGAATCGTTGTTGTCA
Source organism: Nemotelus nigrinus (assembly GCA_947369275.1). Taxonomy (NCBI): domain Eukaryota; kingdom Metazoa; phylum Arthropoda; class Insecta; order Diptera; family Stratiomyidae; genus Nemotelus; species Nemotelus nigrinus. The sequence continues at coordinate 184,573,425 of OX376372.1, read as the reverse complement.
ATTTTGCTTGCTTAACATGAATAATTTTGTATTAAAATTCGGTCAAAAAAATGGAAGGCAGCTGCCAACAGCCGCGAAAAATATCAGGTATGCAGCGAATCCCTCAACAGAAGAAATTGACTGATGCAGATTTGCTTCTAGTTTGGCAATTTGTGGCCCCAACTTTTTTAACAAAAAGTCATAATCAGTGGTAGTCAATCTCGCAAAATTTTTGAACACTTCTGGATCATTAATTCTCAATCGTACAATTGACTAAAAAAAAAACTATTTCCAGGGTGAATTTGGAGCAATACGCGAACCCCCCCGTATTTACGTTTTTTTTTTCTCTTCGCACTTTCTTCCTTTTCGTAGATTGAGACCACAAGAATGTTTTCGCTCAATGAACACAATTTCATACATACTTTAAGGGTTTTTTGCCCAGTGCTTTATCGCTGTATTTCCCAGGTGGTTTTCAATAAAAAAAATATAAAATTAACTAGTAGCACACAAATTTATCACCCAAAACTTGAGGCACAAACAGGTAAATTATTGCAAGTAATTTTAAGAATAAAGATTCAATTTTGAATATACTTTGGCACCAAAGCTGTGGTTTATGTTCACAGCTACATCCTATATTTTCTTATTCAGTTTAGACTTCTAGAGCACTGATTAGAGTGCAGCCGCGCTGGTGACAGAGGATGTCCAAATTTTTCCTAACACAGCCCACAAATATTCTTTTAGTTTTAAATCTGGTGATTGATATAAAGTCTTGAATTGTTTTGGTGCAATATACAGAAGCCACGACAAATAACATAGAGATCACTGTCTTGATGAAACCAAAACATTTCTGGAACACTTGACTACTTTTAAGAAAAACCAACCACTTCATTTACTCCATCGTTGCCTCTAAAAGTTGCAAATTTTCGACTTCACCTGCAGCCCCTATTTATGACACTGCTATTTTTATTTTTAACCGTACTGCATAATCTAACCTTTTTTAGCTCGGCAATCGTTTGATTCCAAATAAAATGTTTAAGTTGCTCTTGCCGCTAAGAGCGTTTAGTCAAAATTCAGGATCAAGATGAACATGGACTATGTCAAAGCCAAATCTCTGCTTTTGATTGGTCTCGGAAATAAATGAAATTTTGCTTGCTATACGTCCACTGAAACCTCCTTGCCTGATTGTCCTTTTAATTGTTTCCTAGTTGATATTGGCTTTCGAATGGTTTCTTCAACTTTAGCTTTTAAGTTGTTAATAGAACTATTAGGATCGCGTTGACGTTATCCGATATTGTAAAAATGCTTTGCACTGTCAGTTTTGTGTACTTCTTTTCTGAAAAGTATAATTTTTTGAAATAAATCAAACTGTTTTTTTGAAATTTGAAATAATACATACACATGTAACACATTTTTGAAATAGAGTGCAATTTTGAGCGATTCCTACACTTGCAGATAGCCCTCAACTGTGAGTCAATGTATGTGTACATATTTATTGAGGTTTATGTGAAAAGTAGTAATTGATTGGTCTTTATGATGTGTATGACCTCTTACTTTTCTTATTTTAATTATTACTCATTTTAAGACAATGTATTTCTTCCTCCTCGTGTTTTCCTGAATTTCAGTCCTTTCGTACAAATTCTTTAGTAATAGAAGTTTCAATGATCAATATCGATGCCTATATTAGTTGTGGTTCCGACGGTATTCCTAATATCTTGGCCTAATATATTTTCTCATCATCGTGTTTCCCTTTCTCTATCTTTTTCAACATTAGTTTATCATCTGTCTCTTAAGAGCCAGAGTCGTCCGAGGGTGTTTCAATAACGGTTTGTTTGTATTATTAGATACATATATTTTTTGCAAAACAAAAATACCTTAAAATTTCATCGCCAAAAGCTCTACTTTACAAGGACCTCGCCCTGCCATACTCAAATGCTGCTTAGCTAAAAATTTCTTGATTTATATAATTTTTCTCGATAGCACGTATGTTGGGGATTTTAACAACTTGGCACGATAATGTTGCTAAATTTACGACACAAAGCTGATAGCCTGCAATTGTATGGGCATTTATTGGCAATTACTTTCAGTTTCTGATATGAACACTTTTAATTTAAGAACCGGACGTGCCTGAATTTTATTCTTCTGATATGCTTCTTGATTGTGATTGCATGCGTCCTCTGTATTTTGGCAAGAAAAATTTTATTAGTATATTATACTTTCGAATTAAATCTGCGCCGGCCTAAAAATTGAAAATGGTGAGGCAAAAAAAGCTCCCCAAAGAATAGAAAACAGATAAAGAAGGAGAATTAGGAAATGATAATTGAAATAAACAACAGTAAGTAAATGTAAACTAGTACCAACTAAGCTCGCCACAGCAATGGAAGAGTGATATTCTGCTCCAGCGGGGTATATGCCACCCCTTCGACAGTTGCTGGTCGCCGATACAACAAATGGTCAATGATGTTCAAACTAGGCACCCCATAGAAAATGACATTCTCGTGACCATTATAAACACCACAACAGTCCTGGATAGATATCTGCCCTCCATATATAAAGTTTTTTGTCATAGACGACATAGAAAAAGCATCTTTTCGAATATTAGGCTGCAGGAAGACCAAAACATTGAGCTGCATTCGCTCATATTCCCTCTTTCACACCAAAAATATATATTTTTCTTTGAATCCACGAAAAATCACTTCCCAAGATAAATGTACTGAATTCTCATATCTCAACTTTTTTAAACTCTGTGGTATAATGCACATACTTGCATACAATATCTCACCTCTAGTTCAAACGCGAACGTAAAGTCTACTGCAATAACGATCATCATCATTAAAACCGAAATTGTTGTTGATTCCTTGAAGACTACTTCACCCTTAACCAACTACATCAATCGTAATAAGAAGTGTCGGGGAAAATCATTGTTCACTGAATTCTCAAGCCTTTACGAGTCTCTTATTAATTTCGAAACTCCAAGACATCCTAGTCGCCATCAGCGTTATTTTCATCAAAGCAATTGGCAACGTCTTCAAGTCTTGAATGTATTTCCTCTTCCGTCCGCTAAACGAACATCTGATTCACTGATACTTATGCAGCTGTTAGTCTCCAAATTATTCGGATACCATGAAACGCAAAGTTCAGACCAGATTTACGAGAAAATATAAATGCTCTGCTAGCTTCTCAAAGAGCTTGAACTCAGTCAAGCAGATATCGGAAAATGAGGACGTTTTGCCGGTTCGAGTACTTCGCGCCAAACCAAATGAATTTTCTTCAGAAAATATTCTTCGATTATTCGCGCAAAGAAATTCAAATCCATTTCGGGATCGCAAAGACCCCATATAGCGACCGAAATGATACGAATCATATTGAAGTAAACAGACGTCGATGGCTCTAAATGATAGGCTTGAATCCAACACTTCCTATTCCGTGGCTGGGGCCACGTTGCGATTAACGCTCGTCGTAAACCAACAAACAAATAAATAAATGCTCAACGAAGACAAGAACGACGCAATGTTGTTGCTTTCTTGCTGCTTATCTTATTATCTCGTTTGATATGCCCGAATTAAAGTTTCCCGTTGAAGTTTCCAAGTGTTCCAACATAGCGGCACATCGCGCCCAATGATGGAGGACAAATAGTCGTGCAACGTATTTCGTGCCATCCTCGCCATCGCCATGTTGAAAGAAAATTGATGTTTGTAATTAATTTCATAGTAAATAGTACTCGGTAAGATGTAAGGAGCATTTTCGATACGAAGCAATTGAGCCTTTGTGGAGGAAAATTGCCTGGTAATGGGTGACGGACATGATTGGTGCGATGCCGTTAGTCGGAGAGTCGAAGAATTATATAGATTGCATTTGAGCAATGAATAGATACATGGTGCGCCGATAAGATGGATATCGTTTGGAGAGTCGAGTCAAGCAAAGTCATGGTTTGCGGAAGTGTTTGGGGAGTACATCGTAGCTGTGAGTTGTTCGTGTTATGAGTTTGTTTTGGATTGGATATTATTCGATTAGTGGTACACATTTTGGAAAGTAATTAGTTTTTTTTTTTTGGAAGCCTATAAAAGAAGTTGAAAATTGATTGCATGCTCTCACGATTTTGGAGCAAATTTAAATAATAGATGTACCTATTTCGATTAAAGATATCAATGATTCTATCTCATTTTATGGTTCAAAACAATTTGACATGATGTGTTTAAGTGGGACAACGATAGGTAAATAAGCAATCGAACCACTAAATTGAATGTACTGCATCATGTACAGCATTTTTAGATTTTATATTTGAAAGCGGTATGTTTAATAGCTATTCACGTAAGAAGAATGCGGAGTTTCAAATTGGCAGGCGTATGACATTCTGTTCTTTCTTAAGATGAAGAGTGTAGGTAAACTTCGAAAACGCTTGATTTACTGATGAAGTAAGAGACTCTTGCATAGTTTTCGAAATTCTTCCTTAAGAGACATGAATTAAGAAAAACAGGGCGTAATGCGTTAGAGCTCATCATACGTAATAAATTCGTGGAATCACGCTCAGAATTACGATTGTTTGACTATTTCATGACTTTCCTTATGACATTACGTGACGCTCCTACTCTTCAACTGCAGTAAGAGTATCCCCAAACTACATTGGATAGCTCAGTATCAGTACGCATCAAGTATTGATATAAAAATCGAAGGCAGTGGCAAAGAACTCGGTGCCAACGCGTTAAGGCTCACCTTGGTGAGCTGAATAGTCAAATCTGTTTCACTTTACTCGCTTTCCGTAATGGTCGATGGAATAAACTATAGTCAACTCAGGAAACTGGTTCTCGCAAACTGTGGCAGCTTTAAAAGTTATTAAAAACCAAATCTAGAACACTTCCTCCATTGCAGTATGATGGTGGATCAATTGCTACTCCGTAAAAGAAAAAGTCAACCTTATAGCTACTAAATATTGCGACGCAAATATACTCATGCTATACTCCCACAACTCTATCTTTTCAGATGTAGTTAGCACAGAAATCTCCAATCTTAATACAGTACCATATGATTTCCATCTAAATTCTTTTTATAAACCATCCGAAATTCATTTCATTTTGAAAACTTTTAAATTTAAATCTTCGGCCGGTATTCCTTAGAAAAGCAATTGTCATTCTTTCTTATATCTTCAACGTCGGCCTAAAATATAGACACTTTTCTTCGGCTTGAAAAAATACGGACTAGATCCCAATTTTAAATCCTAGAAAAAATTCTAAGCTCCTCAGAAGCTATGACCAAATTATGTTGTTGCCTTCATTAAAATTATTAAAATTATTCTCACCAGAATTCGATTATCAATTGAGTCGTTTGACACAATTCCTGATTTTCAATTCGGTTTCCGATCCAAGCTTTGGAAAACGCATCAACTGAATAGCGCATTGAAATATTGAAAATAGCTTCAATGATAAAAAATATCCACAGGCTTTGTTGCTTTAGATATCGAGATAAGACTCGATATTGTTTGATATGATGGACTCATATCTAAGCTTGTAAATACTTCTTTTCCTGCATACTTGAACTAGATAATCCAATCTTTTCTATCGGTCAGGAACTCTCAATTAAATTCAAAGCTTTCCCCGATAAATATGCAAAACTAGCTGGAGTTTCACAGGCGTCACTTTTAAGTACCACTCTACAAGATTTATGTGTCCGACTTAGAAAAAAACCCTATTGCCACATTACACTTATAAAAAATTTCTGCATTTAATGGAAAATAAAAACTAATTCAGAGAAGACTCCGGCTATATACGAGGGTTGATCAGTAATTAATGATAGTGAATGCAAACCAAGGTGATTAAACTTACAACAAGTTAATATATTTAGTCCATCTTTTTTCCAAACCCCGGATACCCTTAGAAAAAAAGTCTTTATCTTGACTCTCCCAAAATGACTCAATAGCGACCATCACTTCGCTATCATCTTCAAATTTCTTACCCCGAAGGTGTTGTTTGAGCCGAGGAAAGAGGTAAAAGTCACTGGAAGCTAGATCTGGCGAATAGGGTGAGTGCTCAAGCAGTTGGAATCCTGTTTCTTTAGTTGCATCCATCGCAACTGCAGCCTTGTAAGCCGGTGCGTTATCTTGATGAAACAGAGCTCCGCCTCGCAGTTTGTCGCGTATTTTTTCCTTCATTGCCTCTCGCAATCTTCTTATTTGGTCTGCGTAGTAAGAGCCTGATATAGTGGCTCCCTTTTCCAAATATTCCACCATAATAATTCCCAGTCGAACTCGACACTTTGAATATTTATCCTTTGTCGTCATGTCCATATTTTTGGCGAAAATATGTCTGATGCGCTGAAATGCGGATTTGGCTACTTTGATTATATGTCGGGCATAAGGACTAAATTTCAAGAATTCATGCATATTTACTACACTCTAAAAAGTGGGTATATAATTAATACTTTGATAATAGGAAATATGTATATTCATTTTTTCGTTTAAAATAACGAATCACCAAATTCGATGTGCATTTTTTGCTTTTACGTCATATCAGCTGAATAATACACAGCTTTTTGTAAATTGAAGCAAAAAGAGTGTAAATTTACTAGTTTGCTATTCACCTTTGCGCCAAAGCCATAATATTGCATCATTTTTTAGGGCAAAATTACACGATTTGGTCGTAAAAAAATTTAAATACTTAAGACGTAAAACATTCTTTTTACGCACTTTTGTAAATTTACATCTTTAATAGTAGGAAAACAGGTTCCTACTAGTATAAGGGTAAAATTCAACCAAAATTTTTTTGAGTGTACGAAGTACGACAATATAAAGCGAGGAGTAATTTTAAAAGTTGGGAACAGAACAGTGGCTTTTTTCGGCCTTGTTACCGATAGTTTGCGGCCCCTGCTGCTTGAAAAGGTTCCCGAACACAGACAGTTTGTTTTGCTACTATTTACTTTGAAGCCTCATTCATCAAAATAAAATCTAAGGTTGACTAAGGGCCTTTCCAAATTGACGTCTTCGCCTTCAGCTTGTTATAAGAAAATGCGACGTCAGATCAAGTCGAGCCTGTCCGAATTCAGTTATCTATGTTTTGGCATTGCTTTCCTGTATAACAGTTGACGAAGCCACGTCCTAATTAGACTTTTCGTTGGCTTGATGGTATTTTAAGGCAATGTTACGAAGCAATGCCAACGATTTCGGACACCATGTCTTGGTATGTTTCAAACTGTTAGAATAGCTCAGCTACTCTGCTGACGTCACAATCTGTCATCAGAAGCTGAAGATGAGGTCGAAGATGTAAATTCGGCAAGGCCCTAAGTAATCTTCTGGGGCCTACGTAGCTTTGAGTAAGACTTGGTTCGACTCGAATAAAAGCGTGTCATCTAAATATTGAAGGACTTTAACTTGAAAATAGCCTACTGGAGAAGAACGGTCAGCTGTCAAAATTGTATTTGAAACAGGTTCATTGACAGAACCTTGTAGCACTTCTGATTTAAGAGGTCCGAAAGTAAATTTGCTTCATTGATGCTTACAGAAAGTTGTCTATTGCTACGGAAGCTCGCAGTGACCCGTATTACTACTTCTGGAAATCCCAATTTGAGCAGCTTGTATGGAAGGCTTCTCAATATCCAGGGTAGAATCCACCGTTGTGATGTACCGCGCATTCAGGCGGGACACAATCTGATAACGAGATAACGTGCTCTTATTAACGAGTTTGCCGGAGGTACGCAACCAAATCTTCTCAAAGAGATCCCCCAAGCTATACAAATAAATTTTGATGATTACTGTAAAAATAAATTAGTAGAAATTCCCGCATTCACAATGTTGGCTTGGAGTTGAATGAGTTTGCAGACCCTTTCGTTCTCATGCACTTTCACATATAAATATTCTTCTCTTTCACTCAATCTGTGAAATCTGTTGTCCACCTCGGAGTAGAACATATTTCTACTCTTACGTGAACAGATGTCGTTTATCAAATTGTATGAAATCTCTGAGTTTTGATAGCACCAAGCAGCTCAAATATTTAAAAAAAGTTTACTCCTCCAGGAGTTTTGACATAAATCAGAATGAGGTACAAGAAAATATCAAAAAGTTTATGGCAAACGAAACAACGTATCCGAGCCCTTCCGCTTCACCCTGGCTGTCTAATAACTAAAGTTGAGTTGAATCAGGAAAATTGCCTCATATTTGCGTTGATGTTTCACAAAATATTCAAGACTTTCATTGGAAACAGGCCAAATCTACTTTGGGCTAACTAACTAAAGCTCACGTCAACATTGGGAATGCGGCACAATAAAGTATTTTATTGTAAAAGGTTTGGGATATTTTTCTTCTTTTTTTTCTGCAGCAAAAAGTGGTCATAGGAGTTCAAACCCGGTCGTAGATTTATGCATGATGATGAACTATCAGGACACCAAAAAGCCCGACGACTGTAATTCCACCATATTTCGCACGATATTCTTGGCATAAATAAGCTTTCTGCTCGATGGAAGCCGCATTTGTAAATAGTCAACAAGAAACGCAATCGAACAAACATTTCACTGGAGCCTTTGAACTTATTCGTTTACAATTATGCTGATTTTTTTTCGATAATTTGTAACAGTATATGAAATAAGGATTCACTTTTAAAGGCCAAACTCAATGCAGCAGTCGAAATAGTAGGTGCAACTAGGTAAAGTGGTTCAACAGACACAAAATCAATTTAATGCACAGGAAACGTCATGGCGACAATTTTTTGTGGGATTCTCATTTCATATTACTCAAAGAACACAAAACATCGTAAAACCATCTCTGGGTATTAGTACAATTCACCCCCGACCAAATTGGCTATGCGATTTAAAAAATCTCTTTCATGCTTCTGGATTTGTAAGAGCTAAATTTCATGGCCTAGACTTCGAAGTCCTTCTGCATGCCCATATTAACCAGTTTAAGCTTTCACCTTCCCTTGAAAAAATGATAAACATTTTTTCAATATCAAACACTTTCCAGTTGGTTCAATTCAAAACCGACAATGTCGGGACTATAATCTGTGTTTGAACTGGAGACCAAGATGAAAATAACTTTTGTTTCCTCCTTTCGTTTGAAGAAAAATATAGCTCTGGTAATAAGTTTTTAATATAAAAAAGCAGTCTACTCTTAATTGGGGCAAATTTTGAGTGAATCCGCTTTTGAGATGAAACGACGCGTTCAACAAGCTGGAAAAAATTAGGGCAGAGAAGGAGCTGTCATTTTCGGCGCAGGAAGTTTTAAAAAAATATCTAAAAGAACACTAGGTCCCAGCCGATGCGTTGTTACTGACCAACGGAGAAAAAAAAGATGGATTGAAAAGAAAATTGATCCGCAATATCTGAAATGTTGAAAGGAACGTTTCGAAAAAAATAGAAGCAATATGTATTCGACATGACATATAGTGGCAGTTACGACTTTTTGTAAACTCAAATATTCTTAAAGTAAGTGAACTTTCCCAGTACCTTTCGCATACAATTGACTGCTCCATTCAGTACGTAAAGCTCACTATGCATTCCGGATCAGACTTGAGGCAGCGCTGCAATGTTTGGAGAATATAAGTGTAGAAATTATGTTGCGATGCTGACAGCTGAGCAACTGACGACGATGACATTTATAAAACCACTGACAGTAAAGACGGTCCACAATATGGCTGAAAAATTAATTTATCAGCTGATGGGTGTGATCCGTGACTGTACAAATGGAATTGGGAATGCCCCCTAATGATGTAGAAAAATGGATAATACGGGAAATTTGGGAAGAGAACCGCTTTTGCGGTTCATGGAAAAAATATTTCGAAAAGAACAAAGGGGGACTCTCGTGGTTTGACCGTGGTGGAAAGCGGAAGGAATTTTTTTGAAGGAACGAAAAGGGGAATCCAGAAGTTGGATTTTGATTTAAAGACAGGATAAAGTTAATAGAAATTATTTTAACATCAGTGATTGATGGTGTAATTGCAATATTCGTGAAAATCCGAAACATTCTATCCTGGCATTTTATTCAGAAAATTTGGAAAATATTGTAATTTGGTGAAAATCAGTTGCAGAAGTTGAAAATGTTCATATTGGTCGAAAGGAGCATTTCAAGAAAAGCGGTGCTATCGAAATATACGGCAGACCTCATTAATGATAATTTGATCGAGAATTGCTGACGGAATCTATGATTGATCGAGGGAGATATGGCGAGGGAGAACAACTACTGTATGGTCAAGCTGAGTACCAAATAATTTGTTTCGAGGTTCGAATATTTTCAATTGATCTAAGCATGAGAATTGCTAGTTATGAATTGCCGGTCATTTATTTAAAAAAAAAAAAAGTAAATTACTCAGAAAATGGTGATCAGACAAAAAGAAACAAATAGTTTAGTATAAAAAAAAAAAGTATAATTTTTATAAATGTATTTATATTAGTATCAATACTTGTCATAGCTCTTCTTTTCGTTGATTTATTTCAATTTGATTTTTTTCTTTGGTGTGGGGCTAATTGTATTTGATTTATTTTCATATACTTTATATATTTGAATTTTTATTTATATAATTTTGAATTTTTATATCTGATATCTGCATGTTAAGATCGGTGTGAACCGATTCCGATCGAAATTGGGTGGAGTTAATACTTACCCACAGCAGTTAATAGCATAAATCAGTAGAGATCTTGCTAAAGTGCATTATTTTTCTTGAAATCGATTTATTAGGTGATTGTTATTCCTCTTTTGCTAAATACTTATTGTTTTTATTTGTTGTTTGAAACAGTGAAGAATGTAATAAGGATGGAGTAGACTTGGCCTTTTACAAATAATGATACCCACATGGAACCTTCACTATCCTTCCCCTTAGGCTGTGTGTGTTTGTGTTTGTTTCGTGTGCGTGCCGTAGCACGAAGGAACCGTGGTCCTAAATGCCCACGACCAGACTGAGCTAGTCGCCGGGGTTAAGGCACGCAGGGTAACTTTAACTACGAGTCTTTAAACATAATTATGCTGCACTGACGACGGCTCGACAGAGCACCGCAGTCGCAACAATTATTCCTACTGTATGATAGAACATTTAGTAACTTCAAAAAACACTCTATTCTATTCTGTTGGTTTGTCATTTTTGATTTTGATTATTTGGCTTTGAAAGTTATTCCTATCTGTAAGAATCAATTTATTGATAAATCCATCTTTCATTATTTTCTCACGAAAAATATATTCCTCCGTCAATAGTGGATCAAAAGCGCTGCGATCAATAACCTATTCATTTCAGAATCTTACTGCGAGCCATCTTATATGGAAAAAAAACTTCTCACTGTTCGAACAGAACCTTTTCATCACTTTTTCTGCACAAATGGATTCCATGCCGAGTTATCCGAGAAATAAATACATCTTCCAGCAAAGATTAGCCACTTTTTCTGCAACAAATGAAAGTTTTCTTCGAATTGAATAATCTAGATTATTTCATCGGCAAATGGTCATTATACCCGCAGTGCGATTGTATCTTTTCATGCTTCGGTAGATTGAATCTGTATCTTTGATTCGTAGAATCTGTTCATTCGTTCGAGCAGAATCTTTTTCTTAGCATTTTCTAGCATCTTTATGAATTCTCTTCGTTTCGCGGTGCTATAATTAATTCAGCAGCGTTCAGAATCAACATTCATGTTAAAGCAACTTTTACAAACATATGTTTCTGTCATTGCAGCGGCATAGTACTTAACACAGTTTTGTAAAATTATTTTCGCATTTCTTCGTAGTTGCAGTGTTCGATGCCACGACTGGGACGTCTGAGTCGATTGTGACTGCTTTCTATTCGGTTTACTTGCACTTAATGTGCCCACCATAGGCTGACAGTGTGCTAGCGCTAAGTACGTCTTACCTGTGTGACACACTTAGCAAATTTTCATCTAGCTGTTTATTTATTCTGGTCGGCAGAGCCGATGCGAGCATCTATCTAATCCATCCCGGTGTCATGTCAAGGTAGCTCAAATGCAACAATTGAGATTCTTAACTTCTGCGCAAGATCCGTTTGGTCTTATTCAACATGAGCAGCACAGCAGCAGAAATTGTAGAAGCTAAGAGGGAGTCAGGAGGAAAACTCTGAAAATTAGTGCTATTCGAGCAGAATCAACATTCAAGCGGGAAGGGAACAAACCCGGTTTCAGCGAACCTTTCGCGGCCACAACAACACTACCAACAGCAGTAGTAGGTAACACCAACAAAAACAAGCAGTTTAAGTGTATCTACTCGTTCACTCGCTGCAGCATAATGCCATTGGACAAGTTGAAAGTTGTTTGGCTGGTTTTCTCGGTTGCTGTCGTACCTTTTTTTCTCGAGCATATATCTTTAGTTAGAAACTTTTGAAGATTAAGTGTATGTTTTCGTTCAAGATTAGAGGAGTTGGGAGTAAAAAATTATATTTTATGAATTTCGATGTAGTACAATTCGAATGCACTTTTCTAAGATCTTAATCTTAGATTCCATACGAACGTCCATATTGCGACAATCTACTTTTTTCAAAGATAACGGTAAGAAATGGGTCGAAAGATGCGTAGTTGTCCAATCCTAACAAGCTTCGACTCTCCCGTAAAACCTTACCAGACTTACATGCATCTATCTATAGAAATATATCCAGATTTTGCACAGATCGCCCAAGATCGTGCGGACTTGCCATTCTCTGTACTAAATAGGCGGATTCGGCGAATCTTTGTGCCATTGCCGACTTCGATTTGCCTCGGCTTTTGCCTGAGTCAGCTCTTTTGTGTTTTCTCGACTTTCTGGCCATGTTGAATGATGATGATGATTAGATGTATAAATTTGCCGCGCACGACTCTAAAAACCAAAGTGCATTGATGCCAGCAACTTCGAATCGAATGTTGCGTTAGGTAACATAACAAACCTCACGACGGACGGCACTTTGGTAGCTGTGAGATGCTCAAAGGCTTTCCATTGATCCATCGAAGAACCATTGGGTCGTTGTGTTTATTCGTTAGCGGCTTGCAGACTTGTTTTCCATTGAATGCAATTTTAACGGAACCGTCGTCGTGGCCGTTCTTGTAGCTGTAGCGTTGCTGTCAAACCAACCAGCACCATATTTATGGTCTAGATGCAAGATAGATTCCCAACAGCAACTTCAATCTCTAGCCCGGATCCAGACATGGCGCAAGCTGAGCTGACAAACAGCTGGGGAATATTTCTGCAAATATTGGGCCGAGTATTTGTAGCTGACGGATATTTGTGATAATTGAGATTCTGTTCTCATAGCTGGTAGCACTGGGACTGGCGATAGGTAGTAGGTAGTTAGGTAGGCAGTAAGCACTACAGGCAGCTTTAAATTAGCCAGGAAGATTATTGTTAATCACTTTCATGAGGTCACCTGATTAGAATGGAGTGAACGAATGGCAGTATCGGGGGAATTAGGCTACGCAATACGTTCGGCGAAATCGTTGGCATAGGAAGGTAATTAAAAACAGTATGTGGTATATAAACCAAGTGCAGAATATTTTTGATATGATTGTTTGAATTTATTTCAGACTTAAATGAATAACGTGTCGATAGAATGAGAGAGTATTCTGGCTATGAAAGAGTTTTTTATTGGTTTTCTTGGACAACCTGTTCCATCGATTGTTTGTCAGTGGGAAGCATGAGTAATTTGGAAGCTATTGGGGTCGAAACGTAAAAAAGTATTGAAAGGTGTTTTGTAAGATTATTAAATTAATTGGAAAACCGATGTTGTGAAATCGGATTAAAGTATGATTGATTGCTTTGTTTTGTGCTTAAGGTATTTGAATGGTCAATCAATACTCCCTGCCAACGGCTAAATAAAAACTGTTTCGTTTTTTATGCTTTGAAGCATACTTTTAATTCAAAGATTGGTATGAAAAGAATAGCTTATTTTATATTTTAAGTAAATGCTAAATAAAACATCTACCAATAGCTTACATCTTATGCCCTAACAGAGTTATCGGGGTAAATTTGTGTACATCAGTCCATATTTTAATGATTGTGTTTTGGTCCCATTTACTAAAGAATTCCCTCGTATTCTTCCACCGAAGAGCTCAGCATCCAGATATACTTAGTAGCTTTGTTTTTTTTTTCGGAAAACCAATCCAACTTTATTTTACTCTAGCATTTATCACCCCGCTACCGAAGATTAAAGCAAATACCTAATCTCTTCAGAATCGTCTTAATATTTCTGAATTCGATTTGACTGAACTTTGATTTCCTTCCAAAACCAGCTACTGGTTTTAATCAAACTTAATTAAAAAGAAAAAGATGCCGTGAAGACACAATCTGCCAAAAAAAAAAAATGGTTTGATCCATGTCAAACTTCTAGACTTGCCCTTAAACACCAATGCCGCAACTGGTCTATTATTCTTTGCTCCAATTGTCAGCTGTGATCTCATCGAATTATTCCTTTATTTTTTGATGCCACATTTTTCTGTGTTCACGATCGTGATGACTTCAGAATAAATGTGGTGATTAAAAGTGGGCCGAATAAACTTCCTTGTGGTAGACCGGCTTGTTGTGTCGAATTGAAGAGTTGTGAAGCCTTCGTACTTGCTTAGAAAATACACTCGGGTAGAGAGAAAGTTCTAAAAAAAGATTCGTACCGCATTATGTCATCTGGCCAAGAGTAATTGGTGACAAACCATGGCAAAAACTTAAGATGAATCGAGAATAAAATCGAACTTATCTTCGAAATTATAGGAGTAGTTTGATATCAAAGATGAACTAATATTAGTGTTCCAATTAAAGCCCCTAAAAAGGAATATATCAATAAAATAATAAAAATCTGCTGCAGCTGTCGCTGTCACCAATTGTAAACAAATGGTGGCTTGTCAACTTATTGTCAATGTGATCGATGCTCTCGCAAGCTCTTCTCATTTCTTCACACATATTATTCAGCAATTGTAAAGCAGCTTTGTATTTTTATTTTGTAATGTAGTTTTTAACTTGAAGCTTGTTAAGATTTTTAAACTTTGGATTGCAACTGAGAAAATGTTGCTAAGAATTGTAAATTGTGTGAAACATGGTATAAATAGAAAAATTAGCGGATTCGCACTCCTTTGTTAAAAATTCAGCGGTAACACAAGTAAAAATAAAAATAAAATAATAATTTTCTAGAAAATTGGAGTCAACACATTCTTCGACATAGAGAAAAAATCAATTGGTAAACTGGCACTTCTGTTCGACTACCTAATTCTTAAGAATCTTTGTGGATTTCTTAAGAAGATCCGTCTGGAAAATGCTTTGAAAATACTAGCTGAATATTTTATTGTAATATGACTGGCGTTTTGCTGTTGGCCAATATTCAATTTGAGGTATTATGACTGATTTTTCCAAACGACAAAAAAACTTGCTTGTTCACAAAATGCTGTTGAATATGTCTGTCAGCATTATCATTGTGGATCAATGATGCGTGATGTTTTTTCGATGCGTTTCAATTTCGGTAATAGAATGAGTAACTTTTTCTGAGCTACTCACAAAACAAATATCCATCAAAACAAACTTTGAACGCAACTATCATTGAAATCAAATCTGAAAAGCTGAAAAATTCCAGAGCCGTCAGAAAGCGGAGCCTGATCATCAAATAGCATTTCATAGTTGCACTCCATATTGATCATAGAGATCTGGTGAACAAACTAGCAGAAAGACAAAGACTAAAGTGTCAAGGACACAAATATGTTAAAAAAGTAAAATTTTCTCCCAGCAACGTTCATCGGTTTAAGCGAGGCTAGGTTTCTTTAGCTGACACAAGGCAACAGAAACACCTGTTGAATCATAGCGATACCAGGTGAAAAGACCTGGATCTTAAGGGTTCAATTCAAGAGGGCATCGAAAGCCCAAGACTTTTTGCGAATAACTTTGATTTTGTGAGGTCCACCAGCCAATGGTCACCGAAGTTGTATTTTCTGGTTTTCCCCAGCATCAGAAGGTGGCACAGATTGTAACATTGTTTTGAAGACGCAAGGATACTAACACTCCCTACAGATATGACGTGTGCTGGTACGAGACAGTGACCAATAATGATATCAAACAGCAGCTTCCAGCCAATTCGGCTTAACGAAAGTAGAAATTTAGTAGCTGCCAGATTGACAACTATCTGTCATACTTAGAGCCTCACAAATAATAAATATATATATTACTAAAAGGATCAGAAATAAGATACTATCGAATAGTCAAGCCATTCTCAGACCTATCAATATAAATGAAATAAATTCAGCTATACTCTTAGAGGTGAGAGAGGCCCTAAATTAAATAGGGGTACAGAGCAGTCTCGAGTTCATATATGTAGATTCCCAGCTATGGGGCATCAAGAAAATGAGGAAGCAGATTTTGAAACGACTTAGATAAAATTCTTCAATTTTAATCATCCCACAACCAAAACAATTCGATGAGATATAAAAGCCAAAGAAGAATCAAGAATGTCCTTCACATGTCTTTCTCCATATAATCTCTTTATTCATACATAAAAGTATCTCCACAGAAAAGATAAAGAGTGGGACAACAGTTGTAGATACTGTTGGAAAACTACAGAATGTGTAGAACATCTTCCCACACTCTGTCTAGCACTAGTAAGACGAAGATTAGAGCTCCATGGCTCCGCTCTTCCCTCCATCAGGGACATAAGAAATATACCGTCAAGGAACATATCCAGGCTCATAAGAAGCCTATAGGACATAACGTGAAGTAGGAATAGATCCAGGAGGCTGCAAAGCTAAGGGTCTTCTGGAACTACTCCAGGCTGTCAGTCAATTGTACGACCTTCAAATAATTTTGGTTATACTGTAGGTTCGGGTTAAATTGGAATTTCTGACGATATCTGTCCCAGGCTTGACTAACGCAGTCGCTTTTCCATTTTTATTAAAGCCCTCATGACCAGAAAACCAGTAGATTTTTCCTCTTCTGTTTTTGCCTAGCTTGTTCAGAGCTTGGATGCAGACGAGTTAGTACTTAAATTTATGTAAGAAATATCAGTAATTTTACCGCAGCTTGACTGTTTGCGAAAATTTTGACATTAGCGTCTGCCGTATTGTTGACGTCTATTGATTCTTAGGCTTTTTGTATTCTAAAGACCTTTACCTTGAAGTAGGTTTCTATATCGAGGTTTTCTAAAGTACGGTATAGTACCTACTTCTGCGACTGTTTTGGTAATGTCTGTATAAATGCTAAGAGCTACTGTGCCTTTTAGTTAATTCTAAGCATGTCTCTCTTTTATGGTTATATCAAAAAGCAAAAAGTGGGGTAAGAAATAAAATTCATCTCCCGAACCTTTTCAGTCTCCTTTCCAACAGAAATGTGAAACGGTGGAGGATGAACCAGAATTTAGTGTAGAGGAGAAAGCCGTTTCTAGGTCACTTGTAATACAAAAAGTGCCAATTTCTAAACTTTGTTCGTTATTTTAGCAAAAGTGGTTGTATCCATCGCCAGCCACTGAACAAGAGAGCCGTAAACCAGGATTTGCCTTGCCGCCGCCAAATAGATGCAGTGCGTTGCAACGAAACCGAGCACCCAGGTTTTGCTGAGCGTCTTCTTGCTGAAGTAAACCACGCTGTTTGCCCTCTAGATTTACATCTAAACTAAGGCCGAAGTATTTGGCATGCGATATAGGAATTAATTAAGTGCCATCCAATTTGATTGGTTCTATTTCAAGAATCTTATACTTCCTCGTGAGGAGTTCAAGTCCTAAAGTATATTTAATGAGCTGAAGAGGTGTGCACGAGATCTTTCCTCGGGACCTTATACAAACGTAAATTTTTTGTTCTCCAACCTATTGAAAATTATGTTTGTCACAGGGTTTCGCTAGAAAAGAGGCAAAACCCTTGTCTCTTATGATTTGCACTCCTGCCCATTACACTGAAATGAGCTTTTACTCAAGCATACTGTTTATCTGAGTGCAGATTTCAGGGTATAGATTACCTTTAATGTAAAAAAAAAGCCCTTACGCATGGTTTTTGCTACGGAGTTCCTATTTCATTTAAAAAAACTATACTATGGGGATCCATCTCAACAAATTTTTCTTTCGATAGAATTTAATATCCTTCCTGGTTGCAAATTCACCATTTGGTCGGATAATTTGGTGGGTAAAAATATATCATAATCGGAATGCATCATACAAAAATACCATTCTGCTTTTGGTTAAAGATGACCATTATTTTTTAATATTTTTAAACTAAAATGTTGACAAAGAATGAGAAACATTTTTTAAGATGATGGGTTGGAGGTATTACTCAATGAAAATTCGTTCCAAACTCCGCACTAACCATTTCACTGTAACATTGGTTTAGAACGGTGCAGTAGGCTTATTCAAAAATTTTCTAATTTACCTGGAAGATAGATGAAGGTAACAGCCTCGGAAAAAGTATTATTTGGATTAATTTTGTGTTTCATTGTAGAAACATGCAAACTTCTTTTATGTATAAAAAAAAAGCGCGGTATCGTGTTTTTTCGCTCCAAATTTGTCTCGAAAATTGCTAGTCCTTCAAAAGAAACCTTGAAATTGGCTAACAAATCTGTAAATTTGTAAAATTTATAGAGATCCCAATACCAAGATACGTATGAATACAGAATCAATTTCAATACGCTGGGACTAAATTTTAGACTAATTCGTGTAAATTAGACCAATCAATGTTAATTTCGACTGTTTATATTAAAATTCGTCAATTACATTGAAAATAAGACAACTCAATTCAATGGTGCGTTTAAGATTCGAAGCACTCAGTATTCTTCTTCTCGAGAGTTTTCAAGAAAATGCTGGACTTAAACTTAAAATCGTCCCAAAAAACTAAATAAACACGGTACAACTGGTTCTGTCAATACGTTTTCAGTAATAATCCTCAGTTCCGCAGTTTTAATTTAATTTTTCGACACGAAATCGTGACGTGACCAAAAATCACAAACTTAACACCGACCAAAAGCTACTCAGCTACCATATGTACAACGAATACAAAGATCTCTGACCCACTTCGGTCAATGACAAATACTGGTACATAAACCCAGTTTATTGTTCTTTGCAGCTTATACGATAGGCGCATACTAATTTCGAAAAAAAGATAATTTCCTTCTGTGGAAAATCGACTCACTTACGAACTAAAAACGACCATTTGCTTTTGTTAAGATATTAAATGTTCCAATTTTGTGACTTGGACCCATGCCACTGTGTCACATATGGTCGTGTGTTGAGAAATTAGGTGCAAAGTGTGATTTAAATTATGGGAAATTGACATAATGTGTGTTGTTACTGTTTTTCTGAAGAAATCGTACTATTTGTGAATGTTAAGTTTTTTTGCTTTATTATTGTGGCTCATAGCATTCAAAAGCGACTCTTGGTCTTGAAACACATAGAAGACTAATTTAAACAAAAATACTACGGGTCGAAAATGTCAAGCGTAGTCCAAACGTTTGCACAGGAATTTCGTGATCTTTCTCCGCAGAGTTCACCCAATTGTGTCTTAGTTTTATTTTCGTAAAATCGCAAACCTACAGCTATTTCCTTAAGTTTCAAACATTCAACTACATCCAACCAACATATGTTAAATAAACACAGTCGGAGTAAAAGCACGAAATCTTATTTATTTTTATCTTATCGAAACAAAAATAAATTTCACTTTCACTCTTAAGTTTGTCCACCCCATGTGCTGCTCTGAACTCATACGAACAGGCAATGGTACTTGGATGGTGTACTAGTACTACACTACATACACTTTTTGCGGCGGATGAAGTCCCATCAACAAGGCGCTCTGTAAAAGTGAACATCATCATCATCCTCTCAGCTTAAACCGTTGGCAATCGATTACTCAACTCAAATAGCAAATGTAAATTTATCTGGGGATTGGAGAACTGTTGAATTTCTCTAGCGTTGTTCGCGATCGATGGCGAACGGAGACAGAAATCAGCGTTCGATAGCGACAAGTCGACTGAGGAGCCAGACCTTTGTGGAAATCTCAGGCAGCACTTTGGATCAATGGTGCAACAGTTCGGACCCAAGACGTTTAATCTAGATGCGAATGATTCGATGGCATCAGATATGCCCTTGGGGTCAATTAAGATGTGTTTGGATAAGCGCAGTATCGAAGAGCTAACGTAGGCGATTATTCGCTTGAAATATTTATTGTTTCGATTTGTAATGCAACGTTCAAGTACCTTTGGATAAATAAGTTGAAACGAATTTACCCTCATTTGGCAGAGTTTGCCAGTTTGGTGGCGAGTTTTTATCGCTCAAGGGTGCAGCAAGTCTATTAAATTATCACAAGTGTATCTTTTTGCTCTCTAAGATATATATGTTTGCTCAAGTTTATACAACCGTTTTAATACCAACCAACTCGTCCTTGCATTCATACTGCAATGGGGATATGTTTCCACATCCTGTTTCTTTGGGTTTCGTTACGGAAAAGTTTAAATACACAATTTGTCGCTGTTTTAATTTTTAATGTCTTCTTCAATCTTGACTTCTTTCACGACCAGACGCTGCAGCAGCATGACAGGGCTGCTTGACATCGTAAATTCACCTAACTTTCTTCGTTTGTACAGCTCTGATATCGTTTTTTCGTTTGTTTGCTCGCCTGCTTGCTGTATCTGTCTGTACGATCGAATTGGGCCTGCGGAATGTTATGGGGAATGACTTTGCTGTTTGTATGCAAATTCTCCACTCAGCAAAATTGTTTTCGTTATCCGATGCCATAGTGCCATAGTTGTAAATTTCATTAGCGGCGCCTCTTGCTTTCGCAGTTGGTTGGGTGGCTGTCTATAATCGCGTCGCCACAGAGCTCAAGATGCCTCCCCAGCTAGCTACTTTTTGCTGCCTCCGAACCAGAAAATACAACGACTGATGTCACTTTTGAAATTGAATCGAGTTAAGCCACATTTTCCGTGTGATTCTGTGCCTGCTTGCGCCCTTGCGGTGACTTTTCCATCGCTGTCGTAGTGATGCATCAAAAACAACTTCCACTGGCGGACGCTGTTGCCCGAACCGAAGAAGAAAGAAACGAAAGAGAAAGTCAACTGGTTCGGATCTGCTTGCTAACTGAAAGTCCGCGAAGGTTGAGCGTTTTAAATTAAATTTTACCGAGTCAGCCAGTTTTTCTTGATTTAAGAAATTTTTCTGGTTCGTTTTATTCATTTCGCTATTTTAAAACTTCTTCCGGATTCGTGCAACTTACTCACTCGTGATTGTTGCGTTTATTTTGATTCGATTTTTGTTTACCAAACGTTTTAGGTACACTTATTGAAATGTCTACGCGTTTGTGATAGTCATGGGAATGGAATACGGAATGGAATTGAACGCAATGGTGTTTGGAATTAAAGTAAAGTTGAAGGGAGAAATTTACTACGAGTTGATTAAAGACAATTTAATGATTCGACGAAAAAGATGTTGTCTGAAAATGTTTAGAAGCGAATATAAATTGTTGTAATGCTTGTTTCTGAAAAAAATATGTTTAGGCCATTCGGCTAACAGAAAGAAAAATACTGCCACATTGTAACTTTGACTAAACAATCAGTATATTAACGAGGAACTCAGTGCCACTCAGTGTCTTAGCATTTTTTTAAAATTGTGTGTGATTTGGACCGTATACCACACACACTAAAAGTCTGCGGTTGACCCACTCAGCTACTCTAGCTCGCATCCGGGAACCATCGAGAAATCGAGAAAACATATTTTCATGTGCGTGGTGCAGGGAACGTTAAAATTAACAGGGTATTAAGGGGACGATTCGTCATGGATAAACCTGAGCTTGAAATTTTTTTTGCATTTAAATTTCAAGGAAAATACAAAATTCGAAATTTCACATAGTGTTTGCAGCTTATTATGAGTTGGAAAATCAAACCTGGAAACGTAAAACTGACAATAAAATATGAATAAATGCGAATGAATATTGAAAAACCTTCAGAAGGTTCTCTGCGAATGATACAGGATTATGGAGGTTCTTACTCTTTAAAAAAACAGAATCACCCGCCGACCACAGGACTCCAAACCAAATATGGAGAACATTTTCTTGGAGGAAACCCTCTGAAAAAAATAAGCAGATTGAGACATGACAAATCAAGAAATAAATAATGTGCACCACCAAATGTTAGATCTAATGAAGTTTTCTCGAAGATGAAAAGCACTTATGTACTTACGGGCATACAAGCGATGGGCTCTGGATCTTATGCCTAGTACTATACTCTTCGCGAAACGAATTCAACGGTCAAATCCCATACAAAAAGAGCTTTACTGACGAATTGAAATACATATAGCCTCGGCTCTATTTTCTATAACTATGAACTGTACATTGCTATACATACCTCCAGACTTCACCGCCAGCTTCGCTTGACTAACGGTTGAGTGTGACAGGAGCTATAGCCGCCTGCACTAAAGTCATCGTTGTGCGTTACGTAGTGCGTTCTTTCGTTTGTCCTTTGTTTTTGTGCTTTTGAAATATTTTTATAAATTTTTTAATGTTGTGCTATTAAATATAATCTGTAGAAACAAGGTGACTGCACAAAATTCACACCTATACTTAATTTGAGCTAGAGAAATAACGCTCAAACTGTATATACTAACAGTTCTATTGAAAAAACCTCCGTAACTGACAACGTATGAAAGGTTTTATCAATATAATAAATTTAACATTAAATATGCACCTAACTGGTTTGTCTTGAAATACTTTTTTGGCGGTTTTTTAGTTGAATTGATAATATTTTGAAGATTTTTGAGTCCTACGTGGGGTGGTTTTAAAATCGGGATCTGGCAGTGCTGTTTCCTTTCAGTCCGCAACCCTTCCCATAGCTTGATTGAGTTTGAATCGGCCGAAGTGAGGATTTTTAGATTTGATAATGGGTCCTATGTAATCGGCATAACCTACCAAGAGCAGATATTTCAGCATATTGTGGATCAAGATAGCATTATAAGAAACATTTAATAGGTCTAGCCCTTGAATGAACCCTTTTGCTGCTCCGACTGTAGTGGTAATAAATTTTGCGTACAGTTTGAATTTGTCCATCTCACTGGGTTAAAACTAAAAGTTTTGGTTAAACATTCAGCGCATAATTCACGCAGATAAATGAAAATGAGTTTCGTTGCAAAATTGTTTTAGAACCACAGCCAAATGCCGTAGAAGTAATCTTGTAAAATTTGTTTAGCAGAGCGATCATAAATTCTAAGTCCAGCTGCAGGCTTGACTTCCAAATTCCTAACCGACCGCAAAAATAGTGCTCTACCATATTTAGGGATCTCTATTATCGTAATTTTAATTTTCTTTCTAACACCCACTGATTTCCTCTGATTGCCGGTCAGAAACGAAAAGTACTGACAATAGGGTGACTGTTATTTTAAAGTTTATCTATGCCAAATGTGTCCCCATAATGAATAATCGCAACTAAAGTCGTCAGGAACATGATTTCACAATCAACCAGTATGAGTGAACAATCTATTATAATATTGTTAATTCTATTTTGGGCATCACAGGAGCTTAACACGATTTCCGGCCATCTCAAAATAACCAAAAACGTAGTACTGTCACGATGCATAGCTTTTGTTCTAAAACTTCCAGAGCACAAACTAAAATGCCAATAACTGTCTTCATAGTTTAACACTGATAACAAAGTGCTTTGACCTATATTTTCCGGTAACCTTCTTTTTTTGAAGGGCTGTTGTATGGACTGAGAAAGTTATTCAAATGAGAATAAAATTTTAGATCGACTTCAGATAGCTTTTAATATTTTTGCCATGACCGCAAGGAGTTAAAGCATACTTTTCGAACAGAATTAATCAACTTAATTCTCACATTAAACGTACTATGTAGTTTCGGTCCTCTTTTTGTGGATTTATTTAATGTAGATTTATCGACGTAAATCGTTTCAACTTTCTGTCGAAAAGCTATTATGAGCGGAGTATCCAGAAACAGGAGGCATGTAGTCTAATACTGTGCAAACAGTGTGCTGTTGTGGTACGTCAGCGTTAATATCGGTTGCGCTCTTTGACATTGGCTCAACGCAGCTGCTTTATAAAAATAAAGAATTTTTTCTCTTCAACAATCCTAAACCTTTTTGGCCATACATTCAATCCCACAAAACTAACAAACAGTTCCTGATTCAGGATATTTCAGTCTGCTAGAAATGGGCTCTATCTTTGGTAGCTTCTTTTTCTTTTCGTTGCTACCATCCTACAATTCCTCTAGTGGATGTAAGCCAACTTTGACTCCTTTTATCGCAACTCCTTCTAGCAGTCTGCTTTCCGTGAACCCCATCGAAGTGGAAACGTAGATACACCTTCAGGACCATAGTGCCAGCTGTAGTTCTGATGGCATGCCTAGTGTATTCGCAAAATTTCTTTCAATTTCATTGTTTGTTCCTTTATCCATACTTTTTAACCGAATTCTTTCCCTAGCTTGTTCCCTTGATAACATAACATAAGTTGGGTGACATTGAATACGTTTCCAACTGTCGCCCCATGTTGTTGTTTTCCTGTTTTCATCCGTCATTCTCAATAGTAGCTCCAAAGCTGTGCTAAATTATTGTTCTTCCCCTCTTTTTTATGCTTCTACTGGTATTTCAAAAGTGTCCTTTATTGGTCCTGTTATATTTTTCACTTTATCAATGACCTTAATTTCATACAAGTGCCCCTTTTACGCGGATTATCTTAAGCAGTTTCGTGAAATCTCGTTTATCAATGTTTGTATATTATTATAATCATGTCTAACAGCCTTAAATGCATGGTTTACAATAAACTCTCTCCCTCTTAATGTATTCAAATGTCAAAGAATGTCCTTTTCTATTAAACTCTCCTTAATGTCGTTTGAATATTCGTGTGGATCAGCATAAATATTTTGGTGCTTTTCTTGACACCAAGCTGAAATTTGATTTACTTGTATTTAGATTACATGTAGATAGCAAAAGTTGCTGGTTTCGCTCTTTAGTGTTCACACTATTCTTTAAGGGGGGAAATACATGAACTGCTAGAAAAATTGATTGTGTTTATTACATTAAAATGTTTCAAATGCTTTAAAAATATTCGTATTAGTTCTCGAGTTATAGTCAATTAAAGGCAGCGCGGCGTTCCCCAGCCGGTCGAGCATACCTGCCGCGCCTCCTTGACTACTTTCTCTTCGGCACTATGGGCGGTTCTCTAATTGTGTATTCCTACTATATTCTTATAAATCTGCAATTTTAAGGAAATATAGATACAGATTTACATTTACACTTGTATATTTTTATAATATACAAAGGGGAATGTATATATGAACCTTGTAGTAAAAACCGTTAGATTGCCGGCTTGAAAATAGTTGAAATATCAGCTTACATAGCCGCCGGGATGTTCGAAAAATGCCATTCATTCTTCTTGCACCTAACAAATGTTTTAGGTATCGAAATAAGCCCCAGCTTATTTAGTTATGCTAAGAGAGCCGACTACGACAGGATAGAACGATAGAATCGTCGAAGTCTTTTCAGCTCAAAAGAAGCCCGAAATGCTGACCGTGACCTTCTAATCCACCAAAATGATATGCACAAGGAGGCTGAATATCTGTTGTATGGACCTGGATTTGCTAACTTACGAATAAGTTATAGTAAAAACTAATAATCAATGATTATTATCTACCGCAAACTTAAAACGCGTTTTTCTCAAAGAAGTACTTTTTCAACTTCTGTACAAAATATCTCAAAAAATATTGAATTGATCCGGCTCAAATTGATACCACATCTACAAAAGAGTATTATCTAATCGTTGAACCTACATGTTTTTGTAATTTGGGAAAAATAACTTGTTTATTAATGTTTAAAACCTGATTTTTTTTTTAAAATCGATTTTTTCGTTTAAAAATTTAATTTTTTTTATAAATTTCATTGGTTCATTAGCATTTTTTTTCCTCTGAACGTTGCAAGTTTCCCGGAAAAGGCGTTAAGTTTTACGAGGCAGTTTTTGATGTGTTTTTTTCATTCGCTTGCATCGTCGCCATTTTCTGTTCAAAAAGGATTAAAAAAATATTTTCATTTACTTGGAGACATGTACTTTAAGATTTTAATGTTAAACAGTTTATGAATAAACAATATATATTTTATTAATCAATCTGAAATTAGCATTTTTTTTTTCAATTTTACATGTATTTCCCCCTTAAATGTCTCGACATCTGCTCGTTTGTTTACCTCATCACTGAGATGTATCCTTGAGTACTGCTCTCCAAGTATGGCTTACTCGTTTCGTGTACTTACCGAACGCCATTGAATTTGTATAACACAAGTTTACTCGTTTTTTATAGTAACACTTCTGTCTTCCCTATTGTCCCTATGAGGAACGTCTTACCTTCCTTAAAGTCCCTTCTCTAGAGTTCGTAGGCTTTAACTCGACCGATGTTTCTGTAACAAATTATGTTTATCTCAATTGAACTGATAAGAAACCGAGCATATCTTCGAAACTATTTGGTCAAAGCCGTGCATATCTTCGAAACTATTTGGTCAAAATTCAATTAATAGTATCGCAAAAACACTGTTTAATTAATTACTTATCATAATTTATAACTTTATAGTCACTACAGACGTCATAAAATATGAGTTACATAAAGCTTTGTACTTTACTTACAGGCGAGCACTCAAAAGCAAATATTTATTTCAAAATTGCCAAATACTTCAACTCTGTTTTTGTGGGAAACTCGCATTACACATGTTCCGATTTATCCATCTTGCATCAAAATTATTTCAAAAATATTATGAGCTCATCTTAACAACCACTATGCATCCGTATTATGCAATATGAAAGTAAAAACCTAACCGAAACTCTGCTATCAATCATCTAGTAACAACAGTCATCATCATATTAGATAATTCCATCTGCTATGGTAACAAATAATAATGTCTATGTATCTTAACACGGAAAATTCAGAAAAATGCAACAATAGTCACTAAAAAGCTTGTAAAGTCCGCTACATCCAAATCAGCTAGACTTTCAAACAATACGATTTCAGGTATAATTCTCTCATTCCACTTCCGCATCTTACTAGAGATAACACAACGACCGAAACAACAACTTCCTCCTACAACTTAGCTCCATCAAAAAATAAATATGAACAAAAAAAAAAAACAAAGATAAAAAGACGAGAAACAGATAAAAATATACGAGAAGATTGGTATAGCTAATGTATTATCTGTGTGTTTTTTTATGACGATGAAGAAAAAAGCAGAAAACAAAACGCCAAAGCTGGCAAAAAATAGCTTAAAATGAGTATTTTCGCACGAATGAATTTCCTCTGGAAAATTTAATTCTTACGAAATAAATGGCCTGGATACGTGGTGATGATTTTCATGGTACGTTTCAGTGGAAATGAACTTCTTTATTGTATGCGAACCGTATGATTGGATGAGCGAAGTGGATGATGCGGAAACAGGTGGAATGTTGTCTCAAAAAATATCAGACAACAGATAGCTAATTTTTTTTGTCGCAAAAAGTCAAAAACCAGGTTTTATTAAATGTTTAGTATCTTAAATACTTCTAACAAAAATTAAATGGAGAAAAATTTGAAATCGAAAAAGTATTTTCTCAATCAATTCTGAACTTCTGTTGCTCCACTGCATACTTTTGTACGAAATCAAACTCTGCAGCTCATTCAATTTAATGGCTCTGTAAATTTTCACCAGAGCTAATCAGTTTTTTTCAGCGATTCCTTCCTAGAGAGTTGGATAGTGACGCCTAGCCTAAAATGAAATTGTTCCTACTTCACCGAACGAGTCTTTCACAGACGATTGATCTTCCCAGACGACGGAACCAATTCGATTTGATTTCGTTCTGTGTAGAATTATTAGGAGCTTGGCTGGTGGAATGAAAGTGTAGATTACGCTAGCTGTTTACAAAGAATCTACTTAAAGAAGAGCTCCGTACTGTAAGTCAATCTGACTCAAAAAACGGCGTTTGGCTAGGTGTCGAGAGAAGTTAAAACTGAAAAAAGGAGATTTATTCAGTATTCAATTCGTTTCGAGCGATAGGTTAATACACCACCCGATGAGAAACTGAAGAAGGCCTTAAAACGGACATTGGAAGCTGTTAAAACGAAAACCGTGTTTTCGTGCATTTTAAATCCATAAAACCTTTTATGACCACTCCGGTGCTCTGCACAGCACATTTTGTTTTCGCTTTTGCCACTTCGTTCTTTTCCTGCGTAGGTAGATAATTCATAAGAGTTTTAATAGGATTTATAATGGCGGTGTTCACTCGATGATGGTGTGTCTATTTTATTTTTGCGATTCCGGATTACGAGTCGGAATCGAGTACCTGGACATGATGGCTTATTATTGAATTAAACACAATTCGATGTGGCTTTCAGGTGCTCGTTCCGCGGCGGCTAAGATAAATGTTCGGGGGATTTGTTGGTGTAGTTCGGGGTTACATAACAAGAGCATGGAGAAACGTGTTTCTAGGATGGCACAAAAAATTAAGAATTCATTGGTGGCACAAAAATACTACCAAAAATCGTATACAACCGTACGGGAAAGTCCAGCTTAATTGCAAAATAAATTGTTGTCTGCCCGAAATTCGGTACCACAGATAATAATCAAATATTTTTGCTGGTTTCTTCAAAAGGCTCTCAACTTATGGTTGACCTATTGGGCCTTTAACCATGAATCATCCCAATTTTTTTCTTAAAAATGATGGCGATTTCAGAAACATGCGAAAAGCATTAAACATTGCCATTGCATTGCTGAAGAAACAAAGCATTTTTATTGCTCGTCTATGTTGCGTGATTAGTTTACAGATAAATTACTGCACATAAAAGTGAGATTAGCACCTTTTTGAGCTAAAATTTTTGTTTTTAGAATAGTTATTTTCATAGAAGTTATGTTTAACGAAAAAGAGTTTATGAATAGCAATTAGGTTAAAGACAAGATTCGACAAGTCGAAATTTTTAGAGCATTGAATTTTAAATACTAGAACTTAAAGCTTTCTTGAACTTAGTATCCTTGTTTTCTTTATTTATCTAATCTATAAAAGTAACACCATTCTCCGTTTGGCGATGTTTTGATACCTCTTGACTAGGCTCGAAAATTCCTTCCAGATGAGCTCTAGTTCTGGCCTCCTGTCGTTCTAGCTAACGACCCCATCAGAATTTCTTGCAGAAGATTTAGTCAAAGAGGAAGTAGGAGCTCCAGAACTTAAGATTGTATTATCAAAATGTTCACGGTTAAAATTATAAATTCAGATTTTCTGCTACTATAGCTTCGGCGATTTAATATGTTGATTTAATATGTTGATGATGATGTCTTTAACTCTGAAATTTATCTAACTACACTGTTAGTGGTAAATTCAATGGTGGAGATGTTTTCATCTGTATTAATAAAGCACTCAACGGAATACTCTGTCGTGATTTTCTGATTTGCCCTCCTGATGAATGTAGTCTGGTGCATATATCCTTACCTCTTGCTAAAATTTTATTCACTAGATCAACATATATCCCTAGTAGTCTACTTCTGTAAGTCTATGAACGAATTTTTGCGATACTCTCTTCTTACCTCTATCGCCCTGTTCAATCGTTCTGTTATGTGGTGCTTTAAACCTATTTACTCACGATTAAGATACTGCCTATTTGGCTATCATCTGTACAAGTAGTATTTCATTAATAACGTCACCGTTTCTCCCACTACGTTCTCTCTCACAATTTAACAACATTTCAAATTCTAACAGAATTCTGGTTCTTGCTTTTTCCCAACTTCCAAAATCATCCCATTCGTTCGTAATCCTCATCATTTTACTCTTATTCTTGAAAACTCCATCAATAATTAGTACGCTTGAGTTTCCGCAAAGCAGATTCCACATTTAACATTGATAATGCTTTGTGAACATTGTATATTTTCTTCTTGAACGTCATTCTTTTATTCACGCCAAATCATCGTCCTAAAACATGAAATGATGCTTCTTGGCTTAGCAATTATGTTTCAGCCACTTTCGTAGCAAAAAATGCAGCACACAATTTATATTAAATACCGGTTCATTTTCTAAATAATAGTTCTTTATACGGAAGTATAAAGATTTACGTTCTAAAGCAAAAGATGCTGCCAGACAGAGAATGATCACCTTTATTGTTGACAATGAAGCATCAATCAGAACCAGTTAGACGAAATCCTTTTGATTCTTCATCTGTTCCTTGAAAAACTCTCCTAGTATTTGGGTGATACAGCTGTTTCCACTTCACATAATGTAAACGAACTTTCAGCTTTTACTTTCTCTTGTCCTTCTTATTCACATTATCCTCTTCTTCTTAATTCATTTGGGCCAAACCCTTAAGAAGTCGAACTTCTGAGGCACAATATTGAAGCCAATATTAGTAGCGGCTCAAACGATGGTATTCCAAAATTCTGGCTTAATCACTTTCATCATCCCTCTGCGTTCCTCTTTAACATTTAACAATCTTCTTTAACATAAGTACATCTAGCAGGTTTGTAGACATGCGTCTCAAAGTATCGTCTCATTTCACATTTTCTCTGTTACAGCATGATCCTAGAGAGAAAGGTCTACAGAAGAGTTTACTCTTTTATCCAACCTAGCCTAGCTCATGAGCTATACGATTTTTGTCAAAGGAAATTCTTTTTTAACCATCCTTCTTTCATTCATGCATCCACTCTTGACCACCAAAGCAGATCGACAAATTGTGCTCTGACCACTCCAAAGCCTTTGCTACAGTCAACCATAACCTCATTCTACAAAAGCTGCAAAATGGCAGCAAAGCCGACCTTCTCTTATTCTTCTCTACTTCCTTCAACTTAGAACGTACCAGTATGATAACCGTCAATTTCTGTTCTTTAATTCCATTATATCATGCATCAGGTGTTCCGCAAGGGTCTGTCTTTGTTCTTCTTCTCTTTCTATTGTTCATAAACGATCTCCTTTCCTGAACTCTTTCTTCTTGTCTATCCTGACGATTTCAATATATTCCGAGGTTTCGAGTCACAAGAAGACTGCATTTTTTGCAAAATGATCTTAATACTTTACATACCTGCGAACACTTTCACTTTGAATATCGCAAAATGTCACAAAATGTCATTTCATGCTTGAAAAGGTAACTTTTATTTCATTGCAAAGACTGACACTTGACCATTATATGTAAAATACAATATCGTTCAAATGTCCTCCGCAGAATTTCTTACAGGACTCAATCCTTTTTTAGGTAATTTTGAGTAGTTTTCTGGCACATTTCGGGCAATATCTCCGCCATAAGCTCACGAATATTGGTTTTCAGTTCGTCCAAAGTTTGGGTATTGTTCGCATAAATACGATCTATCGCTACCCATACAAAAAGAAATCCAAAGGTGTTCAATAGCAGGATCATGGAGGCCAATTCACATTAGCCAATCGCCAAATTAAACGTCCTGAAAATTTATCTAGCAACAGAGCTCGATTTCACGTGACTTGTTGCCCCATCCTGCTAAAACCACATATCGTCAAGATCTTAATCTTCGATTTTCGTCCAAAAATAATCGGTTAACATGCGGTCATAGCGCTCAGAAGTGACAGTGACGGCTCGTCCTTGATCTTTCTCAAAAAAGTACAGCCCAATCACGCCACGCCACCAAACCATAATACGCACCACAGGGTGACTTCTTCGGACGTAATGACCTCTATACGACCATTTGTGGATTTTCTGATCCCCATATTCCACAGTTCTGCTTATTAACGTATTCAAAAAGCGAAAATTGGACCTCATCACTTAAGATAATTTTTTTTGGAAAAATCAGATGTCGAAAAAAAAATCTTAACGAATTGTTTGACTGTCAAACGATCCACATTCTAAATTGGCATACTTTCAACTAAAAAAAATGACTGCGTGGTTGACGTGTATCGTTGACAGATGTCGGTATGCAGTGTTTTACCTTTTCAAGCACGAAATGGGTAGCCCATAAAGCTGTGAAAATTCTCCTTTGATATTCTCCTACTTTGTTTAATGTTAAATGTAATCGATAATTTAAAAGGGTTTGATATAATATTTGATCGGAAGCTCAAATTCGATTTAATATGTCACTGCCACGGCTTTAAAATTATCAGGTTTTATAGTGAAATTTTCCAAAGAATTCTCTTTTTTCCTTTGTTCAAGGTGCGCTTGAATATATCTGTCGCGTTCGGTGCAACGTAGATTAGCCGTACCTTTTTCTTTAAATTTTGGCTTCCCTACAGTCCCTAGAATGATCGTCTTTTCTTCCTGTATCTCTTTTCACTCAAATCACGGAGAATTTTCCTAGATTCCTTCTGCATATGTGGCATACATTGAACACTTTTTCATTGATATTTTTCGACACTATGACAATATACAATATAAAATCAATACTTTTGGTTTATTCAGTTCAAATCAGGTCAGCTTAGTCCATCAAATTAAAATCAATCCAGTTAGATTTGAAATTAGTTCAGCTCCAAAGTTTATTACTACTGCGGTTACAAGTAGGTTGATTCAGAGTAACATTCGAAATTTTGAAGAGCATCAAAATTCGATTAATAATAATAAATGATAATCCAACTCCAACCAAACTAGTGGTCATTTAAATGGATTACTTAACGAATTCCTCATATTGAATAGGTTCATGAAATTGAAGATAAAACAGAAAATTTATCGTGCATAGAAATCTGTAGACAAGAAATTGCTTGCGATCATCAAATATAGATTTTTTTTTTAATTTACTACAATTTAAATTGAATTTTTCCCGATAAGTACCAGAAAAATTTATAATTGCCTTAAGTCGTCCTTTGGCTAAATTGACAATATGATGAGTCGGAAGAATCTAAAGAACGAAAAGATTTTTAGAGATTACTTGTCTTGTAGTTGAAAATTGCTCTAATATGTCTCAGGCCTCAATTATTCTAAAAAAAATGATAGCATAAAAGGAGTACCCATATGTAATGAATTATTATCATGTCGGAATATAGACTTTTGTCAAATTCAGAGTGTTTACTTGTAAAGACGTGTTTTATTGCTGAAAGGTTTTCACAAAGGTTTTCATTACACCGGTGAAAAATAGTGGATAAACAACCATCATGAAGAGCATTTATATAATTGCATGCTGCTTCGTATTCGATCTGGTTTTAATGCAACGATTCCAACAACAAAAAATTCTGATATGTATGGAAACCTACTCAAAGTAAAATTTTCCATCGGTGATTTTATCTTTTCCGATATGATCAATAGAATTTGATAATTTTTGTTAAAATCATTTTTCGAAACGGATCCCGAACTGCGTATCCAGGATATAACATACACTCTTCATTGATTCTTGGCAATCAATAAAATAAGAAAGTCATACAGAGTAGGTCTACAGACAAGCCCCACATCAATATTCGCAGATTCAAAAAGAACGACTTTGTACAATGTGCATTTCTCTATTATATAGGCACTGAAGTGATCCGTTTTGAACAATAATTATTACTGGTGATGAGAAGTGGTTATTGTACGACAAAAATCAGTGCGCAGTCAATGGCTTTCTCGAAACAAACTGGCCGTCCCCACTAATAAACCATTTCTTCAGTTTAAAGATGTTATTGTACATTGTGCGGGACTGGCATAATTCATGGCATAGCTGCTTAAACCAGGAGAAAAAATTACCGCTGAGCTGCATGAAAAACAATTAGATAGATTACATAGCGAATTGTCGGTAAAACAGTCACAACTGGTCAATAGAAAACGAGTCATATTGATAAACAACATGATAATGTCAGGTCTCATACCGCAAGATTAACTCGAAAAAAAAGTAGGTAACTGGGCCGAAAAGTTATATCATATCCTCCCTAATTATCTGATATAGTGCCATCTGACTTGCACTTATTTCGTTTCATGGAACATTCTATAAAGGATGAAGGCTTTCCAAACATCGATGATGTGCGAGTTCACCTGAAATCATATTTTTCATAAAATCTAACTGAATTTCATAAACAGGATATGGAGACTCTGTCAGCAAGATTGCTTGATGTCCTAAATAATGACAGGTATTATATTTTAGACTAGACTATTTTAGACTTGTATAAACGAATAAATTCATTTGCTTAGTTGCCACTGAAGTAATTGATTACCTTTGACCACCCTCAATAGTTTTATAAAAAAAAATGACCGTCTGCTATGCATGCTGGACACTGGAGGAAGTTTCTCGAAGGGTTGCTCACGCCGATGCGGTTAACAGCAGTGAGATCCGGTGGTGATCTTTTTGCAGGAAGCACGGCTTGCGGACAAGGTATTCAACGATCGATGCCCTCTCAGAGGTTGTTGGGGCTGTAGTAAGAGTGAAAGAGGTGGTATGTCACCAAGCCAGACCGGTCGTCTTGCTTGTAACGCTGGACGTATAAAACGCTTTCAAATCGGCGTCACACCGACATAATCCGGGCCTTTTAGCAGAGGTTCCGTATGACTGGCTACTTACAAGCAATGATGCGAAAATACCTCAGCAACCTATGGTTACTCTACGACACCGACGACTGAGTCAAAAGGAGGCCTGTCACCTCGGGTGCAGCACAGAAGTCGATCTGAAGATCTGACCTCTGGAACATTAGGCGTGTTTTTTTGCTCCTCTATCCAGCAGAGAATAGAGTATACGCATTGGAAACAACAACACTCCTGTCCCAGTGAATTCACTAGTACAGGAATTCTATTCCTCATTTGTAGTTGACGTGCTGCACTATAGAATGTGCTGATAGAAAAAAGAAAAGCTCATGAGAAGTTGTCTTTTTTGCTGTGAGGTGGCTTTGGGTTTTTCATGGCTATATTGAATGTTTTGGTAGTTAGGAAATTCAAAAAAGCCTTCATAGTGCGTAGAAAGTTAAAACAAGTAATTTTCTGTTAGCTATTTTTCTATTTTCTATCGATTGTGGTAGTGTATATTCGTTATTTTCTCCTTTTATTTTCAGCTGCTGTGTGCTACCACAGCAAATATAGCAACCTGTGTCAGTCCTAGCGAATGCACTGCTGTTTTATACTAGATCGTTGTTGTTCGCCATAGTTATATTCTGTTCTGTATCGGAGCAAAAAAACACGCCTATTATATACAATGATCTACTGTGTCTAGAAATGTCTACAGGTGTGTCGATTCACTCAACTTGGACTTAACAAACCGAGCACAACCTCCAGCTCACAGTCTCAAAACAGAGATTTTTCTAGTTACAAAGCGGAGGATACCAACTACCATACCCATGACAGTTAGCTCCGTCAAGGTCTAGACCAACAAGTCGGCCAGTTATCGAGGAGTGACCCTGGATTACATGCTGACATATTAGAATCATATCCGCAAGGCACGTGACAGTGATCTAGCAGTCATCACTTCGCTGAGTAGGTTAATTGCGAACATCGATGGAACCAATGAAAACGTAGGCTGCCCCATAATGGAGGCTGCTGATGGTAACGACCGATTCCATCTTGGTATATGGAGCTGTAGTCCGGGGAGATGGGTTCCAAACTAAAAGCTCCCGAAACGCATTGCTAGTGTCTAGTGCAGGGGTGCTCTGCAAATGAGCTGTAGGTACCACACAGTCTCAGAAAAGGTTGTGGTGGTAGTATCGGAAGTAATTACGATTGATCTACTGGCGCGAGAATGCAAGAAAGAATACCTTATCCGCTCTGGCGTGGACAGAACTGAGACTCTGATGGGCGTGCGTACGGTTATCCTCCAACTTTGGCAACAACCTTGGAGTGAAGTGATGAAGGACGCTGGACGGCTAAGCTAATTGGTCTTGTTGAGCATTGGCTTAACCGAAGCCACGGAGAGATGAGCTTTTACCTTTGTGAGCTGTTACCTTTTTATGCTCATATGGTAGCTCCTGAAACAATCATTGATGTAATGCTGTGAAACGAAGAGAACTGGTGCGCAGCCTCAGCATACTTCGTGAAAGTTACATTAGGGAAAAAAGATATTTTAAGTTTTATACAGAATTAAACACTTACTCATAAATATCAAAAATAAATTTTTAAACGCTGTTTAAAATCAGAACCATATCCATGCATATTTTATAAGGCATACATTTTTAATTGGAATAGATCGTATAAAACATGTATTTCAAAAATGAAATATATAAAAAAAAATGTACTCATGGATAAATTTAGCGTCTATGGATAAATTTAACACAATTTGGCACCGTTTTGCTTGGTTTTTGATTGTAAAATTGATATTTTATTGTAAAATTCAAGCACTATACATTTATTTGCATGCATAAAAAAGTATGTTGCTAAAATGCTGCTAATATTTACCTACAAACTGTTTTTGTGAAATAGTTTTTTTTGGTTTGTTAACCTTTTAGTTTTTAACGTCTGAACCTGCAATGAAGCTTAAGCAGGCGATTCAACATTAGGATAATGATTATGAATTTGCATAATCAGCACCGTATTGTGCACTACAACACTGCCATTTTTGATTATACCCATGGATACTAATTTATTAATGGCCAAATAACGCACCTACCTTCATGCGGTTTTTATAGCCCATTGACTCGGGTCAAGGCGGAGTGTACGCTTTTTCTACAAACTCCTAAGCAAGCGCAAGATCCGGAATCGATTTTTTGCCAGATAAGATAACGATTCCATACCGGATAGCGTATAAACCACAGCCACTGTGGAGCTCCCACTAAGGGGCCTCTCCCATTGGCAGGATCTACCTTCGAAGTAGGTAGGGGCTACATCTGCCCCCGCAGTACCGATACTTAGTCACATAAGTCGTGCAGACCAAGTGACTTTTCTCTTTCGGATGAAGCAGACATCTTTTTGTATGAAGACATGAAAGCCATTATTCATACAGATGTTCTCTGGAGCACTTGTTCATGGTCGTACTTTAAGGCCAGGCCCTAATGTTTCATCATATTTTTCAATTATATTATAAGTAAACATAATTGATTCATACATGCTTTTGTTATTTTACCAGTGAGCCTAGTGAGGGTTTACCAGAAGAACATAATTTGTTCAACTAGCGCT
This sequence comes from Nemotelus nigrinus, assembly GCA_947369275.1. Classification (NCBI taxonomy): domain Eukaryota; kingdom Metazoa; phylum Arthropoda; class Insecta; order Diptera; family Stratiomyidae; genus Nemotelus; species Nemotelus nigrinus. Next base: position 184,536,627 of record OX376372.1, on the reverse strand, counting down.
TTATTTCCCTCACTGGGGAGGTTTTTGGTTTATTTAAATGTTGTTCTAGAGTCTTGTACTTGATATCCTTGACTATATCAAACGTGGTGTACTAT